>PVKB01000438.1:290429-754947 GCA_004027205.1 Ctenodactylus gundi
TCCTCTTCCCTTCCTATGTTTAGATGCAGGCACGAAGTTAAGGCTCCAACAGCCATCTTGTGGTCAGGATGTGAAACATTAAAGAATGGTCATATTAATCACAGAGATGCTACCCCTGGCGTTATAAACCACCATAACAGCACAACCACCTGCACCTCTGTCTCAGTTATTTTCCCATCACCGGGACACAGTATCTAACGTCCACAATTTAAAGGAGGGAAGGTTTATTTCAGCTCACAATTTCAGATGTCTCAGTTTATGCATGGAGGGACAACTCCAGTGGAAGTTGCAATGGCGGAAGAGCACAGGAGAGGGGAAAGCCGCTCATCCCATGTAGGGGAGAAAGCAGAGAGAGAAAGGGGAAGCCAAAAACAAGTACACACCCCTTTAGGTCATACCTCCCTCTCACATCCTGCCCTCAGCCAGGCCCCACCTCCTAGCAACACATTCAGCTACTGATCTCACCGGTGGGTGGATCCACTCATGGGTACAGTGTTCACAATCCAAGCACACTTCAGACACATGAGACACCGGGGGAGGCGTGTTAGATCAAAGCCATAACGGGTCCTTCAAACTATTTTATACATAGGCGCAGCCTTCATTAGGCAATGCTAATAGCCAAATGGTTGTTTAATGACACGGTATACCTTCTGGGTAAAAGATTAAGTTTTTTGAGTGATGAGTCCATGTGATAAAAATTTTCACTCGTTTAGGGACACCGAGGCTGGATAGGATAGGAATAAAGTTGATCAGAAATTGACCTGCTCGGGATCCTCTCTTGAAAGTTAAAACTTACAAGAATGAAAACTCTGATTACTGGTTATATAGATCAGTGCTCCTATTGCTAGGACAAAAGTACCTGGACACTCACAACTTCAAGAAGGAAAGTTTAATTTCATTCACAACATTGCAGGCTTCCACCCATAAACAACAGGCTCCAAAACAGGAACCTACGACGCAGGGTGTGGTGGGCATCGAAGGGAGTGACATCCTCCAAGTCGGGACCTCCACTGTCCGCCTGCTCCTTCCAGCCCCACCTCCTCACAGCAGGGCTGAGCCCAGCGATGGGTCTAGCACTTCTGATCTAATCACCTCTTCAGGAATTTCTCAATCCAGTCAAAGCCACATTTAAGATTACCTGATGTACCTACTTACAGTTTCCCAGCTCATAAATAGCACGTCTTAGGATGACCCTGTGGGGCAATTATTGCTCAAAGTGAAAGCTTTGGAAGTCCTTTACTTTGGAATTATTCCATGAAGAACGCACGGTTCTCATCTGTGAGAAGAGAGTCAGTTGTGGGCAAAATTTCCAGTTTGTGTTCCACAGGGAAGCCTCATTTCTGTGCTTTAATGAACTGAGAGAAGAGGGTGGTAGCAGGAAGCTTATTCATTGCTTCCCCATGCCTCTCCCACACTCCAGACAAAGGGCTGAGACACAACCTTTCCTTCGGTCTTAGCACGATTTTATTGAACTGTCATTCCTGTCCTTCCATAAGTTTTTTTTTTTTGGGGGGGGCGGGGGGTCACACTTAGAGATGAGCATGACAAACACGCAAAAATTCAAAATCCACCTCTTGCCTTTGCCCTTTTCCCAAGATGTGGAAGATGACGAAGACAAGATGAGAACACACAGAGGACAGAAGACAAACTCTACCTCCCAGGGGACTGTCCAAGGCGGGAAGCATTTCCCTGAGATGTGACAGCAGCGAGAGGAAATGTCGGGAGGAAAGGGGGAGGCAAAGACCAGAAGGGCAGATGCATTTAAGGTAGGCAGCGTCCCCTGAGGTCTATTGAGATGGAGCGCTGAAGAGACAACCCTGTGCTCTGCAGGGATATTTTGGTCTGTAGGTTTCCAGAAAGTATTTGTTACTTTAGACGGTGTTTTTACTAAATGCAACACCACCCAACATAGTACTATGTGAGCTTACAATCCACGTCTATACCCCAATGCATACAGAAATAAAGTCATGAATAATGGACCAGATCAATAGTTAAATGTACATGCAAGGAAAATCTCCAAGCAATTCACAATGCACACAGAGAGGAATAGAAACGTCAACAAGTGCCAGATCCTTAGAACGTCACCGTGGAAGGGATGACACAGGCTAACATGTGCATCAGTCGATAAAGAAGCAGAAACCAAAACAGGTCGATAAACTTACCCAGGGTAATTCCCCAGGCGGGCTCCCAGCTCCAGGCCCGGGCCCTCTGGATTTGCTGCCTGCAGTGTGCACGTATCGGTCAGCAGTGGAGGGCTCAGGCTTGCGTTCTATACACTTCAGACGGAGGGGAGATCCACTGAACTACGAGTGACATTTACTTCAAGAAGAATGGGAGAAGTAAATTACAGGGAAAGCACAGCCGAACCTGGGTAACGACACTCGCCAAGAGAAGAAGGGGAACATGCACTCATCAGCAATGACACCAGGAAATGAAACTAAAATGAAAGACAAAGGCTTTCTCCAGGTGCTGTCATGCGGCCGGTTCCCCAGGGTGTATGACTGCACGTTCCGAGAATGCAAACTGTGGTGCCGAGGCACAGAACGGCCTCTGTGTCCAGCCCTGGCTGACCTCCATCTAGTACCCTTTATACAAAATGGAATGAAAAAAAAAAAAAATACTTAAGGTGAAAGTTAAAATGAAAACAAAAATCTCACTACAGTAGAAGACACATTGTGACTGCTCCCCACCCCAAAAGTAGTCCCTCTCCCTGCAGACACACTTATCCTCTCATCCCACCACTTTCTGAAGCAAGTTCAGGAAGGCTTCTTTCCTGGTGTCTTTTGTTGCACTGCCATGGCTGCCTTGATGTCCTGGACTGACTCAAAATATTGATCGTTTGTGGTCGTTTTGGCTTTCAGGAAGACCCCGAAGTCCCCCAGTGCCCAGCCCGATGAACAAGGCAAGGGGGCACGCCATCACGTCGGTACAGTTCTGCCTTTCTGCTGGACAGCACTCAGCAGCATTCGCTGTACTTTTTACCACACCTTGGGCATCTCTAGATACACAAAATAGTGAGACTGATTAGGGTCAAAACTTATCACTACTCGCTGAAAAAGGCAGTAGCAGATGAGAAGGTTCCCAGGAACTGTAATCAGGTCACAGAGTACCAAGGTCTATGGGCTGTGACTCCAGTAAAAGACAACTCAACAGAAAAGCTGAGGACTCACAGGATCTAAAACCATGTGAGGCAGATAATTAATAACAGGCTACATGAACAAAGCAAGGGCCCCTCTCTCCAAAGGGCGATCTTACGACACTTTGAACTTCAAAAGAAGGCAGTATCTCTTTACCCTTGATGACACTGTAGAGGTTCTCAGATCCATACAGGAAGACAGCTGTCCATCTGCTCATTGTTCAGGAAGTCCTTCCACTCACAGCTTGGGGATATTCTGAGAGCAGGTTTTGCAGTTCACAGGCTATGAGGTCTTTCATGGAGATTTCTGCAGAGCTGGGGATTTTATCATCTTCCAGTTTCCAGCTCATTGCTCACAAATCACTTCCCATATATCAAGCACTATGGTGGAGACTGAAAATTTTTGGTGTGATTCAAATGATATCCCATATTGTTACACTGAGATTGGCAAATTTAGACTTCTGTTCTCCGCAATATGGTGGATCAGACACCCTGAGTGCCTTCCAAGGACAAAGTACTTAGAATCACAGCCCACACCTATCGAAATGCTGGTAACACACATTAACAGGGCCGTGTGTGTTGTGCGTCTTCTGCTTGCCTCCCC
Organism: Ctenodactylus gundi; assembly: GCA_004027205.1. Classification (NCBI taxonomy): domain Eukaryota; kingdom Metazoa; phylum Chordata; class Mammalia; order Rodentia; family Ctenodactylidae; genus Ctenodactylus; species Ctenodactylus gundi. The sequence goes on from PVKB01000438.1 coordinate 294,170, forward strand.
ACGTCAAGAGCGACCCTTCTCTGTCCTGTTCCTTGCCCTGGATAATAAATTATTTTACCCATTTAAATCTGAAGTGCTACCCCAAAGTCTCACGTGTTTGGAGAGTGGCTGGGTAGTGGTGCTACACTCATCGGTGGGCTCGTCTATCGACTTCACAGGCCTTTAGGAGGCGGGACCTTGTTGGAGGAACGGGCTACTAGTGGCACGTCCTGGAAGGACGCATTCTTGCCCTTGGCGCTTCTCTTCTCTTTCTGCTTCCTGGCTGTAGTGGGACGAGCAGATGTCACTGCGCAGGCTGCTCTTCTGCGCCATTTCTACCTTGGATCGGGCCGACAACCACAGAATGGGACCTCTGAAACTGTGAGCTAAAATAATCCTTTCCTCTGTAGGTTGTGGGTGTCAGGGGCTGTGTCCCCAGGACAAGCAAGTGACTAAAAGGCGTGCATTTCAGGAAAAACAACCACCTGCACCTGCCTTAAACTGAGACATAAGACTTTCATCACTAAAACTGGGACAGTTGCAGGCAAACATAGTACTGGGGTTTTTTTTTCTACCCACGTGAATCACTACAAATCAATGAGTTCCCTTACCCTCTTGCTTCCATGTAGAGAAAGAAAGATATATTATCACCTACAAACAAATGACAAACCCGCCGACAGTAAAAGTCTCAACAGAAATCAGTTCATAAAATAATTTGAGCAAAAGTGATGAAAGAACACAGCTAATCTATCATTCCTTAGTAAAGTCACAGTCTTAGACTTTTGCTTCAAGCCAAGACGCTGTAACAGAGATTGAATTGACCTCCCTGACTTAAACAGAGACTACATAAAATATATTTAAAAATGGTTTCCAGACAACATGCAAGGGACTGCACGTGATGTGGATCCTTAATAAAATGGAAGTACAGATGAGGAGCTTCACACTACCCAGCCCAGAGGCGTTTTCCAGACAACAGTGCAAGCAAGCTGAGCCAAACAAGGCTGGACCATGTCTCCGACCTGAGGAGAGCCAGATGGAGGTGTGCAGGCCCAGACAGCTTCATCTGAGGGGCCAAGACCCAGACAGGAGACTGCCTTATCGCAAGCAGCAGGCCCGGGAGGGTCTGCAAAATTGGTCCATCCATCAGTCATTGAGTGGTGAGAGGAAACTTCTTGTGGTCTTTAGAAAAAGACCAAAAGGCCATAGGCTAAGCCACTTTCAGGATTCCCAGAAGCCTGTGCATAAATCACATTCATACCAGTCTCAGGATAAAACCTGAAAACAACAGGAGCTAGAGAAAAACTAGTTTTCAGAAAGGTTTCGCCTTAGAAGGATACTGACATGGAAACAGGTAGGCTAAATATGGTCCAGAAATTCAGCAATGTGGAAGACAATGCGAAGTTAAGGATGAAAACAAAAAGGTAAGGTGTAAAATAGGTTCTGGAGGTGAAAATCCGATGCCACGGTACCGCAGCTTTCATGGTAAGTCAGTCCGAGGGGAAGAGATTATGAGTACCGAACTAAGTGGCTTTTGCTGGAAAAAGAGTTACAAGTCAGGAGGAAATCAACCCTGACAAGCTCTGTGTGGCACCTCTGACACCAAAGAAACAATGAATTCTGAAACACGTTTTTATTAACATGTGTTGAGTACCAAATTGCCAAACTGGACGTGTTTTGAAGCAGTTAAGTCCCAAGATATGACTGTACTTTTAATTAAAAAAGAAAACTGATTAAGTTAAAGCCAAATAATAACTAGCTCTCAAGGACTAGTTATTGAGAAATATATTCAAAAAGACCCTGGCAAAAATAAGCCATGATGTATGTACACAGTTATTGACTGCAACTGGATTACTGTACAGTATAAGCACCTGTGTCTAATCTTTGTCTTTCCTTTTTTTTCAAACTTTTTTTTTTTTTTTTAAGAACAGAGCTCAACTCAATCCAGCACATGCCTGTTTCTCTGTTCCAGGCTTCATTGTCCCGATAATGGCTAAAAAAAGAAGAGAATCCCATTCTCCGACGGTGAGCAGTTATTAACAGCTGTCGCTACTGAATGTTTACAGTATGCCAATTGAGAGCTGTACATGGATTATCTCATGTAAACGACATCTGCATTCCGTGAGGTATACACAGCAGTATCCTCATTTGGAAAGCCAATGCTTAGAGCTCTGAAAGCCTTCACTCAAGATTTCACAGACAGTCAGGGAAAACCTATGCTCCCTGCTTCTAGATCTGCACTTTCTTCTGCACAAGGGCATCCCTGACCCAAGCCATTCTCTGCGCATGCACATTCTCTTTGCCTCACAAAAGTTGGGAATTACCAAAGAAGATGTCTCCTTGTTATCAGGCCATACTATGGTGTTGACAAACAAGAGGAGAGAAGAAAGGTGGACGCATAAGAAGAAAACTTTACATTTTCCTGGCTCCCTCCACACAACACCCAGAACCTACTAGGAAACAAGATTGTGTATCACAAAATTTCATGTGACCCTCAGCCCCAGACAAAGCTCTTTTTCTTCATGGCCCTGGGGATGGAGACCATGAACTCAGATTCGTTTCAGTTTCAAGTTTTTCTTTTCCCATTCTTTTCCCCAAATTCAGTGAAAACATTCTATGTCTTGCATTATTTTGAATCGCTCTCTCTCTGCATACCAGAGAATTAGACATGAATTACAGAGATGTCATATGAATAGAAAATGAAATACCTGAATGCTCTTTGAAAGCTATTCAGAATATTGTAAAAATAGGGTAAAAAAAATACTATTAAGACTAAGTATATACTATTAGGATGAGGAAAACACTGGCCAATTGAGTGTAATTGTGGTAATAACAGCCTGCTACATTTCCAAAGCACTTTTTAAGCTATGAGAGTTGTGGTTTATTTCATCTGGCTCCTCCCTCACAGCAAGCTGCCGTCATAGATACAGGATATTAATATCCCTAGTTTGTAAATAAGGTAACTGAGACAAAAAAGATCACAGGTCTTGTCCTAACTAGTCACGTGACTAGGAAAGGGCTCCTGGGCTGAGACTGAAACCCGTGTCTCTTACTCCACACCTGGGCTTCTCCTATGCCACGGAACTCGCTTCTCCATGAGGAAGGTAAAGTGTCTTCGTGAGGTTGTTTAATTTTTATGAATGTTTGACCCCAATCACATTGGCTGGATGCTCAGCTCCATATTAAGCGGTTTGCCACTGTGGGTAAGATATTCATTTTCATAAGCTGGACGTGGTGGTGCACGCCTGTAATCCCAGCACTCGGGAGGCTGAGACAGGAGGACTGCTGTGAGTCCAAGGCCAGCCTGGGCTCCATAATGAGTTCAGGACCAGCCTGGACTACAGAGCGAGGTCCTGTCTCAAAAAAAAAAGAAAGACATTCATTTTCATACACTTCTCTTTGTTTTCCCATTTTTAACAGTATGCATACATGATACACAGTGGTTACATGAAACTTGAGAATTTTGTGCACATACATAAGACAATAACATCACACTCCTTCCACGTCCCCTTCCTCTCCCTCCAACCCTCTCACTCACCTCCAACATCTCATTTATTTGACTCCATTATTTATTTAAACTCTGGGATTCTCATATTAGAGACACCATGTAATATTTAATTTCTGAGTGTGATTCACTTCACTAAGCATGATGGTCTCAAGTTGTATTTACCTACAAATAATCCCTATCTACCTGTCTTTATGGCAAAAAGTACTCCATTGTATGTATATGTATCATATTTTTAATCCACTGATCTACTGGTGGATATTTTTGCATCTTCTTTGATTTAGCTATTATCAGTTGCACTGCTATAAACATAGGTATGCATGCATCTCTGCCGTTATACAGTGCTTTTGATTCTTTTGAAAAGATACCCAGAAGGTGTATCTCTGGGTCAAATGGAAGACCTTCTTGTGATTTTAGGGGGACTCTCCATACTGCTTCCCATAGCGGTTGCACCAGTTTACAGTCCCACCAACAATATAAAAAGGTTCCTTTTTCCCACCACCCTTGCCAGCATCTATTGCTGTTTGAATTCTTGACAGAAGCCACTCCCACTGGAGCAAGATCTTATCTCAGTGTTGCTGTGATTTGCATTTATCAAACGGCTAAGAACTTTGAATATTGTTATGTATCTGCTGGCAACTTGTCCTTCTTAGAACTGCCTCATAATTTCAGTTGTCCATTTTTAATTGTGTCTTTGATTTTGAGGAATCTATTTCTCCTCAGCTCTTTGCATATCCTAGTTATTAGTGTCCTGTCTGGGGTAGGTGGTAAAATTTTTTCCCATTCCATAAGGTCTCTCTTCACTCTGTTAACTGTTTGCTTTGCGATGCAGAAGCTCTTTAATTAGATGTAATCCCATTTGTTGATTCTGGGGGTTCTTTTGCATAATGTGTCTTACTGAGAAAGTCTTTGCCTATGCCTATGTCTTCACGAGTTTTACCTATTTCAGCCTCCATCAAAGACCTCCCAATAACCCTCAAAACTTTTAAATGGTGTTCTCCAAGCAATCTCAAAACAAAGTGTTTTTTGATAAGTAGCAAGTGAAACTGAGGAGAAATGGATGTATCCTTGATAACTTCTAATATGTTAATAAGTGAAGTACTTACTCACATATCCATCCACCCGTCACATTTACAAGACAGGTGTTTTCATCCCTACCCCCAGGTAAGAGTGTAGAATCCCAACCCTAGGAAATAAGTGTCTAGGATAAATCCGCTTAGCCATGTGGGTCTGAGATTGAACACAATCTCGCTGATACCCTGCCCTTACGTTCTTCTCACCTACCACGAAGAGATAAACACTGAATTTCCTGTTAACAGGCCCTGTATTTTGTGACCATGATGTATGTTTACTTTTATAAATATTATTCACCCTTTGCTTCTTTGAATTTTTAGAAATTAGTTCTAGCTTCTGTTCTTCAAAGCACAAAAGAAGTTTGAGTCAGGTCATACTCGTTTTACACAGGGGAGTGTTACAATATTTTAATATAATAATGCACCTACTTGGAACTTACCTTTACCAAGAATTTTTTAGAACATACAAATTAGCAAAAAATGGTACCAAATGAATGATACCAACGCTCCCTACTTCAAAAATGGCAAGTTGATTTACTACCCACACACAACTCCTTCTTGACACCTCGTGCACACCTGTAGCAACTATGGTGACTTCTCATCTCAAAATAGGTCAAAAAACTCAAACTAAAAATGAGAAGAAAAGGCTAATAAAAGTGAGCTGAGAATCATACAAAGATACAATCATTGAAAGGTAAGGAGACAAAACTACCAAAATAGATACAAACATTGTTACGAAAAGCAGCACTTTGTTCCTACCATATAAAAGATCATGCATTAATGTGCATGGAGAAATTAAAATATATGGTGTTTATATTTAAAAGCATTGTAATTAAAGGTACATTGCCATTAATGTGACCCAAAATACTGCTCTTTCTTTTGGTCACATTGGTGGCATTATTCTTACCACTTTCTGAAGCAGCTCAGAAAGTCCTCTTCCATACAAGTATCCTTCCCAGATGTGATTCAAATTACAGCTCAAGCGGCTGCCACAGGCCACTCAAGGAAAGGCAAGCTCATAAAACGTTATGGAGTGTCCTCCCCGCTTTATCTACTGGCTCTGGCACTATGCAACCTTGACTCTTCCTCCAAGTTCAAACGACCTTGAAGGGTGAGGGTTTGGAATAGACTCAGGACATGGAGGCAGCCATGACAGCACAGCTAAACACACTCACACCAAAGGACTTCCAGACTCTCCAGGAAGAGGCCAAAGCAGTGGAACACGTGAGTCCCAAGCAAGGGGTGGGGGCAGGACGGCAATGTGCCTTTTAATGTAATAACTTTTATTTAAATGTAAACATTTGTTGTTTTTTATCATACCTCATACCCCCTTATACAAATGTTTTTTACTGCCAGTTGCATGCCTCGGTGGTGGGCCATCATGCTAAGAGATATTCACCACAACCATGAACAAGTTAAGTAAAAAAGCCAAAATGGAACCACAGATGAGCGGAGCCAGGAGTGATCTTAGAAATATATCATCAAATGAAATCTTTCTCTCTCTCTCTTTTTTTTTTTTTTTTTTCAGCTGAAGCCCTTAGTCACAGAGAAGTGATCAGCCTTCCCAAAGCTGGTCCCGGGAGAGTTTGGCAGGTGAGGTCACCAAAATGAGACGTCATCAGCTCATCGGGCCTGCCATTTAAAAAGTGCCTTCTGCGTGATAAGTGTTCACCAGGACTTCCAACTGAAAAGAAGTTCTTCATTTAAACACTGGAGCCTGAGACGTGAGGACTTCTGTTATCTCTAAAAAATAGCTTCCAGAAAACATATCACCCCCTTAGAAAATCAAGTAAAGCACTGTTACTGGCTGCTGTGGATATACAGGTCACCATTTCTTGCTCCTCTGACAAACCTCTGTGGGCCTCAGTTAAGAGAGAAAATGAGATGGAGAATTTGCAACCAGGAAGTACAGACTTTGCCTCTGAAGGGGACAGAGGTGCCTTAATTCTCTCACAGCAGTCGGGGAGCATCACTTGGAAAAAAAAAAATAAAGAGAAAATGAACTTGCGTGCCAGGGACTCATCACAGAGGCTGAAGGAGAAAGCAAACAGAACCGAGGAGAAAGAAGACAGGAAGCACATCGCCTTAAACAGAGAGGGAGGGAGGGGCCCAGGGAGTGCAAAGTAAACTGAGAAAGCTTGGGTCCGCTTGTAGTCCCTGTGACGACTGCAGAGTTTTAGTGGGTGCAAGGAAGAGAGAAGAGCAGGGAAGAGGGAAGGAGAAAGGAAGTAACAAACAGAGGAAGAAAAGGAAGGAGAAAGAAAAGGAAAGATACACAAAGGAAAGGAAAGAGGAAGGGAAACAGAAAAGAGGGAAGGGAGGGGAAGGGAAGGGCGGGAAGAGGGTTATGAGTCTCCCTCTGAAGGGTGCAATGTGCGGTCCTCCCTCCGAACACACACCCGGGTGGGCCCCACTGCACCCTGCCTCTGTCCAAGCTCTGCCTTGCTGCAACTCCTAGATTCCAGGAGTTATGAATGGTTCCCGGCCAAAAATGTCCTCTGAAGGGACAGCGCCCTCCCTGTGCCCCATCTCTGCTCAGCACTCCAGCTTTCTTGCAGAGCTTGTATCGCTGCAAAGTCAATGACCTACAGCTCAGCGGCAGCCAGAACCACAGGCAGCCTTGAGCATGGCAGGCTGAGGTCCAGCATCTAAATTTTAAGGAAGTGACACGCTTTAAGAACGCAGAGATCGCTGTGTTTGCAGGGTATGAGTGGGAAACCGCCGCACATCACCGGGAGCTGCATGCAGCTCGAGCATCCCTAATGACTCCTCGTCAGAAGTGCACCAAAGTCTGGGGCACTTTGAGAACCAGATACCAAAAAGCGGAAAATCCCACATCTGCCCTCATGACGCACGCCGCAGTCACAACAGACGTGCACTAAGGACACTGCATACGATTACCTCCAAGCTATGCGTGGAAGATGTATGTGAAACATAAGCTGATTTTGTGTTTAGACTAATTCCACCCCAAGATACCTTAGTACGTATATGCAAATATTCCAAATGCAAAAACACTTCAGATAAGGGGTCCAACCTGCTTAATGTTCAGATATCTGAGAGCTATCAAACACTCAGTCAAGAATGATTTTCAAACTCATAAAAATTCAATGACCATCAATGTTTCTTTCCTATAGCTTTAATTCCTGGCCTACTCCCCACAGACTTGCCCCACCCTGAGTGACCTCCTGCAGGAAGAGGAAAACCAGGTGTTTTCCTTCCCTCCTCTCATCCGCTGCCCCACCGGCAATGTGAAATGTGCTCATCTTCTGCTGGTGGTTTGTACATGTTGCAGTGACTCCTCACGGACTTCTTTGTGAAGCTCAGTGTTAACTTTTATAATTTTTCCTTTCTCTGGTTCACCTCCTCTGTCTTACTGGCATTTGTCTTTTCTAAGATTCCTCCCTTCCCACCATGCGTTGTTAGTCAAGACCTCTAAGTCTGCCACTTCCCTTTCTTTATCTTTCATTTTAGTCTCTCCAGAAGCACTCCAGGGTGACTGCATGTTATGCAGCTAGAAGACAGGAATTCCAGGTTCCACATTCAAATACACCAATTCTCTGGGAAAGGAGAATCCACAACTTTCTGTGAGTCTTCTGTAAAAGTAGACAGATCACATCTCCAGAAATGAATCAAGAGACTTTCTGTCCCACTTGATGATCTACCCATTAAAAGTGTTGTGGAAGGAATGACCAAAACTAAATAAATAAAATTTTCATGGTGGCTAATAGTACTCATGTTGAATAAAATTACTTCTGCCAGAGTCGTAGCAGGGGAGTTTAAGAGAACTTATGCAAGCTAAGTGTAGGCAATGCACAGAAAAATCAGAAGAGTTCTTTAGTTCTCCAAGTCTGGCCAAAGGATCCCCACGATAGGTGACCGTTAACTGTGAAGGTGAAAAGGGAGACGAGCGTGTAAGGAGAAGCACTGAGTGGAAATACAGCCCTGGGGACAACCGTTCTGGATGAAATCCACTGATCTTTCCTGTACTGGTTTCTAATATAGTTGATATAGATATACTTGAATATATCTGATATATTAATCTATCTGATATATTAATAGACTATTTTAGCTTTAATAGCTGTATTTTCATACATCAGCGTGTTTGTGTTTTGCACACTCATCACACCATTTAAAGAATCATATACTGTCTTATCCCTCCTAATCTATATATATCTTATTTACTTCCTAAAATTGCTACTTTAGCCAGAATTTCTGTACTATGTGGAAAGCAGCAGTGATAGAAGATAAGCGTGGCCTAAACATTAAACAGACTGCATCCAAAGTTTCTCCACCTTGTTTGCTATGGTCTGAAGGATTTTTCCTAGGCAACCTCATCATCTTTTTATTCCCAATGGCTCCCCTTGGTTTAATCTCTTATTATCTCGCCCTAGGAATATTGCAACAGCCTCCTGACTAATTTATCTGCCTCCAGCTTCAGATCCCCAAAACTCATCTTCTGCATTGTGATCAAGGTGGTACTTATGAAATGCAAAGCCCATGATGACTCTACATGCTTAAAATTCTTCATTAGCCTTTGCAAAGTTTGTATGACACACAAGACCAGGCTCCTCAAAAAAAAAAAAAAAAGTTAATTCCCCTGCATTAACTAGAATTTATTTCATATAACTTTCTGTTGGAGATGAGAGTATATTATCTCAGCAACATAAAAATGCCTTAATGTTTACCTGACAAGTTTTGTGTCCCTTTCAAATGGAAGTTCACTGCTCTTCACCAGCAGCTTCCTGAATGGGGCTTTCTGGAGGATTCCTCGCCCTATTCCACCTCATACCTGCTCTCTCTTCCAAATCACAAGCTTCACTTCTGTCGCCTGTGTACCACAAAATCTCCACAGCTGACAAAATCAGAATCTCAAATGGGCTCATCAGAAGAAAGACCTATTATTTTGATATGCAAAGAAACTCAAGCATTAAAGTAGCTCAGCTACCATCAAGTAGGAATTCCTTCATTCTTGGAAGCAGCTTTAATACTAAAGTTCTAGTCCTAATTTTCACAAGGAGTCTTTCTCACAAGCTATTTGATCCATCCCCCTTTGCACGTCAGCTTCTGTCAAGGCAAGGTAAGTGCGTTCACATACCGAGCCACACTAGCTGGGCCCCGCATTTACACCCATGTCCTCCCACCTGAACCACTCTTCCTCAGAAACTGGTATTTTTCTACAACCTTACTTCCCGTATCAATTCTTCCCGGAAAACATGTCCTCCAAACCCAGGGAGGAGGGATTTGGTGTTTTGTGTTATTCTTTGTGTCTTGGCTTTCTGCTGTATTTCTATGCTATACTGTCCTTTTTCCCTGGGAACGGCACATACAAGTTGAAGCAAGTTGAAGCAGAAAGGCTCACCCCAGTTCTGGTGAAGGAAGGAGTGAACGCATGAGTGTTTCTCTGAGGTGCTTTCAGGTACACACCTGGCATAGTTCTTGGCACAAGAGCGACTTTCTGTACAAGTGCCTTTCCTGCCCTGATGTTTCACTGGTCAAGGGTAGCAGTCCTCTCCATGAAAAGCTGTCCCAGAAAGACCACCAAGAGGAAGAACCTCTAGCGGCCAAGTAGACATAAGTGCTCAGAGCCACATCAAACCAGTGGTTGGGTACTTTCAATTCATCTACCTGTGCACTACCAGCACTGTGATGATGATGGCTTAGACCTTAAATGTGCCCCGGAAGTCACATGTAGGGGGAAGGAAAGGGCCACTGCGGTCATCATGCGGAAGAATGGATTCTCATCCCTGGCTCCTCTCTCCTCGCTTTCTGCTTCCTGGCAGTCATGACCTGAGCAGCTCTCCCCACCACACTTCTGCCCAGCCCTGTCTGCCTTGAGTCAGCCGAGCAGGGAGTGAGATCATGAGCCAAAATAAGAGAGAGAGAGAGAGAGAGAGAGAGAGAGAGAGAGAGAGAGAGAGAGAGAGAGGAGTCTAAGTTGTGGGTGCTGGGTATTGGTCCCAGTGACAGAAAAAGGACTAATGTGAGCACATTTATTGTTCTGAGGACCTCTCATTTCAGAATCATCCATTTGGAGAATTCAGGACAAAACAAAATGCTGCCTGGCCTGGCGTGAAGCTGAAGAGAATTCTGAGTCAAGATGCACGAAGGGCGCTGGGGCTAGAGACGCCACCAAGAGCTTGACATCCCTACCTGCGTAGCTGAGGAACAGGAAGCAGCCATAGGCAGCCATTACACTGGGTGATGTGAGCTAAAGTGCTTCATTTGTAGCTCAACAGTCCTGCGAATTCTACGATATGCCCTTGTTGTAAGTGAAGACCCTGGGGCTGGATGAACTCAACTCCTTTAATCAACATTCCATGGATAGTAACTTTTCAGGCCAAGCTACAAAATGAAGTATGGTCTTATTCCAAAGACTGTATGGTTGACCGATGCTGTTTTCTCGACTCCGTACTACAAGACACTTTGGCCTGAAAGTGCAGAATCTGAGAAATGTGGATCGGAATGTGGAACTGTGGTAACTAGAAATCGGGAAGGATGCAGGAGAGCGTGGAGAAGGGTGTCATGCTTTATGTACACATGAAAGCAGCACACCAAACTCCAGTAATACATATAGTTAACACATGCTAATGAAAAATCACTTAATCATTATTTTTTAAAAGTGACTCAGCCCTCACTGTTCTGTCACCCCAGCCTCAGTGACCTAAGCTGGCAGCCTATTTCAGTGTAATGTGTCCAATTATTTCTACAAAAGGGAGAACTCAGCAAGCATTTAATGCCAGGCATCAGCAAACTGACCACTCACCTCTCCTGTACCAAGAAACAAGAACGAGAGCAATGAGATTGGTGGTGACAGATGCCAGCCCAAAGAAAAGAGCCAGAGAGAGAGTAATACTCTTAGGAGAGGACCACTCAAGTTTAGAAACAACACACATCAGAATTTAACCTAAACCGTAATTTCTGGAATTTGGTAAATGAAAAGGAAATTAAACTTCTATTCCCATCTAGTTCCAAAAGGCTTCTGACTGTCATATTTTTGGTTGCAAAGAAACACAAAATTGGAAATTCATTCTAGACTTGCAGTAGCAGCTCAAACCTGTCAAGGAAAAGAGGTTTTTGATGTGTCCCGCTTGCTCCTGGTGGCAGAACTAAAACCAATGAGCTGGCACTCCAGAGAATATCATAGAAGAAAATGTTTTATATTATTAGTAGTAGTAGTACTAGCAGTGTTGTTGTTGTTGTTATAGGTACAGATATCCAAAGACTGAATGATCTGGCACTGAAGCCTCCTTCCCAGAGGTGGGTCAGAGTAGGCAACATCACCTTTTCAAGGGAACTTTCAAAAGATAAATCCTCAGAGCCATCAGATCAGATGAACACTAAAGGGCTTTCCCAGTTGGTAGCTGGTGTCTAGAATGGGCAAAAAGATCTACGTTTTCTCTGTTGTTGGCTAAGCATCTTATACTTATTTAAAAATATTGTGCTGCAATAATATCGCTGCCTGGACTTCAGTACTTGCTCCATGTCTATGGCCCCTACATAGCATCTTATCGATATTAAATATTAGCAGACAATCTTTTCTTCTACTAGCTAGCTGCGCTTCATCTATTCTGCGCTCTGGTAGGCTTTCAACACCTCAGTGACCAAGTCTACTGTTATGCTTATTTAAATAAGTATACACAGTTAAACCTGGAGAAAAAATCTAGGCATAAAATTGTCCTCAAAACCCACAGCCTTTATTTTTGGCAGAAATGCTAAATTCACTTCGACTCACATTTCACATTATATTCAACCTCACTCCACTTCTTTTTTTTTGAACACTGCTATTTACACTTGCCAATCAATAAGTCTTAGATTCTTCCTGGTTGTTCACTTTTGCAGACTCACATCATCTTCCGCCTCAAGGGATATACCACTTTCTTCGTCAAATTTCTTCATAGCAGGAATATTTAACCTCAAGCTGGGCCTGCTGGCAGAGGCCCATAATCCCAGAACTCTGGGAGTCTGAGGCAGAAGGACTGCAAGCTTGAGATGACCCTATCTCAAAAATAAATAAAATTAAATCAAATAGATAACAGTCTAGGGATGTTAGCTCAGTGTGAAGGCCCTCGGTTCAATCTTCAGTACTACCAAAAAGTAAGAATAATAACTAAGCCCAAGGTGTACGAATGTCATCTTTAAAGACACCCTCTTTAAGCATCTTTTATAAAACATTAATTTTGAGCTTGATTCTTTATTATTCTCCCCTTTCCTCTTTCTCAATGTGTGTGTGCCTGTGCATTTATCATTCCTCTTGTTAAGATATTCAACACACACAGCATAAAGGAAGAGAGGTTTCCTTTGGCTTTTGATTTCTGGAGGATTTAGTCCATAGTGGGTGAGCTCCAAAGACAGAAAGAGCGCTCTGTCAAGGACTGGGTGGAGGACAGCGGCTTGCTCCAGGGCACCCAGAAACGCAGAGTAAAGAAGGGAACTGGGGACAAAAGACGCTCTTCCGGGTTGTGCCCCCACTGGCCCACCTTCAGGCAGGTCCACTTCTTAATGGCATCAGCTACTGAACTCTTCAACCGACTGACTCATGACTGAGCAAAGGGCCCTGCTAATCCAATCATCTTCTAAACACATGATACTTTCGGTGGACACTTTAGATCTAAAACATAACAATTCCCAGCACAGATGCACACATGCATTTGGCTTCTAGAAACACCTGTTGGCTTGTACACGGTCCTGAGAAGGAGCCCAAGCACGGAAGCGTTCAGCATGGAGTTCAGCAGCGGTGGAGGCACCTGATATCTGGCCAGTCAGTTCATCTGTACTGCTGCCAAACCTTCTCAACTGCCCATGACCCTGTCAGGAAACTAGTAGTGGAACCTGCAGCTTTCTGTAAGCAAGAAATGCCCATGGTCCTCCTGGTTTCTGTGATTTCTGATATCAAAAATCATGATTAGGAATTTAAGAATGGGAAATATTGTTCAAAGGATAAAAGTTCCAGTTAGACAAAAGGAGTAAGTTTTAACAATATATTTACATTGTTATGGCTACCATCAATAACAATACATTAAATACTTCAAAATTGCTGAAATAGATTTTAGGTATCTTCAACACAAAATCGCATGGGGGTGTCATGGTTTAAATCAGGAGGGTCCCCCAAAAGCCTCATGTTCCTACAGAGTCTGTGTAGGGTTGGGAGGCGGGGCCTGACTGGAAAGGGCAGAGGCGTGGCCTTGACCTGGAGGGGCCTGTGCTGGCCCCGCCCTTCTTCTCAGTCTCTCTCTGTACCACCATGTTGTAAGGACCTCTGCCCCAGGAACTCTGTTTCCAGCTCTAGCTGTGGCCCCAGCATGTGATTCCACCATCTTCCAGCTGCCTACCTGTGAGTGAACTGAGACCTTCTGAAACTGTAAGCTATCACAAGTCTTTTCTCCCTAAGTTGTGGACGTTGGGTATCGCGTCACAGTGATGAAAACGAAACTAAGACAGGAGGGTAATGCTTATGTTAATTTCCTCAATTTACCTATTTTACAATGCATATATATGTATCAAAATATTATGTTGTACATCATAAATATTCATAACTAAAAAGTGAAAAAGCTATCAGGAAGACTATGCACATTCTGATGCTACTAATTTCGAATTTTTATCTTCAAAAATAACTACAAAACGACAGCAGAAAATAACAACAAAAGATTTTGGGTAGGTTGATACTACAACTACTCAAATGATTGCCCTTTTATCTCCAATATGTTTCCTCAATGTAAACAAAGTGTTTTTCCACGCTTCATTTTTGCCACTTAACAGCCGGCCCAGGAGAGAGGCAGAAGACTGGAAAACAGCACTGCGAGGCTATGTCTACCACACATGTGCTGTGTCTGCAGGGCGTGCTCTGCACGGGCCTCCTATGAGAACCGGCCTCCGCTTAGAACTGATCAGAACAGTGTATATGAAGCCACGATGCCGTAAGCAAAGTGAAAGGGATGAATTTCACTAAAACTGAGTTGTAGGACTGGACCTGAGCAGAGCGTTGAGGCCCTTGACTACCGAGCTCCAAGAATAAGCCTTATTTTTGTTCTGCATCTTCACCTTCAATGGTCTTGGTGTTTCTTCATCTTCTGTGATCACCCTTTCTGTTTTAATAGAAGTAACATCAATAAGAACATTAAACTAAAATTTATATGAATTGGCAGAGATTTTTAAAGTATTCTTAAAATATATAAAATAGTGGGGAGTGCTGGATTGCCTGACATCAAGATTTATCATAAATCATTACCAACATAGCATAGCACTGTAGTACAGGTAGATGAATAGATCAATGGAATATAGTGAGCCTGTATTGATGTTGCAACTCGATTTTCAATAAAGATGCCTGGAGTCAACTCAATGAAGGAAGGACATCCTTTCAATAAATGGCAGTAGACCAACTGAATACTGATAAGAAAACAGAACACATTGCCTCCTAGCCCACAGTCCACCCAAAAAAAATTTACTTTGCAATGGATTACAGGTATAAACAAAAGAGTCTAAAGCTTTTGAAAACAACATATAGGAGTATCTTTCTCTACATTAAAAACTAAGAAAATAAGTAGAGAACTCATAGTTAAAAGAAAAAGTTTTTAAAAAGTTTATCTTGATTTGATTACACAACATATATTACTGAAATATCACAATACCTCATGTATAGGTATTTTTATTTACCAGTTAAAATTATAGATGTGTGATTATATATATATGTATATATATATATATATATATATATATATATATGTGTATATATATATATATATATATATATATATGTGTACATATATATATATATTCATAAGACCTACTTGATACAGGACTTACTGAAATGCAATCAAAATTCTCACAATACAGGCAGAAGACACAAAGGGATATGTAATAAATTACAACAGACACATGGACAAAAGAATACCTGGTGAGTTTTTCGTTTCAACTATGGTACTTTGAGGGCCTAAATTTTCCACTTGGCCCTTTTTTGTAGTTCGTACCTCCACGCGGTGATACCCACTCTACCGATCCATTACCCACAACTCTTGAAGACCTCTCACATACTTAGAAAACCTATTTTGAAGATCTGTCTGTTCACTGCAACATTTGGGTCATCTTGAGTTTAACTGCCACTGGATGAGATTTTTCACAAATAAAGGTTAAGTTTTCCCTTATTTGTACATATGTTAATGACATTTATATTTAGAGCATGATGCTCAATCAGTCAGCTTTGTGTCTTTTGGGCCAAATACCCAACATACACAGCTTAAAGGAGGAAGAGTTGACTCTTGCTCAGTTTCAAGGGATTCAGTCTGTGGTTGGTGACTCTAAGGCAGGAACATCATGGCAGAAAAGCATGGAGGAGCCAAGATGCTCAGTTCATACTGGCCCTTAAGCAAATGACAGGAACAGAGACAGAGACAGCAGGGCCAGGGACCAGACCCAGACCTCCATGTCATACCTCCAAGGTCCACCCACACTCACTCAGAAATCTGATTTACTCACTCCTGAGAAGATCCCATGCCAATCAACTTGAAAGTTAAGGTTCACAGTGACAGATACATTTTTTTTTAATTCTGGATTGGTGTATTTACTTGTGAATCAATTTTCTAAAAAGTTCTGACAGTCTGTTAATTTGACTATTCCAAAAACTGACCCAGAATAACCGGCTCTTGTTGGCTCTGTTTGGGTAGTAACTGAATGAGCCTTGAAACTCCACCTTTCATCTACTGCTGTTTTCCTCTGGACTCCTGTGGTCTCCCTGAAAATACACAGCTTAGTGTTTAGCCAAGAATCTGGGTAATATGGCAACCCACTCAGGTGTTCTCCCAAAAAGTGGAAGCTTTTATTCCTCTATCCTTTATTTCTAATAAAGATCTCTTATTTAAAAGTAATAATAATAATCTGGGTACATTTGGTGGGGCACCTTTTTTATTCCCTTGTCTTTCAAGATTTCCCCACCAAAATATTCTGCCTGGTCTAATAATTCAAATCTATAATCTCTGAAATCTCAATTATGTACAATTTTGTATTTTCACCATTTTTTTTGTTTTGTTTTGATTTGATTTGTTTTGGCAAAGAGCCATGGTATGAAATGTAATCTCTTTTGTTTCTGCTTGTTTGAATTTTCTTTGTTGTATCTTCAGGTAGTTGTCTATTTCAAATTGTGTTTTTGTTTAATAATTATTATCTATGGCAGAGTTAATGTAGCCAGATTATATACGGAAGACAAAAGCCTATCTGGTTTATTGTTGATGTGAAGGCTAACAATTCAGAAATCACAAGAGTCACAACTGTTTAAGCACATTTCACAAAAATATAAGCAGCAAGAACAGTCACAGGGACCTGGCTTTCTCCCTTTCATTAGCTTCAATCATGAACAGAAGAAATTTTGCTAAAGAATTAAGACAAAACTTGTCTGAGAAAAGGATTATGGCAATATGTGAAGCCCTGCCAAACACCGGTCACTCATCACCGTCGGCTTCCCCAGAGTAGGGCGCTAACAGAACCAAGGTCACGTGGAATCAAGTCTGAGCGACCTAGCTTCATCGCTTCTAAGTCCCCCAGTATGCGAAAAACCTGACAGAAAAAGAAAAAGGGCCAGCTGTTTTCTCTTTTACTGAGGACCTGAAAGGAAGACGTAGGTAACTGCCGCATTGCAGATTAAGATCAGCTATATAAGAAAAGATTTCTCAGTGTTGAAAGTGATTAAACTTCTCATAACCAAAGGCAGTAGCTGAGAGAATGTTTATACAAATGTGTGTGTGTGTGTGTGTGTGTGTGTGTGTGTGTGTGTGTGTGAATGAACATGTGATTTACTCTATCTCTTTGGAGAGAGACATCTGTGTTTAAATATGATAGCATATGCTCTTATCTTTTTTGAGTATTTAATCAAGTCACTGCCACAAAACCCGGTTTCCAGTTTTTAAAAATAGATCGTATTTCCCAGAATGCATTAGTCACACCTAGTACAATACAGCAAGAAACTCTCTCTCTATTGTATAGGGTTTTTGGACCTCCCAAAGAAGAAAGTATTAATACTCTTTGAGATTCTTTTCCAAAAATCATTACTCATTGTACATACAAAACACACACACAATGCACATACATGCACACACACACACACCATGTGTTAAGCCAAAAATGTCTTACACCTATGCACTAAAAGACCAAAGCCAGGGCTGCAACAGAGCTGAGTCTTAGGCCCTCGTGCCTCTGCCACGGAAAGGAGGGCTCTTCCAAGGTGTTAGCACTGGCACCATGGTGAGCCACACTGTGGAGGGATCTACAGGTTCCCAAGGCCATGGGATATTGTGTGACCAGTAGCTCCTACAGTTGAGGTGCATTAAATGTTATTCAGGTGGGTCTACAAAAATCACCTTCTCTCCCACGACTCTCCTCACAGGCTTGCCTTCTTGCTACTCCAATACCAAGGTTAAATTACTCACAGAAATATGGTCCAAGTCTGTAACATGGGCTACTTTCAACACAGGTCCTAATGGTTCATCAGGATCTGACTTCTTTCCTCAATGTAAATTTCCTCAAACTAATTACAAGGAAAGTGGTTAAAACAAAGACAGCTTTTTCAGAGGCCCTAAGTGCCAGTACAGGCACATAGATTGGGCCCCACATTTATGACCTTGTTAAAACGTAATTACCTTTTTAAAGGCCCTACTTCCAAATACAATCACATGGGTTAGGATGCACTATTTGATTGTGTTATAGATTAGTTGTAGAGTATTCCCCAAAGGTCTCATATTTGGAGGTAGTGATTTCAGGAGGTGACTGGATCGTGTTCAGCAGTGGATTAGTCCCTTGGTGAGTTTACAGCCAAGTGACTTGTTTGGAAATGAGTCCTGGTCGGAAGAGGAGGGTCAGTAAGGGTATGATCTGGAAGGACATACTCTTGCTCCCTGCTGCTGTTGCTGCTGCTGCTTCTCCTGCTTCTTCTCTCCCTCCCTTCTC
This sequence comes from Ctenodactylus gundi, assembly GCA_004027205.1. NCBI lineage: Eukaryota > Metazoa > Chordata > Mammalia > Rodentia > Ctenodactylidae > Ctenodactylus > Ctenodactylus gundi. The sequence goes on from PVKB01000438.1 coordinate 312,653, forward strand.
CCCTCCACACCTGCTTCCTGTAGACCATGTTTTCCTGCGCATGTTCTTTTGTCATGTTTCTGAATATCCCCAAAACTATGAGTCAAATTACACCTCTCCTCCTGACAGTTATAGGTGTTGGGTATTTTGTTCCCGTGGCAGGAGTTTTGTTGGGTATTTTGTTCCAGTGAAGGAAAAGGTCATTAATACAGAAAACCTTTAACTTTAATTTCTTCTTCAAAGGCGCAGTCTTCAAATGCAGTCCCATTCTAAGGTACTGGGAATTACAATCCGAGTATACCAATTTGTAGGAGAGGATGACAAAATTCAGCCTTTCATAGGCACCAAGTCCATCACTGGTCATTTTAACACAACTACAAACATAACTGAATACTTCTCAAAAAAAGAACTGACACCACTGAAAAACTACACAGTAAAATATCTAATCATTTACCTGTTCTCTACTAAACCCAGCCTTCTCTTCCCTTTCTCAGCTGATAGAGAAGTTGAGAGCCAAGTTTACCATATGAGGATCAGCGAGGTCATGACTTCAATGATGGGTTATCAGGAGATTTACACATCAAGTTTTTAAGAGATGAAATAGAAATATGCAGAAGGGAGAACTAACATCAAGTAACGTCATATAAAAAGTCTTTACCTATTATAGTCCTTTAAACTCCCTTAGGAAGCTGATGCAAGGATTAAAGCAGCTGTTACCAGCTGCTCAGGACCATGCACTTAGGCTCACGTGCTCACCACTGGTGACATTAAAGGAGGCCATTTAGCATGGTAGAAAGGGCAAAGGATTTATTCAACGCTAGCTCTGCAGACACAAAGGGGTCTGTCTGCGTCCTATCAACACCTCCCTGTGGACAGGTGTCTATGGGTCTTTTATAGTGAGAACAGTGGGGGAGGCGATGCCGTGCGATCATGTTCAGCATTCTTCCGTCACTTCCGTGACCCCAAACCCCCGCCTCTTTTGTATAAAAAAACAAAATTGGACATTGACCGTTTGATGTCAGTCTTTGTACATTGCTCGCTCCTGTGGGAATAGTGGAGGTAGGGCTGGTAGTTTGTGCCTTAGGCCCGAGGAAGGAGAAGCCATTTCATCCAAACAGTAAAAAAAATATAAGTTTTGAAGTCCATTTTGCAATACCAGTTGCAAGTTAGTACATGAACTGCATTTAAAATTGAGCTGGCATAAGTTGAGTGCTCGGTGTAGAACAGGTTTTATTACTGCCAGCGTTACTGAAGATGTCTATTGCTCACCTGGTGGGAGTCACATTTTGTTGTTATTCATAATCCAGATTCCCTTGAGCAGTCTCCATTTAGGATTTCAAAGTCCTTTGGAATTCACCCTCTTTATTGAGGAAAAGTGTCCCAATGAAGGTGATGTGTTCAGTCCAGCCTACTCATCAAACTGGAGAATTTCCTTCGAGGTTTCTTTGTGACTGAAATTGAGGAGTGCTTTTCTCCTGCCAGAGCTACTGACTAGCCTGTCAGACACACGCTAGACACAAAGGGCTTGAAATCACACAACTGTTTGGAGAAAACTCCTACAGCCGGTACTGTAGTACTGTTGGTAGGCCAGAGAAAGCAGCTGGTATATTAATCAAGTCCCCTAAGGATGCTGACAAGGATAATAATTCTTTCCCAATGTGCTGATATAACTCTCAATTGTTTCATATTAAAACAAGACAGGAAGAAGGCTTTGGGAAAGAATACACATTTTTAATAGAAGCTATAATTCTGTGTGAAGGGTTATCTGAATAGTTTGCACAAGAAATGAAATTATAGCACTTATTCTGCTGATATAGCCATTGAGGGAATGAAGCCAAAGTCCTATCATTCTTTGCAACAGAGGTTTGTAAGGACACAGTTAACCCTGTACAACTTCTGTCTTTGGTCTATGGGCTTTTGTTTTACTCTGCAATTGCTGCTATTAACCTTGGTTTAATTGCACTATGCTGCCTTATAAAAAATGAATAGTATGATATCCACTGAATCTCTCTAGGTGTTAATATTTAAAAAAAATAAATAGCAAGTCAAAAACATGAAAAGAGTCTATTGCCTTATGGATAACCTCAGCTGTGTTGGCTGCTGATAGAACAATTCAGGCAAGTCTACCTAGTATCACCCTAATCGTAGGAGACACGTGACTCTGCATCAGGTTATTTAATGCACCGGAAAGGTCCACCTTGCTTGGCTACCTTTTGGTCCCTCTAACTCCCAGGAAATTATCAGAAGTGCAGGCAGGCACGGGTTGACCCTAGCTTGAGCCATCCAGAGAGCAGAGTGCTGCTTCCTTGCTTAACTAGACCTTCTTTTGAGGACCCAGCCACTGCTCACTCTCACAGGGAAATTATAAAATCCCCAATCAATTTCAAGCAGACTTAGACCCACCAGATAGCCAATTAACACATCTCGGCGTTTCAGGAAGCCGGCAAGTAGCCCCCAAAGCCCTCGATCACGATTACTATTTCCAACTCCATCCAAAAGAAACAAACAAAACCTGGAAAACAGCCTTCTTCTCCACGGTGTTTGGGCCACTGATTTTTATCACCCATAAAAGAGATGCTTTCAATTAACGTATGAAATCAGAGCCCCTTAGAGCTCTAGGGATCCATGGAGAAAATCTAATCAAGTTCTCTCATTTTACAGAAGAAAAGACTGAGGCTTGGGCATGGCTCCCAGGACTCGCGGTAGTGAAGAGCCCAGTAGGGACACAGGTCAAAACAAATGATTTCTCGTTAACAGAATCAACATTTCCTGGTTGGAGTGGTTTACCTTACTGTGTGCGGAAAGTACAATATTATATTCAGCCCGGCCCCCGATGGAAATAAAAATTAAAGCCCAACAATTTTTGGCTTAGAATTTTAAGGGGTCTAAACAAAGTACTCCACAATCAGCATCTCAGTCTCACTTCTAGGGTCAAGAAGAGTGGGAGGGAGAAAAATGGAAAAAGATGCCCCCCAATCTCATGGAGAACAAAGATCACTCAGCCTTCTCTCCAAGCCAGAGACAGTTCCTTTCTCAACTTAAAAAGAATTAACGTTTCTTGTTCTTCAGACCTGGAAGCCCATTTCTCTACTCTTCTCCCTATAGCTCTAGGCAATCTGCAGCCTGTCATTTTTTCCTTGATTCTTTTAATGTTATAATTAAAAATATTTTAAAACAAAGTTTTAGTGTGTATATATGTGCACACATTATATTCTGTATTTGATGAGTGGCTAAAGATAGTTCCTCTTCATTCCAAAAACAACAATAACCAAAAAAGCAAGTGCATAAAAAACAGCAAGCCTCAGGCTGAGCGTGCCTGTGTGAACTGATTTGAGCAGCTCTGGTTGGCACCCACCTTCCTGGTGACTTCCTGTTCACACTCCTGTTCCAGCAGAAGACTAAGAAGGAAACAGACAGAGCAAGAAAATGTTGACATGGCTGTGACAGTTTGATAAACAATCATGGTGTCTGCAGTCATAGCCATGAGGTATTCAGACAAAATTAAATATGTGTCTGTCTAGATTGTGAAAGGCAGCAAGACTGATCCAGAACAGGGTTATAAATTCTTAGTGCCAATCCGATGCCTGGAGTCACATTAGTACCAGGTTGGCAGACTGTTCCACAGACGTAAAGGCCATCAATGATCTGCATGCCTTGTAGAAAAGCAATGTGCCCTGAGGTAGTGATTGTCTTGGGTTCTTTGTTCCATCCTTAATTGAATCAGAAACATGCATTTGAGAAGGGACAGTGACAGCCAGTCTCACTGTTGATTTCAAGAAATCATGGAAGCTGGGATGTGAGGTGGGTTTGTGCCAACGCAGTTGCCCTCGTCCTCTGTCCCCAGGGCCCGGGAGTAGAGCGAGGTAGCCCTATCCACGCGAGGCAGGAGCAGGTGACAGTGCCAGCAGCCGGTGTGGGATGCAATGTTTTCAGGCTGCTGCCCAGTTGCATAACTTTTGCAATCGTAAATGAGGCTCCTCATTAATGAATCACACACACACAGACTGCCATGGTCTCTGCATAAATTGGCACTAATGGGACCATCTCGAGGTTGAAGGGAGAGCTCTGGGGACCCTTAGCCTGATTTCAGTGTGATTTGATTTGGAAAGGAGCTCAGACAATTGACATATTTTTCGTTGGGATTCTAGGGCAGCCTTTCACCTCACATTGGCACTCCAAACCACAAATAGGCAGCTGAGTATCTACAGAAAGTTCTGCAGATTTTTTCCTAAGAGAAAAGCAATATCAACAAGTGCCTCGGTGATGTTTTCCTTGCTTTGCCGGGCATGGCGCCTACTGAAAATGCCTGTGCCTGCTTTAGACCGTTCTGTGCATGCTACAGTCTGATGCAGTCATGAAGTTTGCTGTATTCCTCAGGGGTCATTCAGCTGGGATTCAAGCAAGTGAGCCCTGAGGATGTTTTGTCCAATGACTTTTGCTTAAAAACGTGTCCTCCCATGATAATGTACTACTACTCTAACAAAATCAGCCGACACAAAAGTTTAATTTGATCTGTCTAGACTGTTTTGCTCCCTAAGAAAAACTGATATGTAACATCGTTTTTTTAGCCCCAAAGAAAGAGCCCTTTGTAATTAGTTTTGTGATATAGATCGAGCACTGGGAAATGATTGCTAATGCAGTTAGTACAGTTCAGATTATTTCAGATCATAAAATAAATGGACAGAGTCCACCTCCAAGATCACCTCCAACCCACACTACACCTTAGAGTAAACTGCAAGGAAATACTCCTATCTGCAGGTGGGTGCTCCTGCACCAAGGCACACTGCCTCCAGCCACCATTCATTCCCTCATCTGGGTACCTTGTGTAGGGTACGACCTACAGTACTACAGAATAGATTTGGCATCATCTGTGGGTGGGACCTGCAGCCACAACACAGATTGGTTTGTGATTGGTGTGCGTGTGTGTCTGTGTGTGTTACTAGGGATTGAACCCAAGACCTTCGGACTGAGCTATATCCCTAAGCTCTCTTTTTTATTTTTTATTTTTGAGACAGGGTCTCACAAAGTTGCTAAGTTGTTCCGGTTGGACTCAAACCTGGCAATCCTCTTGCCTCATCCTCCCAGCGTGTTGGGATTACAAGCATGCAATACGAGCTACCACACCCAGCTAGCAAGTTGATCACATGAGGAAAAATGTAGTGCCCAGCAAATACGACAGAGAGTACACACAAAGGGTAAACATAATGATCGTGTCAGTTTTAGTCACATAGAAAGTGACAAAAAGCTCCAGGCCCTTATTAATACTTCCTCAGTCCAACATATTCTACAGGTTATCACCATCAAAAGTGCATAGTTTCTGTAGGATCATGTAATTTCTTGCTAGAGAAAAACTTAGCAAGCATTTAACCCTACCTCTTCTTTTCACAGACAGAACACATATATAACTCAGCGCTACGTAGCTCCCTACTCATGGGGCCTGGACTAAAAATGCGAACTCATGAAGGAAGTCTAACTCCCATGCCCTTCCGGCAAGCTGAAGGGCTGAGGAGGAGCCTCTAAGTCACATGCTCTGCTATCAAATGCCTTCTTCTGTGTTTTCCCTACTTACCCTCTTTCCACAGTAGCAAAGAGAGTCAACAGTCTTGGTTCTTCCTCTCCATGCTCACCTTTGCCAAACGAAGAACAATAATCTTCTAATCTCCCCTTTCAAAGATAACTGATATTCGCTGGTGAGAATGGGAATACCACTTTTCATGGGACAGAAGCTGCATTTGCTGATGCCTAAGTTTCCTCACCTCTCAAAATCTTGTTCTGTTTGAGCTTATTGTTTTGTTTTGTTTGTACAGTATTAGAGATTGATTCCAGGGCCTACATACTGAGCTACATCCCCAGCCCATGTTTATTTTTGGTTTTGAGACATGGTCTTACTAAGTTTCCCAGGCTGGCCTTGAACTTGTGAACCCCCTGCCTCAGCCTCCCAGAGTGCTGAGATTATAGGTCTTTACCACCAGGTCCAGCCTCAAGATCTAGTTTTATTTCCATGACAGCCTCCTTGTCTGGCTTATTTAGTTACCTTCCCATACTCACATTCTTTCTGTACTAAGATCTGTCTGTTATGATACAAAAACAAGGCTAAAATAAAATTGTAGCCTGCCACCCTGTTCTCATGCTCTACTTGTGCCTCATCCCCATCATGCACATCACACACACACACACACACACACACACACACACACACAGACATGCATACATGCTTCACACATTGGGTTGATATATTTAATGAATAGTACTTTGGAATTAATTTTCTATAACTCCTTAAACTATGTCTGGTAAGTCCAATCAGATTTTAATGCTGCCTGGCAATTGCCCATAACTGGAACAAATTAGCTGACACCTACAGCTTAGAGGGGAAGAGGTTTATTTTGGTGTGTGTGTGTGCACATGTTTGTGTGTGTTGCCTGTTTTAGTTTGATTTGTTTGTTGTTTGGAGACAAAGTCTCACTGTGTGATCCAAGCTGACTGTAGACTCCCTATGTAGCCCAAGAAGTTTATTTGGTTTCAGTCCATACCACCTACTTCCCAGGCAGAAACAGCATGGTGTAAAGACACTGCAGAGAAGTTACTCAACCCATGCCAGCCAGAAGGCTGAGAGAAGGGAGGAGCCAGGGACAAGAACACACCCTTCAAGGTCACTCCCACCAGTGATGGCCTCAAACCCCGCTCCTCTTCCCAACAGCACACTCATCTAATGAGTTCACCAACAGATGAATCCACTCACGAGCACAGGACCCTCACAAACATGTGAGACTTTGTGGGGAAATTCTAGACCTAAACCATAATGCTGCCTTTAAGAAAGCCATCCCTAAAATGGTATCATTGACAAGGATGTCCTGCTCTCTCTTAGAACATGTATATCCCATGACTGGAGCAGTCATGGAATTCTGGCTAATGATCAGGCCCACTGCCATTTTCCAGGACAAGGCACCAAGATAGCCAAGCTTTCTGAAATACAACTTCTAAAGGTCTGACCACGGTTGATTAGATCAACGATTGTTAGCCAAAGAAGCATACTTATAGGCTTAAGGTTGGATCAGCAACCTACAAAAAGACCACTGGATGGTGAGTGATAACGTCTTGTATGTAAAAGAGTTAAATGCAAAATATAAAGGGAGGATCAGGTAGACAGAGACGTTAAAGTTAGAATAGTGGATGTTCCTTAAGAACCTATCGTCCTCAACCATTTTTCTCATACTCATAAAGTACAGCACGTGTAGACTGGGAAGTGGTTGACAAATGTAGATTCAAATACTCTCGTCTTAAAATAAAAACTCTTAACTTCCTTAATTTCACAATGAGAACAGTAGTACCACCTTCCTAAGATTGTGGAAAACACAATGAAACGGGAAAATATGTTTAAAGCCGTCGCCTAACCTAAGTCACAAAGGTAAATGATCAATAAATGGTAGCAAACCAAAGAGCCACTCCTTGTTTATTCAGATGATTAAATGAGACAAAATTTGCTGGGCCCCAGACACAGAGTAGGTATTCATCCACTCACGCCACATGTGTCCTCTATCCTATGTGACTTCAGGCATAGTCAGGGGGTTCCTTTAAATACCAAAGCCATTGTGCCTTTACTCAAAAAGTGTTTAGCAGCACCTGTTATGTGCCAGGATTGATGAGGAAGGCAATGAGATGGAGTGCCAATGACCAGCTGTGCCTGCTACAGGCTCGGGAATAGCAGAAAAATTAAAGATGTCAGTGTTAGAGTAGTATGAACGGTTACCCAAAACCTTGAAGATTTCATAGATCAAAAAGAAGTACAATGTCTTCTAAAAGAAAAAAAAAAAGTCAACAAGAAGGCCACAGAATACCTGGAAATGTCCAAACAGACACTTTGTCTAAAGGAGTTTGACGCTGCCCTGGGATGGGAAGGAGGAAACCACCTAGCCAGTAGCATAGAAGGCAACGCTCCTTACAAAGTCAAAAACTCCTCTAGCACCATCTGGCACAAGAAAGGTACGTGTCTGCAGCGAGGCAGTGTGTTGTGCGCTTCCGCTTTCATTCTGATGTTTGTTACGCTTCTCCCCTTTTAGTTGAGACTGAAATGAGACTATTAGCTCCATTCATCCAAATCCCCACGTGCTGTGAAGTATGCCACGTGTGAAATAAAAGCTTTAAAATACATAATGCCTCTATTTCCATCCACTCCCATAAATAAGCCCTGTGAGTTATGTCCAACCACCAAGTCGTATTACTGAGCATCCGTTCATGGCATTTCAGTGTCTTTTAGGGGCTAACATAGGTGAGCTGAGGAAGGAGAAGACCAGAACCAGCATTTGTGACAGCTGATTATCTGGAAACGGTGAACTACTGTTTATCTGCTCTCTCGGGGACAGATGGGAGAAAAGAAGCTTGAAAGTGAAAAAAAAAAAAAAAAACCAACTCCTGAATGTGAAGGTTCTAATGATGTACTACAATAGCTAATTCTCCATCTTTATATTTGACTGTATCTACGTGCACATACCTATATCCAGATAGAATGATAAAGCCAGGATCCTTCCAATTTTAAGAAAAAGGCCTACATTTGAAATGGATAATCAGCAAGTTGAGGAAAATGTTACTTTATAAATGTATTTTCAAAAGTTATCCTCCAGCCCATTTTTTTACCAGTAAGTATCTATTCATTAAGTGACTATCATGCTACCCGACCATGTGATCTGAAGGATTACAAAACATCCCAACTGTAATCTCTGAATGACGGCACAGTCTACTTGAGAAACAACCTCTGGAAAATGCTGTGGTCACTCTAATGTTATTCATAATTACATCCCATATTATTCCCAGCACTCAGGAGGCTGAGGCAGGAGGATTTCTGTGAATTTCAGGCCAGCCTGGGCTCCACAGACAGTTCAGGACCACTCTGAACTACAGACCAAGACCCTGCCTCAAAAAATTAAAAAAAAAAACCTATCTCAATGTACCTATCACAACACCTACACCTATCAAATACCTATCACAATACCTATATTGTCTACTATAGGTCTCAATATTATAAATGCCCAGAAGAAAATAGGTTAGTTTGGAGGCCTGAGATTAGTCTAGAGAAAAAAAAATAATTTGAATTGATCCAGAAAGGATAGGATTTGTACTGGTAAAAAGTGGAGAAAAAAAAAGAAATGAAGGAAAAGACTGCAAGAGAAAATGTCGATGCAGAAATAAATAAAATATTTGTATTAAGTGAACAGAAAGATGGACCTAACCAGAGGAGGACGTCTGGGTTGGCAGAAGGTGGGGAACACGTTTCGCAGGTGGAGTGTAACACTCTACAAACCGTCTTTAGTTCACGGCAGGATGTTGTCCATGTACCACGAAGCCACTTACACTGCAAAGGAGCAAAGTCCCCTACCCACCCTTATTCCTCCTCTTCATTCTGTTAGGACCTCAGAGACCAGCCCATGTGGTCCACACAAGAGAACCAGAACCAAAGTCACCACGGCTTCCAATAAGCCTGTGCCCCGTATCCTCACGGCAAAGGCGGGAGCCTCTGGTGACAAGCCCTTCCCGTCCTGCACTACTGGCTTCTGCCTCCTTGTCACTTCTCCCCTCGCTGTTCGCTGTCAGTTCATCACACGTGCTCGTGGGACTCGTCTTTGTCCCTTGTTCTGAGTAGACCCTTGGGAACATGGAAGTATGTAAGATTCTCTTCCCCTTCGAGCAGCTGTTGGTCTAACAAAGAATGCAGGCCAGTCAAACATGTGACATCAGCCGAGGTTGGTGCATGTCATGTGTCTCTCTCAGGTCTGGACAGTCATCGACACTGAACAGTGAAAGAAACAAGGATTTGAGGCAGGGCACAGATAGAGTTGGCTTTACAAGGGATGATCAGAAAATACGGTAGATATTTAAGTTAAGAAAAGATTGCAGCACAAGGCACGTTGCTCTCGGGATGCTCTCCCTGAGTCACAACACCGCTCCCACCATTCCTGCCACTTCCCAAAGCAGTTCCTGACGTTCTCTTCTGTGAACGTCCAAAACACCGTGAACGCTGCTGCCAAACGCTGTCCAGTGAAATGGAATCGTCATAAAAAATTGTGGTGGGCCTTCAGCTGTCCTATTCACTGGATCAGGCATCACATGACTCTGGCTCTTCCCCAAAGTCAGAGAGATCATGAAAAGCAAACATTCGGGTCAATTCTGGACATCAAGGCAGCCATAACAGCCCAACTAAAGCCACTCAGGAAAGAGAACTCCCAGTACTGCTTCAGCAAGTAGCAGGAGCAGTGGGGTAAGTGTGCTCAAAACAAAGGGGGGCGTTGGGGAGGAGGGACTGATGGCAATATTGTACCATAATAATGTTTATATTTAAGCACACACCACACTTTTTAAAGTGCATTTCAGACAGAAAGCAATGAGAGAAAGCAAAAATGAGAAGACACAGTGCCCACGGCATCCAAGAGGTGCCCTGTGGTACTGGCGTGGCCATGAAAGTCCCCAGTCCATTGAAAGCCTTTTGATGACTGTGTGTAGTTGTTGTTGCATTGGTCACTCACAATGAGCGCTGCCTACACGTCAGGTATTTTGGTGGAGACTACACAGCCCCACAAAAGGCTCCTTGCTGCCTCCAGGAACATTCCAGATGGCTGAGACGTTACCACAGTAAATGACAATTTATGGTGCACATGGAGGTGCACATGACTCATCGCAAATGCATCCCACTCATTCTCTCTGCCTGTCATCCCCTTTATCCCCCACCCAGCCTCCTATGTATCTATCCATTTAACTGCTCGTCTATTTTTTTTATCTCTGGAGTAAGTTTTCTGTCAAGTTTAGCTGCTCTACTCTTCATTTTATTCCTAATCTTTGTTTTCAATATCAATGGAGCCCAACCTGGGCTCCACAGTGAGTTCAGAACCAGCCTGGACTGCAGAGCGAGACCCTGTCTCAAACAAACAGCTAACGGTGAATATATTCCCATTCATATTCAGAAATATATTCTAAATAAATCATGTAAATAAAGTATGTTCTGATGTTTATTGTATTCCTAAGCTTTCCTGAGAAATTGATGAGGGCTTTTTAAGCCTAATTCTTATCTAAATTTTTATAGAATAACAAAAACAGAATAAAAAGCAGGAAACTGAAAATAAATGTGGAAAAAAGAAAGACAATGTAGCCATTTTCCTCTCCAGTCCTTATCCCATCATCTAAGAGCCAAAAGAAAATGTAAACTTACAAAAATAAATGCGGAATTTAAAAAGTGGTCTTAATAATAGGAAAAAATTACAAGAACACAAGGGTTTATCTGTACAACTTAATTCAGCATTTCTTCAAGGAGGTGGAAATTTCTCAACGGGTTTCACTAGGCGCAAGTTCCCGAGGGCACGAGGAACAAATAACAGAAACGCTGAGAAAGCAGTGCGGTGGGACTGAATGCAGCAACAAGGAGATTACATGAGAGAGAAAGAGAGAGAGGAAGGGGAAGAGAGAGAGGAAAAGAGACAGAGAGAGAACATAAGAGCAAGCCCAGTTTCACTCTCCTGCTTCTCTATCCAAGAGCAGTAACTGTCAGCTGCAGGTCCTAAAGCTTTATAGTCCAATGACCCCTGACCTCTGACCCCACGATTTATTTCCTCTCAGCAGAAACAGAGCCCCCTCCACTGGCATGCAAAGGCCCTGGGGCGGCTTGAGTTGTCTGAAGTCTCAGCCTGCTCTCAGCACAACAGCCCCAGGCTGCCTCAGGACGGGTGGACAGACCGAAGCCAAAGTCGGCATCTTGCTGGCCATGGAGGTCTACATGCTCAGGTTCACCTGCTCACTGCTGACCCAATCAAAGGACGCTATTTATTTTTGTGAAAAGTACAAAAAGTTTTATTTGAAGCTAGCTCCAAGGACATAGAGGGTTCTGTTTGCACCAAATCACCATCTCACCACCTATGGCTGTGTTAGGGTCTTAGGCGTTCTAGCAAGAGACAGAACGGGAGGGGCAACAGGGAGACACTAGACCCTCACAGGCTTGGCTCATCCTTTCCGGGACCCCAAGGACTTCTCTCTCCTTTCCCTGCCGAGATGACCCTCTGGTCCCAGAAACTGTATGTTCTGCCCACTCTTCTGGGTCAAGCAGAGGTGACGGTTTGTATTTTAGGCCTGAGGAAATTTAACAGAAGCTATTTCTCTCCAAAACTAACGAAAATAAATAAATATATAATAAAAAACTTTTAAAGTTCTCTCTGGCAGCCACGCCCAGTGACACAGGCTTGTAATCCTAGCACTCTGGCAGGCTGAGGCAGGACGGTCACAAGTTCAAGCCCGCCCTGGCCAACTCAACCACTTAAGACTCTTATCTCAAAGTCAAAAATCAAAAAATGGGCTGGGGATATAGTTCAATGAAATAGCCTGGGTCTCAATCTCTAGGACCAAATAAATAAGCGAAGTTATCTTTCGGCAGACTGGTTACAAAGAGCAGACACATATCTTTTACAAACACACATATGGATACATATCTACATAAATGTATGTATGTAGCTCTACACACACACATGTATAGGTGTCATTTATAAATCTACTTAGCCACAGAAAGCAGCTTCCAACTTAATTAACAGATTTAAATTGCTGAGAGTCAGCAGAACCAGGTCATTACTGGCCAGAGCTGATCTGGCCCATTTGAAGGAAAAAAACAACAACAACAACAACAACAAAAACCCAGTTCCCTGAATGTGTAAGAAGAGCTCTTTCATTTGCACGGAGCCTTGCACTTGGCAAGGAGAGGCGTCCATTTATAAACGGGCACATTTCCACCTACTGGCCAGCCAAGAGGTATTTCCAGAAGAGCTGTGATAATTAAACAGAGCACACACCCCTCTTTGACACCCCTCACAGCAGCGGGGAGACTGCACGGAGTCTTGGAGGGGCCTGGGGTAAACTGCTCTTTTGTGAAGCCCAGGCTGCTGGTAGCCAGCCTTGGCGCTAACTTCCAGGGGCAAAGGGGACTGAATCATCCCCCTCGCGGAGCTGGTCTGTTGAAAGGGCACAAGACGTTCCCAGGCATTTCATGCTGCAATGAGGCCACTGCCATTTCAAATGGATGGGAGACGGGGTGGGGAGCGAACTGCGTTGCTAGGTCTCCCCGGGACTTGCCAACACTTTGCCGGCTTCTTTGTGACGGAGGAATCCACCCCAGCTCCGCTCCCCATGACTCCTAACAGGAAAGGGATGAATCTGGCAAATGTGCCCTGGGGAGGGTAAACATGGCTGTGCCTGTTCTTCCCCGGAAACAAGGCAGGCATGAAGTCCCTTTTGTTCAGACCAAGAACAAACCTCCTCTTCCAGTCCACAGAGGTTGCCAATGGGAACCTGAGTGTGTCACCTGGGATGGGCAGGCTCGCTCAAGTCACCAAGGAGCTCGCAGGATCCATCCAAACCCCTGGGGCCAAAGAGAGAGGAGACAGATCCCAGCAGAGGTGAACAGATCCCTAACGAGAGTCTCCTGAAAAGGAAGGACAGTGAGGTACTGCTCCAGCATGGCCTCAGTTTGTTTGAAAAAGGTTAAGAGCTGGAGGAAAGGAATATACAAACATACTCATGGTTAGTTCATTAGTGTATGTTTTTGAATAGATGCCTGTGAAGATGGCAGGGTATTGGGTGTTTTGCTCCTTTTTTCTTTATGGATAAAGTGCATGAGATCTCATGAATTATCTGTGCAAGTATGTGTGTGTGTGTCCAGGTACAAGAATAATTATGAGTAATGCCATGTAGGTTGATAACAAAAGTAAGTAAGCCATCATCCATAACCTCAAGGGATCTGAAAGGAGGACACCGTAAGAGAATCATGCCAACAGGGCAAGAACAAGTATAGCACAGATTAGAACCACTGGAGACAAACAAAGAATTCTGAAGATTTAAACATGGGAGAGGTCATGATTCATTCAAGAAAATTTGCAACGAGCACGGCAAAAGAAAGTCTTTTTTTTTCTTTTAGAAAGAAGTGGCTTCTCCAAAACTCTGCAGGCCATAAACCCTCGCCCCACCTCTCCTCTGTCCAGAAAAAAAAAAAATTAAAAAGTGGGTGTTTTGCAAATGCTGGTACCAGGAATTCATTCCCAGACAAGGCAGAGAAAGGCTGGGTCTAGACAGGCTGAACAAGCTCAGACCCGTGAGGAACTCAGTGGATTCTACTCCCTCTGCTTCTACAATAAAGAACCTAACGTATCTCCCCTCAGTGAGATACATCTCCCTGGAGCTGGCTTTCAATAAATCCTTCTCCTTCTTACCAGAATCTATGGCCTCCTTCAACGTGATCCGTAGTGAGTACACAAACATGAGCCCATAAACCTACGTGGCTGATAACACTTAGACTGATGCACCTGCAAGGCTGAGGCAGAAGGATCCCAAGTGCAGTCCCTGCCTGCAAAATTCAGCAGCATAGCAAAAGCCTGTCTCAAAATAAAAATTTTAAAATATGAAGGGCCTGGGCTTAATTTCCAGTAACACACACAGATACACACACACGGAAATTGTAAGAACCAAGGATGGACATTAGATGGGGTCATACGAATAATGACCTGAGGTATCAGGCTGAGTATTTGTGTTTTAGGTGAATAGAGAATAGGGAATCTGATGATTCTTAGCAAGAAAATAAAATAACTGAAACTACTTTTCAGATATTAATCTAATAGTGGGACATACTGGAAGAATGTCAGAGACAACTGAAACCATGCACTCTGTATTTTAGTCTTCTAATCAGAATGCAATAAAACTTTTATATTGAAGTTGTGGAAGCAGAAATAGCGTAAGATTGGAGAGACTTTGCAAGAGCTGAGCCTGCAGACTTGACAACTCCCTGGACATGGCTGGCAAGGGAGGGTGAAGAGCCAGGGATGATGCCAGGGCTTGGAGCCCAAGGGACTGGAATAATAGTGTTGCCACGGAGAGACAAGAAAGTCTGGAGACTTGAGCTTAGTTTGGTATGTATCGAAATGAAGACACTAGCTAGAAACAATTAGAAAAGCTCAGCAGGCAGCTAAATTACAGGAAATAGGACAGGGCTAGGGCACAGAATTGGGAGCCATTTGTTCAGCAAGTTGTTATGAAAAGCCTCCTATGTGCCAGGCCCTGTAGGAAGCACTGTACTGGGCTACACAGGGAGAGTCAATGGTTTCTGATACCTGGGAGAGTTCATGGTCCAGTGAGAAGCAGGTGAGTCCACCCGTGTTCTGCAAGGTGAGGACTGACTGGAGGAGAGGAGGACAGTGGAGGTGCTGTACTCAGACAGGCGGGTCAGGAAAGACCCCAGCACATGGTGACCTCCATGTGCGAGTTGATGAGGACAGGGACTTGGGAAGATCATGTCACTGCAGTAGGAGAGCAAGGTCCAACTGATCAGGTGGAGAGTCATAACAAAGGAAGCTGGAGCCTGACGAGGTGGCACAGGCCTGGAATCTCCACACTCTGAGAGACTGAAGCAGCAGGATCACAAATCACCCAGCCTGGGTAATTTGGCAATTTAGCAAGATTCTGTCTCAGAGGAAAAGATTAAAAGGTGGTATCTTAGTTACTTTTTCCTCGCTGTTATTAAATACCCAACATCCACAATTTAGGGAGGAAAGATTTATTTTAGCTTATAGTTAGTTCAGAAGGTCTCCATCCTTTCACAGGTGGGTGGCTGGAAAATGGAATCACATGGCAGGGCCGGAGCCAGGGCTCCCGGAGACAGAGATCCTCACAGCATGGTAGAACAGAGAGAACTGGGAGGTGGGGCAGAACCAGCATCACCCCTCCAGGTCAATACCTAAGTATCCACCCCTCCCAGCTAGGCCTCAACTCCCACCCCTACACAGTATCCACAGGAACATGAGGTTTTGGGGAACACTCCAGATCCAAACTGGCACCTGGGCTAGGATGTCAACTCAATGCGAAGGCCTTGAATTCAATCTCTAGTACCGAGTCATATTGAGGATAACATTAGGAGTCTACCCAGAGAATCACAGAAAGCAGCAAAGACCTATTGGATTTTAGTTAAATAGAAATTGCTCTGATAGCCATGCGAGCAAAGAGGAGAAAAAAACCAAGACAATGAACTCAGGAGAACCGGGCTTAAAAAGCACTGCGATGGACTGAGAGTGGATTCCAGAAGTAGAAAGAAGGCAGACATCATAAAGTACTCAAGGGTGTGGGAGAGGCAGAGGAAAGGCAAGAAAACATCGAGTCTATTCTTGGTCAACAGGTGCTTGCCATTCACTAAATATCAGATACAAGAATCCCTGGAAGTTGTGTGTCGGGTGTGGGGCCATATGTGTGCACACAGCATGGTATGGTTTCATTGATGAAAAGTAGGACGGGCCCAGACTTGCAATGTTGGATTTAGATTATATATGTAAAAGGAGACATCCAGAGAAGTTAAGTCTGGGGTTAGACATTTTGAATCCGTTAACATAAAAATGAAACGGGGCGTGACTTTGGCATACACTGTCCCAAGGGGGAGGAAAAAAAAAAAACAGAAAAATGTCCAAGGGAAAAAAGAGAAGAGGCAACATTGGAGGCTACCAGGAAGTAGAGATGTGTGCTCCAGGACCCAAGGAAGGGGCATGTCCACCAGGGTCAGGGCGACCTACGTTAAAGGCTGCCAAGAGGTCAGCGGAGAAGCCTCCATGTCTACATGCAAAGTAATCACTAGTGTTACACCCAAGAGCAGTTTCTGGGGCAAACGAGCAGAGGTCGAATTTAGCAGGTACAGAGCAGAAGACTTGGAAAAGTCGGGGAGGTGGCCGAATGAGGCAGCAGCCTGGTCCACTGTCCTTGAGGGGAAGCTGGGAACTGAGCACCCAGACTGGGCTGCAAGGACTGGGGAAGCGGAGGCAGGCCGTGATGAGCTGGGAAGGGTGTGGCGAAAAGGCATGGACACCTTAGGTTCCAGAAAGCTGTTGAGGAAAACAAGAACAAAAACTACCCAGATCACCAGGACATGTTTGTAGGCAAAGAAAAGTACGCAATTTGAAAAACTAAAGGTGTACTGGAGGATCCAGGCGGAAGAGGCTCTAGGCAGGTGGCAGGAGGCACTGGGGCGGCAGGAGCCTGCTCCCTGCTGTATCACCACACTGCCCCACAATGGAAAAACCAGCATCAGGGCCACAGCACCTCAATGCCCTCGGAGGTGTTTGCCCTGTGTTGTCCTCTTGATAGTTAAAGAGGAGGAAAAGTACCACCGTCCAGCAGAAGAGACAGGATACAGCCTAGAGTTGAACATAATCAGCCTTGCTTTGCCTACTGTTCAGCAAGGCATGAGCCCGAGCTTCTTTAGAAAGTAAATGTCATGGTTACGGGAGTCACAAGAACAGGACGGAGGACTCTGGAGAAGTTGAGGAAGGAAGGAGGAAGAGAAGGAATAAATCTGCCCTCCTCTCCGCCACAGGCTCCTGCCTTGTGAAATCTGTCTCTCCACTTTCTTTCTTTTTCCCCCCCACCGCTGTTCACTAAAGGACATCCAGGTGATTAGAAAGGATCTTTGTGAAAATGTTTTAAGCAGCCTGGTCGGAGAAGCAGCTCCACAGCAGGACCACGAACAGGATCTGGGCTGCGACATTCTGTTAGGTCTCTGAAAGCAGCCAGGACAATGCACATGCTTTACACAGACCATGTCGGAGCGCAACCAGGAAGACGCCCAGCAAGGCGGTCTCGCCATGGGCGACTGCTGAACTCCACTGTGGGTGTCATGGGGTGAAGGAGGTGAAGGACTTGGACTCTTTTTTTAATCCCCTCGGGGGGAAAACAATACCAACAACAAAGGGCGCAACTTTGCCTTTCCTTAAATAGAAATAAATAACTAATTAATTCCAGTGGTTTATTTTCTTTACATGAGCAGAGACAGGAGGGGAGGCAAGGTGCCGTGGTTTTCAGAGTCTTGCCCACTTTGAATGCTCAGTAAATACCAGGAAAGCAATCCATATGTGGAAAGAAAAGGCCAGAATAAATCTGCCTCCTTCCTTGGATGAACCTTTAAGCACTCAGCAGGGAAGAAGCATTTCTCCTAATACAGAGATAGAGAGTTGTTTGTTACAAAAAGGGGAAAAAATCCAATTAAAAAGGGGGATTTGTGAGGCCGCTGGTTTGGCGAGAACAACACAACAGAGTCAATCCATCAGCTCCGGTGCCAAAGGCATGGACGCCTGATACCGGAGATTATAAACCAGTTTCCAGTCTGTTGGCTTTTTCATCAGAGGAGGTAGTTTAATGTCCTGGATTCAGTCATAAATATTACCAAATAAACTTAAGGAAAAAGGCCTAAACTCTTCTCAAAATGCTGACACAAAAAGGCCTCAAACCTGCCAAAATAATCAACTGAAAAATGAAAAAATTCAGTCACGATGATTGTATGATGCAGAACAACGAACCAACATTATCACTGCTTGGCTGAGAGGCCAGCAAGTAATCAGAAGGGTCACCGGGTCCAGGCGGACAGTTCCCAGCAGCCTCCAGGTTCCGGCTTTAAGAAAACGAAACAATACAATTATGTGTCTCCGCTGGTCCCTTCTGCTATTACCCTGCACACCTGTCCCAGAACGTTCCTGCTCCCGACCGCCGGTTCCTGTGCCATTGCGTCCTGCAGCCCCCAGATCCGGCACTACCTGTAGGCGTTAACACTCACAGACATCCTCCTACTAACAGCTCCTACTTACTAAGCACTCACTGTTCACTAGACTCCGTAAGAAACACTTTATCGCAAATAACCCATCAAATTGTCACTGCAACTCTGCATAGAATAAAACTGGAGAAATTATTGACTCCGTAATTCACCTTCGATGAGGTGCTGATGCTGATATTGCCACAGATAGGCATGCCAGTGTGTGAGCAAGGATGTTTGCTGTGGCAATGTTCGAGAAAATAAAATAGTGGAAGTCCACATTTTCAACAGGAGAATGGTAAAATGAAAGTAGTATCTCAGGTACTCTACCAAAAAAAAAAAAAAAAAAAATGGCAGCTCTATGAGGACACACATTAATGGGGGAATTTTGAGATCCATAATTATATGAAGAAACAAGGTGAAGACGACTCAGGTGCATCTGGGCATGTGTTGCCTATTTCTGTAAAGAAAATAAAAAACTGGAAGACAGACCTCTGGGAAAGGGCCCAGGGTCCTCGGGCAGGAGGAAAGCTCATGTTTACACTCTTGTTACTGTTCTTTTGTTGATTTGTTCGACTTGGAAAAAAAATGAATGCAAAACTATGCAGAATCTCAGAGACAGTGGAGACAGAGGCAGTTATCAGACCCTCAAAATTTTCTCAGAGATCAAGGATTTCAAATCCATATACTCTCCATCATACCTGCCTGATCTCAAGGAGGGACACTTCCTACTGAAATAGCAGGTAGGCCCACTGGTATAGCCTGTAATTGCAGTACTCTGGGAGGCTGAAGCAGGAGGATTGCTAAGTTTGAGCCCAATTTGGGTTACTTTGTGACTTAGCAAAATCAAAAAAAAAAAAAAAATACTAGGGATGTAGCTTGAGCCCCAATACCACAAAAAATAAAAACTAATGAAGAAAAAGAACTGTGTCTCTGACGTGACAGCTATCTGAATGGCTCAGGTGCACACAGCTAATGAGTCGCCATGACAGGAACGCAGCCCGAGACAGTTTAATTCCTAAGCCTTTCAGGATTCACTCTGTATCAGGTTCCTTTTAAAATTCAAAGTGGAATAATGAAAGTATTTTGGTTACTTCACAGAAATGAAGCAATTCTGAACAACAAAGGATCTCGATCTTAACTTTGCTCTTTATGATAAAATCTGCTTTGAACAAAGATTTAATGTGACTAAATCCAGCTGAAGCAAAAACTTCTTCTCCTTTAAGTTCAAGTAAAATCATAATTGATTTTCACAGAAATATCAGTTGAACAGGAAGTACAGAAAATTAGCAGAATGACAGCTAGAAAGGATTTTTACATGTATTGAAATAACTAGCCTATTTACCAGAAGCAGCATTAATTTTTCTGAATGCCTCAATTATTATTTTTCTTTTTAAAACTATCTTTAAAAACAAGTCATAAAATTAAACAGATAGAGAGAGTCCCATCTAGCAACGCTGTCTTAGTTATCATCTCCTTGCCGGGACAGAATACCCAACACCTACGACTTTACGGAGGAAGGACTTACTTCAGCTCACGGCTGTAGAAGGCCACAACCTGACATGGGTGGAGAGCTAGAACTGGCAGTCACATGGCGGGGTTGTAGCCAGAGCCAGAGCTCCAAAGAGGAGATCCTCATGGTGGTAGAAGAGAGCAGAGTCTCAGAGCAAGGGCGGAGCTACCCTTCCAAGCCAAGCCCCAAGCATCCCCTCCCGCCTGGCCTCGCTTCCATGTGATATGCAGTGTCTAGAGGTGCATGAGGCTCTGGGGGACACTCTGGATCCAAACCACAAATGTGCTAGTGACGGTTCGTAGGGGCTTGAGAGAATCTATCACTATGATAGAAGAGTCGATAGGTAGAAATAACTATCACATCAATACTTTTAAAAATAAGGGGCTGGTGGAATGGCACAAAGGTTAAAAGCACTTGCCTAGCAAGAGCAAGGCCGTGGGTTCGATACTGCAACACCACATAAAGCTAGGCGTGGTGACCCACACCTGAAATTCCAGAAATTGGGAGGCTGAGACAAGAAGATTTCTGAGTCCAAGGCTAGCTAACCTGGGCTACATAGTGAGTTCAGGACCAGCCTGTACTACAGAGAGACCCTATCTCAAAAAAAAAAAAAAAATTTTAATAACAATAGAAACCTATAAGCAAATAAGTTACATTAAAAACAAAGATAATAATTACTAAAACTTCATCAATTCCTTAATATTACCTATTTCTTGGGATGTCGCATCTAATAGATTTTTATGGTGAAAATATTATGTAATGATGTACTGCTGTGAATCTCTCTTCACATTTAGTGACATCCCATTAGGAACTTGAATTCAGACTCGATGACACTGTTCACACTACAGAATGAGCACATGCTGACACCTAGGCTTCCCACCCCCCACACAGGATAACTGCTAAATAATTATGAAGCACGCCTATGAACTCTCTCCACAGTAGCAGCATAGACATATAAATTTTGCAATTTTCATTCTTATAGTGAAGGGGAAAAGTGTCTTTTGCAGTAAAATATACAACATGAAAAACTGGAATATAATCTCTGTAGTTAGTTCTAGAAACTGGATTTGTAACTACCACTTATCAAATGTGCTCAACTAAGTTCTTTTTTAAAAAGGGAGAAATCAGAAAAGAGAAAGTAAAAAGCAAAACATTTCTTTGTGTAAGATCTACAAATCTAGATTCATAATCTCTTCTTAGGATATTGTGTGCAGACCCACAGAATGGAAGCTTTGTAGGAGGTGGCATCCTCTGTGTTACCCGTGTCTGTAGACTTACAAAATAGAAGGAAATGGTTTTCTGCTCATCACAGAGGCAAACATTATTTGCTATTTTCTGGTACACAATGGTACACAAAGACACCACAGATTAAAATAATTTAAAGCCTAGGAAACCGTAATAATGGAAACCAATCTAAACAGAATAACCAAGCGGTGAAACAGCAAACTGCGAAGGCTGTGCTCTGGCTCTGCGGGGGAGTGAAGACCCACCACACCTGGGGCGCGGTGGGGGGATGTTTTCTAATGGCCCCTGGGCAGAGGTTTCGAATCTTAAAAATACTTAAAAACAGCAACCACAAAACATTTCTTAACAAATTATTAGCAACATAGTGAGTGGTGAGTATCTTGCCTGGGTAAAAGATTTTTTTGACAAATCACAAGTTTCAACATCATCATTTTTAAAGAAAAACCTAAATTTGGCCAATAGAGAGACTTTTAGTTTTTCTCCATAAAAATGAGCTGGCATCCCCCTACCAGTAACTCCTTTGTGTCAAAGGACAAATGATGTTGTACACTTACACACACTCACACACACACACACACACACACACATTTTTTATAATATACATGCACAAAATGCATTCATTATACTGTGAACATACACACACATCTATGGTGCTGGCCTTCCACAATTACAGAAAGGACATTTTCAGCTACGGTATATAACTGCTCTCCAAGGACAACAGCACATACTAAGAGGTACAATTAGGAGATTTCAGATTCGGCTGATACCATCTAAGTCCCTAGTCACACAATCAGGACTTCAGACATCGCTCTGCTGACTGGGACCCACTGGTGACCTTATTAAGTAGAATTTGCACCTCATTATAGGACTCCCTCAAAGAGCATGACTGAAGCTTTTTACCTGGATAAAGCACTTGCCAATCATCTGAAAGTTTAGGCGCGATGATATTCAAGCTATGATGAAAAATGGATCCTAGCCTCGAGGCAGCCCCACCACCCACATTACATGATTAGAAAAAAAAAAAACATAAAGATTCCTTCACTTTTTAATAAAGTTTACACCATTTATCCTGCTATTAAAATTCCTACTGCTAGAGCCAGTTAAGAATGTCTGCTACTAAAAACTCAAAAAAGACCAACAAATGCTGGCGTGGCTGGGAGGAAAAGGACCCCTCCTGCACTGCCGGTGGGACTGCAAAGGGGTCTAGCCACTGTGGAAGGCAGAGTGGAGATTCCTCAGAAAACTGAACATCGATATCCCATCTGACCCAGCTCTACCACTTCTGGGTATCATCCCAAAAGAGTTAAAGTCATCATACTACAGCCATGCATGCGTATCCACATTTATAGCAGCACAACTTATAATAGCCAAATCTTGGAGGACGCCTATATTCCCAAGTAGAGATGACTAAATAAAGAAGATGTGGCATATATACACAATAAAGTATTAAGCTGCCATTAAGAATGGCTAATTTGGGTCACTGGTAGGAAAAGGTATGCACCTTGAGGAAATTATGCTCAGTGAAATGAATCAGACCCAGAAAATTAAATATCATATGGTCTCTCTAATATGAGAACACCAAACCAGAAAAAAATATAAAAGATGTGGAAGGAGAAGAACATCGTGTAAGTGGACGGGGAAGGGGAGCCTAGAGGGTGGGAAGGAGAAAGGGAGAAAATATGTAAATAAAAATTTTTAAAATTTTTTTCCAAATCTCGCTGTTTATTGTGTCAGATGCATCACTGTCTCCACAGGAAAAATGTAGAAATCAAAGCAAAACCCTAAATATGCACTTAAAGACAGACAGCAAAAGAGATGACAGGGGAAAGAGGAGTTTAAAATTAAAAACCTAAAGAAAATGACAAGGGATAAACACGTGAAAACAGGAAAAACATAAAAGAACAAAACATAACAGGGGAATGGGGCACTTGCCCAGCAAGTGCTAAGTCAAGAGCTAAGTACCTGAGTTCGATTCCCCAGCACCACATAAGCTCAGCATGGTGGGGCATGCTTGTAATCCCAGCACTCGGGAGGCTGAGGCAGGAGGATTGTCGTGAGTCCAAGGCGAGCTTGGGCTCCGTAGTGAGTTCAGGACCAGCCTGGGCTACACAGCGAGACCCTGTCTCAAAAAAAAAAAAAAAAATATATATATATATATATATATATATATATATATATATATATATATATGTATCTCAGGGGGAAATTTTTGAACAACATTGTAAAGGATAAAGAGAAAGAATAAAATGAAAGTATGTGAAAGTCATGGGAATCATCAAAGTATGAACTAAAATACAAACTGGCTAATTGTTTCACATCTTTCACCTGGACCAAACTAAAAAGCACATGACAAAAACAAGTTTCAGTAAGGAAGTGGGATAACAGCAAACAAAGCAGAGAGTGATCTGGTGATCTGCAAAGCCAAAGACGCTCTTTCCAGAGGCTCCGGAGTTGTAACTCTAGTCAGGTTCCAAAGCAGGTTAATTGCACCAGGGGTTCAAGAAGAAAGAACAAGAATAATTATTGACAGAACAGAACAACAACAGATTTGGAAATGCATGTCGATCTGAGAGCAGACAAAAATGTGACCAATTTTTACAGTAAATCTAACCTAGTATTTAAGCTCACTAATGGTACAAGCATACTTACCAGTAGAGATACATAGGAAAATGTCACTGTAAGCAAAGAAAGAGAAACCTGAGGTGCCAGGGAAGGCGGGTGCACGGGCACACGGACGAGGTGTCATGTGTTTGGCATGATCAAGTATTAAGAGTACAAAATTATGGAACCAAAGATGTAAGGCTCCGAGAATGCACTCATGAGAAGGCGACAGAGGAAATGGTTTTGTATGTGGACAGAAAGGACTTCGGCTAAGGGCTCAACGCCACTTCTGTCTTAGTGAAGCTGGCAACAGTATCTGTAACTGTATCTGGGAATAGCTGTAGGGTGTTTGTTTTAATTTGCTCTAGATACTGTATGAGCTTTAAACAGTTTACAATAAGGAAATTAACAAAAGTACAAAACGCATTCTTTAAACAACTTATTCTGAAGCCACTTAAAGCCAAAAGATCTCTGTACTCCTTTGAGAAGAAACAATTTACCTGATTTTGTCATGAATCTGTGTGGATTGTTAAGCTTAGAGCAGTAAAAGATCCTACCTATGTGGAAAATTATATTAAGCAAATTTCTTTCTCTCATAGACATACTTATGTTTTATTTATAATAAAAAAACACACGTAAACCACCAGCCTACCTATATTCAGCCTTACATCTACAAAATAACATACAGACACATACACAAGCATGTATGTACCTGTAGAAACATGTTCACATACACATACACATATTCACAGAAAGCAAAAGAGAGAGAGATAAGGAGAGAGAGAGGAGACTCCAAATTTCAGTATAGTAATGTTGTAATTTCTCTACCTGATTTTTATATCAAACTGCGTAACTATCATGCAGACTTGTCTGAGTTGGCTCCTATCTGTTATAAGTCTTGGGTCCGAGGAACTAACTCTGGGGCCCTTTCCGACTCACATGCACAGTGCTGGGTTCATCACAAGTTCCTTCCACAACTCTACTTTACAGTTTACATTCCCTTCGCTTTGGACTTTCGTGGATCTCACAGAAGCATTTCAGAGGTCATCAAATGGTCATTTTCTGCCATGTGTTTTGTCTCCTAATAGTTCTAGTTATTTGGTTTTGGTTTCTGTATCATCTACATTCATTTTTAGCATCTACATACAATTCTTTTTTTCTAGAAAGGAAGAAAATAAACTATGCTTAATGATTTATGACTTAGAAAGTGTGCATATGCTGCACTGAGAATCATTCTAATGACAATCTTCATGACACTTTTCCACTTATGATTCCCATAAAATACGGCAATAACACCATTTCTGCGTGTAAACACAATTTGAAATTTAGCAGAAAATTAAAGTATTGGGAAATGAGCTTTACTCTTTTTTTTTAAATGGCCATCTAATAAGATCCATTTGTTGATCTGATATTGTTTCTAGTGATTAAGTTAAGTTTTAGTGTTGCCTGAAGTGTTTCTCTTGTGGGGGATGATTGAGAAAATAATTATAATGGGCTATGGCTTTGACAGAGTCTATAAACACGGGGATGGCAGCTCATGATTAAATTTATGTTTAGATTGTAGAAATCGTTGCTGCTTAAGACGAGAACAAGCATATTGATCTTCAAGAGGGAAATAAGGCAAGATGAAAGGAATAATTAAATCTGGCGGCACTGGTGTTCTCGTCCAAAGCAGTATAACTGCACGAACTCCATCTCCCCACACTCTGCCCCTCCTTCTTCTCCTCTGTAGGTTTAGACTCAAGAATCTCTGAGCAAATATTGTGAAAAGGATTTTGCTTCCTTTGGCCTTGCTAAGTCAGCCTGATGACAACAGAGCAAGGCTCCAGGATGGCCCCTTGCAAAGGTTCTCTTGAAATTGCTGTCTGCCAGGAAACATGTAGAGCGCTTACATACGTTTCCATGTTTGCACTGGGCTTTCCTTGACCCTGAAGCCCTATTAAGCAACCTACACACGTGAGGAGACAAGCCATGAACTCATCTTGGCCTGGAGGACACAAGACAGTGCCAAGGCAGTCACTGAGTTACTACAGGGGTCAGATCTAGAGTTGTGTCTCTTCAAGGTGAAAATAAATTCACATGGTGTCAAGCCAACCTTTGTTTGGGATGAAAAACCCAGCCTCCCTTTCCACCATAATAGTATCACACTAGTAGAATCTCGGAAGCAGCCTATACACCCATCAACAGATAAATGTATACAGAAATTGTGCTAAATACACACAGTGCATGATCACTCTGATATTAAGAACACATGAATCATTTGTAGGAAAATGGATGCACCCTGAGACCTAGCACTAAGTGAAATAAATCAGACACTGAAGGTGTAAATATCACACGACTTCTCCCATATGAGAAACCCAAGACACAAATAATTTAGAGAGCAAAAATAAAAGATAGATAACAGAAAAACAGGTAGTCTTTGAGGAAATGAATCTGGGGGTAGGGAGAGACAGGATGGCCAGGAGAGGATGGGAAAGTAAAAATGATTAAGTTTAGAATGTGTATGTGCTAATATGTACTAGTGTGCCCAACATACCCAAGTTGAATATAATTATTTTGTATTGCAAACTTACATTAAAAATAACACTTATAGGGGAAATATCATACAGTTGAGCCTTGTACTGTATAATATGGTAGACCCTCTACAAGCATGGTGTTGAGCATTTGAAGTGGGGCTAGTCCAAAGTGAGGTGGCTACGAGTTCAAAACACACACTGGATTCTGAGCATTGCTCATGGGGGAAAAAAAAACATAAAATGTCACAATACCTTATGACATGTTTAATATATTAAGAAAATATGTTATTCGGATAAATATGCCTCCTTGCTGTTTTAGTGTGTCTTCTGGAAACATTTAAGAGACATCTGTAGCTCACACTGTATTTCTACTGGACAGCACTGACCTACCCTATATGATTAATATGATTACATACTAGAATTTTGGAGAAATTTTGCAGCAAGAAATTCTTCAATTTGCTAGTCTGCATTTCCAGTATCTCATGGGCCACAGAACCCTTTTCACATAGGAGCCAATACTATTCTTCTGGTGCTAGTAGTTACAGAAGTCATTTTGGCAAAGAGCGTATGAAGCACCAAGTCTGAGAAATCTTCATCCTTACTGTGCTTGCTGATTCCTGGTAAAGGGCAGAGGACCTGGGTAGACATTACAAATGCCGTCTGTTTGGTCCAGATATCACACATGCAACTGGCATCCCGGATACTAACAGAAATTAACTTCTTACTTCCACTAAATGGTTTTGTCAGTGAAGCTGGGGGGAACTCAAACTCATGGTTGGTTAGTAGTTCCTCTCTGCCATGAACGCTGACCTTCATTCAGGATTCTGCAGGGGTAAGTGCACACACGGAAGTAATGATGTGACGGCACAGGAGCATGGATGTTCTATGAGCTCCATAATCAGGCCACACATTTAAGCCTGGTTTGCAGTTATCCTAAATCATAGGAAGCTGTGAAAAAGTCAAGATCCTGGTAAAGATGAATGAGGAGAAAACCAAAACAAGCCCTATATTTTATTACGCTTTTTATTCTCCGATATTTGGAGGGTATATTTCCAAGAATAGTACATTAATACGTAATTTTTTGGAGTGACTGTCATATTCTGTAAATCTCCTCAGCATTTCACATCTTGTTTCACTCTTACAATAATGCCATTAGTTACAGATGTCCTTCTCACCATTTTGCAGACAAGGAAACCAAAGTTCAGAGTCAAATCACTTAATCAGTTTCGCAAACAATAAATTACGTACCCTGAACCTACAGCCTACATTTTTAACTGCTCTGCTACATTATAAAATAGTTTTTGCATGTAGAAAGCTCTTTCTTGGACAAATCCCCAAGGGCTGAGAAGGCTGCTACAGGGTATATGGCAGCAGAAGAGTTCTTTCAATTTCTTTTTCTCCTTTGTAAAATCTATGCAGTATTTCTGCCCATAAGTTTCATGCAGTGAACTAAAAGGGGGGGGGGGGATATTTATTTATAACACCCAGACATTTGTTCCTGCAGCCTCTCCTATCAATATTAAAGAATTCCTATCTATACAGGTTATATTTCCCTTGATAAATCAGCCTTCCTTAAAATTAAATGAGTTACGAGACCAATTTTTAAAACCTGCATTTGAAGTACTGTGAAAATCCTTGTCTGTCTTGCATAACTGCTGTGGCAACTGCTACTACCTCAGTTGAGAATGCCTCTTCTTTCCCTTTTTCTTTTCCTCCTGCTCTTCTTCCTTCCACCTCACCTTCCTCCTTCTTATCCCCTCACCCACACTCGTTGCACACATCCAACCCCAGATGTCACAACCTGGAGAAACATTCCACAAATCACCCTCTAGCCTAAGTCAACTTAGATGAGTCATCATCGCTGCAATGGGAATCTTTATCCTGGTGCCTTGTGCTCTATGACAAGGCCTATCATACTGTTTCAAAACGAAACAATAGAAGGTTTTGCTAATTGACATTTGTCATCTTTATCAAAGCTCCCTTCTCCACTTATGAGTCGCAAGATTTGGTGGAAAGTAGGTGACTTATTTCTGTATGATGCAGTGGACCCATTGTGCTCACAGTGCCTTGGAACAGACAGATGGACTTGGAGTGAACTGTATGCCACACATAAGGTGTCCAGGGTATGACAATGGGCATATACCCAGTTGGGAAAGCTACTAGATTTTTTTAACCCAACTCTTCTTTTTGTAAATAAACACTTCTTCACAGGTTAACCTCTACCCATATATCCTAGGCAGCTCATTGTGGACAGAGCTGGATCAACACACTAGTCATCAAGCCAAGTAAGCCCTGGATAATTCCATCATCATGTGAAATGAATGCACAGGAGCCCAGACTGATCAAGTTCTGAAATCATACTTACTTAGCACTAAGCCAGGCACGTTGACACTAGTACAAGTTTTGAAATTAGCATTACATCTCACGCAACTTCCAATCCAGTGCACCTACTCTTGCCCCAGGGCCAGACCTCCCATCAATTGCTATCTCTGGATCAGTTCCTACAGTAGCTGACTGACAAGGAAAACACTGCAGCCTGATTTACACAATGGGTCACAGGTTAGCTTCTTCAGAACAAGATGTTGACCTGGAGTTTAGAAAGAAAATCATTTGTAAGGAGTGAATTTGAGAAAGGATGGGAGGAAGAAAGGAGTGGAGGAAGAGCTCAGATGGGAACGGAGGGCCACCCAAACATGGTCCACTCCATGGGGAGCTTGAAAGCCTATTCACCAGCAATGTCCTGCTCGGTCCCACACTGTCCAGGCCATTCTATTTCTACCTCAGCCCACGGCTGAGCATGGCATGTCCAGGAACACTGTGCCCTTGGAGAAGACAGCTCTTGCTGAAGGAGCAAACACTGGAGAAATTTAGAGCTGGAACTAAAGGACAGATGAGGCAACAAATTCTGTATTAAAGGATGGAATAAACCTCACATCTGGTGAGGCAACATTCTGACTGCTTTATCTGATTGCTTAGGAAACATGGCTTCAGTAAGGGCTTTGTGTCCTGAAATAACCAATCAGAAGACAGATATCAAGTGGGTTTGGTGGAGTATGAATTAATCTCTTACCATGAGCTAAAAATGGGAAAACTTCTGTTCTCATGGGATCGTTCATTAGGCCTCCCTGGTGGAGAAGTCTTTCTGTAACCAAGTGGGCAAGACGACTGTCCTTTGTGACTGTCGGTCAGCGTTTCTACGTAGCCACTGTTGCGCCTGCTCAACAGGCTCAAAACAAAGTGCCCTTGGTGTCAAGAATGTAGACTGTGTAGTAGCTCAACGTCGTGAACCTCAAATCCCCAAGAATGACTTATTTATTTCCACTGATAAATGACCAGTTGGTAAGCAGCAGGGACACATGCTGTGTGACCCTCTTTATCTCTATTCCATGGTGGGATAATATCTCCGAGCCACCAGCCACTTAGCTGAGGTGCAAGCACATTGCAGGAGCCCTACCGTCAATGGTGGGAGGGGGCAACTGGACACTGTTGTCTGGTGATCTTCCTACCTTTTGTGTCCACCAAACTCGTTTTCAGTGTCACCATCCAGGAAGCACAAAGAATGAACATTTTTCTTAGATAACCATCTTTTAAAAAATAAAAACTTGGCATCTATTTATTTTCCTGCTTGAAGTTGCTGGTCACGGTTACTTTAATCACGATCTCCGGCCTCCAACATCTCCTGCTGATAGCTCTGGAGATTTTTACTATGTAAATTCTAACCTTAATCAACAACAAGAACGCCAACTGCCTCTAAGATGTGTAGCTTTCTGTGGAGAGTGTCCTTAGATTTGAACTCTTTGAAACTTGCTTTTGGTATTTTCAGGTTAAAATGACTAAAACAACCCAAAAAATAGAATTCATGGTGGTACCAGAGAATAAGAGGGGAGGGCGGAGGGTTTTTTTTAATAAGTTATTGAGAGTTGACACTGACACACAGAATTTCCTCATCAATGCTACTGTCTCCTGCTAGCATCAGAATTAGCCCTGTATCATGTGCAGCAGAACTGTATCTCCGGCAGTGTGACTTCAGTTCCCTCGCAAGTTGAGATCAGGTTAACAAATACTACAAAAGCTTTTTCTTCCCAAGAAAAAGATAAAAACAAGCTTCCCTAAGCTTGAATTTACACTTATTAAAGAGGAAAAACATACACATATAAAAATAAGACTTAAGAAAAATTTATCTAGGGCACTAAAAAATACTTTACGCTGAAGTTCATGATTGATAAGAAGGTTTTACTCAAGACATTAGATTGTCCCAGAGCATTCCCTTAGGATTCCAACCAAAAAAAGTTTGGACAAGCATTAAAAACCCAGCATCCCAAATACCCAGGCCAGCAAAAGCCAAGGTATGAAGACAGGCTAGAAAGGTAAACTCTTACTGTTCTCTTGTAAATACCTTGATGTTCCACAAATGAC
This sequence comes from Ctenodactylus gundi, assembly GCA_004027205.1. Classification (NCBI taxonomy): domain Eukaryota; kingdom Metazoa; phylum Chordata; class Mammalia; order Rodentia; family Ctenodactylidae; genus Ctenodactylus; species Ctenodactylus gundi. Next base: position 343,497 of record PVKB01000438.1, read on the forward strand.
AAAAAAAAAAAAAGTCATTGCTTGCTTTTAATGTGGAAAAGAGACAGAAGGGAAGATGATACCCACACACATCACACTTTCCCCCAAGCTTTTTGTACATGCATAGGTGCAGAGCACTCACTTTGGATTTGAATTACAAAGAAAAGAAGAAGAAGAAGAAAAGAAATCACTGGATGTTCCTAGGAGTTTAGAATTTCTTGTTGAGTAATTTTGCAAGCTTTGTTCTACATGCAAATGTCTTAGATTACCATCTATCTATGAAAACTAGAGAAATGAAAGAAGAGAGCTGCAGTCTCCTCACAGATTTGGCAGTCAATTTTCTACTCCATATTTTATGCCATGATTACTGAGCCAGCTTCCAGTGCATTACTTGGAGGAGCTGTGACCTCTGAATGGGCTCCATGCTGGCAAACTGCATCTGAGAGTCACCAAGGGTCCCAGAGGCTTGCCATCCACAGAGGAAAGTAGTCTCTGCACTTACAGTTTTATCCCTGGCTTGATGGATGTATTAGCTCACACTCTTGAACTCCAGGAGTCATTACAGACTCTGAGGAACAGTATAGGGGCCCTGTTAGGAGTGAAATGGGCACAAGGCCCCACCTACACTGGTAACACACTCCAAGGATCTTCTTGGACCTTGGTTGACTGGTCAGATTTGAGGGAAATCTCAAATAGGTGAGCTGGTTTGGAATTCATTCTTGACAACCAATTATTACCAAAGGGGAAATGTTTTGGACTCTGTGCACAGCAGTTGACTGGCTCCCAGGGACACTCCTCAGAAAAGTGCAGAATGTGACTCCCAGAGAATTTTACAGAACAAACCTGTCTGACTGGGGTAGTGTAGGGGGTGCAGTAGGCCACTGCACGCTGTCATTTCTGGATCCTTATCTCCTTGAATTCCTTTTATCCTTCTGTGTATAAAACCACCAGCTTGTGTGCATTTTCTTCCTAATGGCTGCCACCTGGCCATCTTCAGAGGCCTGGCCTCGGGCTGCTGGAACAGCTTTGCCTGCAGGTGCAAAGAAGCAAGGGTAGCCAGTAGTTGGCGACGCCAGCTCCATCCTGGCAGGAGGCAGCAGCTGATGACTGGTCACTGGGGGAGCTCAGCTCCTTGCATGGAGGTAGGGAAAAAATGCAGCTTATGCTCCAGAGATCCCCCAGCGGGATCAAGCTGACACTGGACCCCTCTCTGGGCTCTTCCTCGCCCCTTGCTGTCTCCCCACTCTCACGCCAGTTCTTCTTGAGAACGCGTCTTAATAAATCACTTTTTCACTGACTTCTGGAGAGTCTGCTTAGTACACCACATGGGGGAGCAGGGACCTGCTGAAGCTGAAGAAGAAAGAGAACTGGACTTGGAAATGAGGAAGGACTCCACTCCTGACAGTCAGACTGGACACCGTGGAGAAGGACCCGGCTGGACTCAGGGACTGAGGGGCTGGACAGCAATGTTGCCGTTTCTCTCAATGCATCTTGGCACCTCACACTAAAGAGCAAATTTCACTCCTCAACATTTAATCTATTGTTTTCTACCCCAGGATGCCTGAAACGCAAGATCCTGAGTACCTATGTTAGGGGATAAACATGTGAAACACTGACCCAACCCGAGGAGGACGTGGAGGAGAGGTGCTCTCCCTGGGCCCGCACCTGAGACAAAAGATGGCCAGCCAGCCAAGGGACAAGTCCAATGACTGCCTAGATTTCTCCTCGTCTGTGCGCCTGACTGCATTTTCTCGTCGTGGACCGCAATGCCATTATTTGAAAACGTTATACTACGCTTCCCCTTGCTGCTTCCTGAAGCACCTTTTCACCCTTCCTCTGCCTCACGCACCCCAAATTGATTTCAACGCCCACCTCTGTTCTCACCTTCCTGCACCTTGGCCCCCTTCTGAGCCAGGTCTTCATCTCGGTCTTGGTCTTTTCTTAGCATGTGCCATGTGCCTCCAGTGCAGCACTTTGGATGTTCTCTTTGAACATAAACATGTCCATGGAATCCTAGACAGATCTTTGTTTCTCCTCCCTGCTACAGAGCGTGGCACCCTCCTAGCTCTCTACAAATGCCAGTGGGCTTGAAAATGAGTGGAGTAAGTTTAGCTTAATAAAGACAGCCAAATTACAAAAGCTTCGGGATGGTACACTAACTTGAAGTGTAGCCTAAAAATATGGCAAAAACCTCTGAAATTCTTTAATTAAGGGAATGAGAACACATGCTAAATGTTTGGAGAGAGCAATAAATCTGTCACCATCTTCCTGCCTCCAGCCCCGCCTGACTCCCAGCTACACCGAGAAGAGTGTTTCCGGCAGCACTTGAGAAGGGAGGAGACAGTGAAAATGGGCAGTAAAATTCTGATTTGATTAAGCATTTCTTACGTCATACACTGTACAAAAATGATTGAAAATTATAGTGAATGTTTATATTTTTAAAAATTACAGTAGAAGACACACTGCTTTTAAGCTTTTTCAAAATTCCCTCCCACCGTCACTTTCAACACAGTCATGCCATCATTCTCTCCACTTCCTGAGACACTTCTAGAAGCCTCCTTTCCTAAATGTCTTTAATAGATGCGATCAAAAGCACAATGAGTGTTGCTGTTGAGCACCATCCAACAGCAAGTCAGGCTCTTAACGCCATGACAGTGCGTCCTCATTCGCACATTCGCCACATCCGGCAGCCTGTGACTTCTGGCTGTTCCCTAAGGTCAAGATGACCGTGAAAGGGAAACAGTGAGTCAATTCAGGACATCAAGGAGCCACAACATTCCTGAAAGAGGACTTCCAGAGCTGCTTCAGAAAGTTTCAAGAATGATGGAATAAGTGTGTTCGAAGCAAGGGGGATTCGTGTCAAGGGGGATTCTAATTTAACACTGTGGTTTAATTTAAACAGACACCACACTTTCTGGTCACACTCATAATCCTCCTAATCACCAAGATATCACAAGAGAAGTGGCCAAATAAGGAAAATGACACCGGCATCCTGTAGTTGTGTGAAGACTAGTGATTTGCCTCAAATATTAGGTTTTATGAATAATTTTATTGATTCTTTCCTTGACAATATTTCATCTTATCTGGGAGATTATTGTGAAATGCCATATTCAAAATGTGCTGGCATCCAGTGATTCCACAGATGGTTAACAGGGGAACAGGGGGAACACAGAGGATTTCAGGTGGGCGACTAGTCACACACTCACAGTATGCATGGTTAGGCAAAGAATTTGGTGAATCATTTCTCTGGTCCTACCCTTCCCCATCATGCACCTTCACACAGGCCAACACACTGACCAACCCAGATGTGAAAGCTTCACCAGTCAATGTCCCCTTCAAATATTATGGGCTTTCTGACAAGGTCTTAATTTTCAACCACCCCTCTGCTCTCTGCTGCACAGACTTAGATTCAAGGCCTCAGGGTCACCAGGCAGCAATCTTCCTGCCAACCACCTCTGTGACCAAGGTAATGTGTAAGTCTTTGTGACCACCGAGGGTCAAACAAATTTCCTTTCACAGCTTACACTGATAGGACATGTAGTCTCTTCTCTTTTCAGTTTTGTTGACCAGGATGGAAACATCCAGCCTGTGGGCCATATACAGCCTACAAAAATACTCAGTCCGGCCTGCTCAAGGCCACAATCACATTAGCGGGTGAGTTAATTATGTAATAATTAAATATCTTACCAAACATAGCAGGCTAACTTTTAGTGGATAATTTTGTATAACCCACATGTCATAAATACTCAAAAGGCCCTTGGCAAAACACAAAGCTTCCCTACCCTATCAGAGAGTAATATCATAAAGCATAGGAATGACTTTTAAAATGTGAGGGGACCACTCGATTCCAAGGCCACTCTAGTAAAATAAGTAACCAGGTCTCCAGCTTTTCCTTGGAAGTCCATCTATCCATCAGACTCTCTGGCTCACATCAGAAGAAAAACAACACGACATCTTACAGCATTAGATACTTTCTTTCTCCTCATACATTTTCCATTAATGTAAGACCAAAAACTCTTGTTTCTTAAGGAGGAAAAAACTCCTTTTTCTGGTTTTAAGGGTTTTTAATTTCAGATAAAACATGTTTTCCATTAAGGTTTATGAACATGAAAGGATGTTTTTCTTCTTTTTCTATGTAATCATAAAATTTACCTGTGATCACAGAAACCCATACCATCAGCAAACCCATCCTACCCATAGGGTGGTTCACTGCTCCCTGTGGGTAGAACTCTCTCTCTCTCTCTCTCTCTCTCTCTCTCTCTCTCTCTCTCCTTCTCTCTCCTCTTCCCCTTTTACACACACACACACACACACACACACACACACACACACCAACCACACTTAAATGACATCTCAGATGGCATTACTTTTTTCCATTCTATGGTAACCTTAAGAGCAGGATTTATATTTTTTATCCAAATCCAAAAACAAAAAACCTCTGCCACATGGAATAATACATTTTATTCTAAACCTATCTGCATTATGGAGGCCAATTTGAAATAGCTGTATTATGAACACAGCATTTCACTCAAATGGAATCACTAAAACCTAATATAAAAAATGTAACTTCCGGGATTTCTGTCTCTCGTACAGTACTTCTTCTGTCTCCTAACAAGGGCTTCCATAGCTTCCAGAGGTCCCTATCACAGTCGCATGCACCTGCCTTTATGTCTTCTCTGAAGCACTTATCACCCCTCTTCACCAAGTACTCTCAGCCTCCAAACAGGCATTGTTTAATAGACTACTTAAGTTCGTCAAAGGTCCTCTATGTACCAGGACCCACTACCTACTTATACATTTTTTAAAAATTCTCTTAGTATACCTAAAATTTTTCTTTTTCTTTTTCCTATTTTCTTAATATAAATAAGTGCAATGCGTAAAGTTTACATTGATTTTGAGTATTTTGTGCACATGTTTATCTTGGAAAGGTTACACATCCTTCCCTTCTCTCTTTTTTTCACCCTCCCAACTCCTCCCCATCCCCTCCATTTCCCATTATTCCCCACATTAATTTCTATGAAATAATTGTGATCTGGATTTCTCATCTCAGAGAAAGTATTCAATATTTCACCTTCTGCTTCTGACTCACCTCACTAAGCATGATGGTCTTAAGTTGGCTCTATTTACCTACAAAAGCCTCCAACCTATCTGTCTTTATAGATGAGTGGCATTCCATTGGGTGTAAATACCACAATTTATGTATCCATTGGTCTGTTGGTGGGTGTTTTAGTGTCTTCCACATTTTAGCTATTGTTAGTTGTGTTGCTATGAACACGGGTATTCATGTATCTCTGTTTTATGTTGTACATTTTGAGGTTGTTTTCCAATCATACAAGGCAGATGAAACTGTAGTACACACATACATGCATGACCCTAACATATTTTTGTGTATTTTTGATCAATTTAGTCAACTTTCTCCAAGTTCTCCCCTTTATTCATTTTTACCCAGAAATAATTCTGTAACATGAATAGCAACATGCCTAAAGTTGGAATTACCCTCTTGGGCCAGTTCTGTTTCCTCATCCGCCCTTGTCTTATGACTTCCATTTTTAATCATTTATGCTTAAAAACAACAGATCCTCTCTAGCTCATCTCTAGATTTCATTTTTCACATCCACTCTACCACTGGACAGCTCCTCTTAAATTCCTCTCCATGTGAAGTTTTGTCCATGTTTGCTATAGGAGGCTGTTCAGAACACTCAGCACCTTCGGCCAGAGGATAATAAACCCTACTGTGTGGCTATGGTGTATCCAGAGTGCTCCCCAAAAGCTTCATATGTTGGACATAGTGGGGTAACAGTGGAACCGCATGCTGTCACGAGGTACGGCCTGTCTGGAAGGGGAAACAGTTGGGCTTGATCTGGAGGGGTAGTGTCAACTTCTTAAGACTAGAGGACATCCAGGACAGAGCTTTCAGATGCGTATTATTGACATGTGGGCCAGGAAGTCAGGGAGGGACACCCACCCTACATGTGAGGGACCCAACTGGCAGCTTAAAACTAAGGAAGCAAAAGGAAATGCTGTCACAGCTTCTTTCTGAGAAAGCTCTAGTCTAGGCTTGGTCTCCAGACATCAACTCACTCCTGCTGCACTCAGTGTCTGTCTCACTTGGTTTCTGTCTGCAATGCCATAAGCAGCTCGCCAGCCTCTGCCACATGCTTCCGCTGGTGCCAGCTGCCCCTGAAAGGCCTATGTGAGATCTTCTGAGCCTGAGCTAAACAAGTCTTTCCTCCTTTAACTTGTGGTCGTTGGGCATTGTTACATCAACAAGTAAGTAACCAAGACATATACCTACCTTCCAATCCTTTCTGCCAAATATTGATCAATGAATCTTCCTTTTTAAAAAACAAAAGTCACTTTTCTGATTTTACTCTTCTGTACAAAAGTCTCCAATGGCTCCTCTTTGCCCAACTGTTAAGCCCACAGAAGCCACTGCATCTTTACTTTCCAATGACTGATTCAAACAAGGAGAATGAGAGTGGCCTAGGTGGATCCCATCACAGGCATCACGAGGTATAAATATGTTACACATGGAATTAACAATCTTCTAGAAGTATTTAATCAAGGGTTGGGGATTTAGCTCAGTGGCAGAGCACTGGCCCAGCAAGCATGTGGCCCTGGGTTTGGTCCCTGGCACCCAAAACAAAATATGTAAAAAGAAAAAAGAAAAGGATAAAAATGGCAACTAGATGTTGTTGCTCAAACAAGAAGAAAGAGGCTTGAGTGGAAGAAGAGAAAAGCAGGAGAGAAAGGGGGGGACACCAGAAGACAGCAGCAGAGACAGACAGGAGGAGAACCTGAGCCTATTATATAACTGTACATTTATAATTATATAATTATATAACATATAATTATATAACTGTCTCTTTCCAGATTGTTTCTTCCTTTTTAACATCCCGATTTTCCTTTTTGTGTTAAGGCCAACTTTTAATAAAAAAAGTTTTCTTTCAACCACAAACTGAACAGGTAAAACTCATAAAACTAAAGAAAAAGCACACAATTTGCCTTGACTTTCACGCTTCCCAGGAAGATGTTAAACCAAGCTCGCCCTCTCAACTCCAATATTCCAATTTAGAAGAAAGAAATAGAAAAAAAAAAAAAAGACTTTTGTGGCTTTCTCTCATAAAAGTCAGAACATTCTGTATATTGGAACCCTACATGTCTCAGATGTGATTCTTAACATTTTTCTCTCTTCCTTTAGGATGTTTTTCTGACAACTTTGCTTATGTGTTGATTACTATGTCAAAGAAAATACTGAGATGGAGAAATGCTAGTCTGTGGTTAAGGTACTCCAGTGGCACAAGAAATGGAAAATAAAAAACTTTAAAACTGAACAACAAACTTTCCCAATTATATGTGCTTTTGAGTAAACGCAAAGCTGTATTTGAGAGAAACAGTGATCAAAGTATTCATCAAAAAAAGTGTTTTTATCTTATTTTTATCTTAAAGAAGAAACAGGTAATAGCTACTGATAATTTTAATATGGCGCTTAGCTCTTTAAGTCACCCTGTTTAAAAAAAAAAAAAAAAAAAGGTCCACTGGGAAGCAGACAGACCCTAATGTGAAGGAGTTGAGTTAAGGTCTTTTAATTAAATTTAAAGATTTTCTTACCCATGGGAAAGGACATAATTAGCTGTTTTCTAACGCATTTGACCTAAAGATGCTTGAATCAGCAGATAATTGAATGTATTAAAAGAAGTGGCAAATTCTAATTACGAGACTTAGTTGTTAGGGTAGGGGAAAATAAGTTATTCATTATTTATTCAAGAGAGTTCACACAAGTGTGGAATGGGGAGAAGAGCAGGCCGTTACCAACTGTCTCGGCTCATAATCACGAATCCTCTCGTGAATGCTCTTAGGAGAAGAACTGGGCAGCTCAGGCCGCGAGGCGTTTTGTTATTCCCATGAAAGATCTCAATCTGCATGCCAAATAAATTACAACTAAAAATAGAGCACAGCACTCACAGCCGTAGAATGTACCAGCTGGACGGATGCCTGTGTTACAGATTAACTCTGATTTATGGCACTGTGGTATGTTACTGTGATGTTTCTGAGGGCACATATATCCAGATCTGCACACTAACAAGCTGTTCTCCGATGGAGTTCTACTGAGTAAGTACTGGGGTCATATGGTCCTTATGCAAGTCAAAGTAAGTTATTATCTCTTTATAAAGGTAAAGCAAGACTCACAAACTCCTGGTCCAAAATGATTTGATTGCTATGTTCTTAAATATTTATGAATATGAAGCCAATGAACTCAAATATGTACTCTTAGGCTCATCAACTCTTCTACAATTTCAAAAAAAGCCAAAATGGCATATAAAATTGACACACACAATAAACCAACGCAATTCAAACCAACCCAATCGAATGTGGTGACGAGGTAATTTTGCTGACAAGGTACCTCCATCAAATGTAGGTGGGGGATCAACCACTGTGGCACAGGTTTTGCAGAGTAATCCCATTCTCTGTTCTTCTTCTACATTGAAACTAATGCAAATTGGACATGCCTACTTCATGCCAATACTGAGCTAGATAAAACTAAAACATAAATGCAAACTTTAAATAAAGACTTGTCCTATTCAAGGTGTGGAGGCCTTAGCTAACCCCTTGAAGACTTAAACAGTGGCCTTCTCCTGAAGAAAAGAGCATTCTTCTTGAAGGCCTTCTAGCTAGGCACACTGACTTTTCCCAGCTTCTGGACTTGAACTCAAACATCACTCACTCCTGTATCTCAAGCCTGTTGGCTTTTAGATTGGAACTGCGATCTTCAACTTGCTGTTTCATGCCCACTAGAACACAAACCATTGGTTTTGTTTTCTCTGGAAAGCCTCTTAAAAGAGCTAACGTTTAATTAAGCACTCACTACCAACTAGGCATTTTTTCACGTGTGTTGTCTGTATCAATGAATGAATGTTCATCATCCTAAAAGACAAATGCTTAATTATCACTACTTGACAGGTTAAGAAACTGAGGCCAAGAACAGAACTTTCTCGAGGCCTTACAACTTGAAAGTGATGGATTCAGGATGGAAACTATAGGAATCTGATGTGTGACGTGGTGTCCATCTCTATATGATCCCACTTCTGTATAGAAAATAAGAAGGAAGTTACTGGGTGACTCTTCTGGTGGAAATTATTTTGAATGTGAAATCAGAAATTATTAGGACATAGAAACCCAACATGGACTAAAGGTGAAAAAAACAATGGGTATTTCCTACTATAGTATTGGTCACCTAGAAATGGAAGCCAGGACTCTTAATTGATTTGTCACAAATGGAAGAAGAATAGGATACTCCCACCTGCTTTATTTAATTAGTTGATAAGCTAGTTGTGTTACTTACTGCAATGATACATCAACATCACCTTGGAAAAATTAACCTTGTAATATTTTCCCACTTTACTTAACTTATGGCACTATTAATTGGAAAATATGAAAACTTCCCACGAAGCACATAAACACCTGTCTACTGCTACCTCTTACAATGTTTGATTTAAGATAACTGCAAGGAATATGGCTTTCTGCTTATAACTTCCTTTCATACCATTAGAACTTGATGGTACAGGGAGACTGTGCCAGGGTCCGCAGAGACTTCTGAAGCTGCCACTGGGGACATACATGAGGACAGGGCTTGGGGAGGTTCTGCAAGCCTTCTCACACAGCAGTCCAGGACCAAAATGCATGCAATGCCCAATTTTGATATATGCTATGAGATCTAAAAGAATGGCAACATGCATCTACATAGCTACATGTAGGCAAGTCAAAAAAGACATGACAAATCAAGGTTCCTATGGTGTTAGCTTCGCAAAGTGTGATCCAACTTTCATAGCTAGTTAATGTGTCTATCTCATCTGACTGCTCTATCAAAAAGAAGGTAAGAGAAATAACAGTGACTACTTTTACCAGGGAAAATATAGTAAGTTATCATGAGGTTTTACAATATATAGAGCCACATTTCTTTCTTTCAACATAAAATTTGGCTTTCAGCGCTTAATTTCCATATTTCAGCGTTTAATTTCCATATATGTATTTAAGGATTTATAAAGTAAGGTGGCCTTCTGTGTCAGGATTCTAAACACATCACGAGAAATAAGAACAATTACAAAACCCTCAAAAGCAAGAATGTTATGCCAGGATTATATACAGAGAAATCTTCAAAGAAAGAGGTGGAACCTCGAGGGGGTCTGGAGGAAGGAAATACGACTGAAAAACTCACTTTAATTCTTGGGGAAATGCACTGTGAAGAAGAGAAAGAGATGTACCCTCCTATAATCTCTGCGCAAAAATGGGAAAGAAAATCTAATATTACAACCAAGACTAAATTTGAACACCTCACCTTAAAACAATATTGGTGCTTAAGAATGGGGACCTGAGACTTCAGATGGCACTGGAATGAGGAATGGGAAGTAGCGCCTTTAGAAAACAGACCTTCTCAGGGTTTCCTCCACGTGATACTTGGCTGCAATTAGAGGAGGAAAACTGGGAAAATCTACCCAGATCCTTTCCCTTGAGAAGCCAGAAGACAGGAGAACTGAGCACAAATTTGCATAGTGAAATGATTAAAAGAGCAAGAGAATCACATAGAAGCCCTGAAGTATCAGAGCTATGTCTTCGCAAAATGACTTTTTGTATGCTAAGAAAATGCTGAGGGTTAATTATCTTACCTAATCTCAAAGGCAAAACCAGAATTATTTTAAGCAGCAATTATTAATGGTGACGATAATGAAATCATATGCAATTGTACTTAGGCACTTTACACTTCTTTCCAGACTTTCCTCGAAAACAGCATCACTATTCATTATCATCTGATTTGTGGTTATAGTATTTCATTTTAGCCTATAAGTTTTTGTTCTATTTGTAGAAATGGTAAGTGAGAAGAGGTGTTCCCACGTGTGTCTCCGTTAACTGTAGCTATCATCATATCCAGTTGCTTGGACACTGAAGTTATTATCGCAATACCACTCTGTACTTGTTGATAATTTATCTAGATTGTAGACATAGCTTGGGGGAAGAGAGAAAAGCAATTATGTTTATTTGCTTGGCAAACTCAAAACTCGGAGGAACTATCAATTGGTCTAAATAACATGACTGACGCTGTGGCTGGATATGCTACAAAGGTATATAGGCAAACAGGTGATTGCCTACCGCCCCTATGGCCAATGAGATTATGAGACATTGGCCTAGAGGTGAAATGTACTAGGCTGGATTGGATCCTCTAGTGAACATCGTGTAACTATAACTTCATTATGCAGTGAGACCTCAGGAAGCAACTACAGAATATCTAGCACTTCCATTTCAACACTTGGTGTCTTGAAACCAAGATTTCCTGATACTAAATGTCTGAAAGGCTCTACTAAAACATGTAACATATTTTAAACACAGTGACTTTCCAAATACTTGATCATTTTTAACCTAATTATGAGCTTCAATACACTTTGTAAGGCAAAGAAATAGTTTAGCTCCCAAAATAAATCCTCCATGACTCTGAATCCCAAGTTACATCTAGTTTTGCTTTAGATCTGAATTTTTTAAAGAAAATGTTCCCTGTGTTTGAAGTAAAATAATTGATGAACTTCACACAAAAACTTCTCTGAGGCGTTGCCAGCCACTCGTGATGGAGCACACGGGACAAGTTTCTTACAGGTGACATGACGGCGTATCATTCAAAATTTTGTTACTCCCAAAGAATCTGAAGGAACATTACCAAAAGATACGGCTCGATAATTATGTAGCCTTAAGTAGCTGAGTGCCTAAATAAGGATTTACTCCAACAAAATCAATGTCCTAATTTACTTGCATCGTGCGGCTTCCCTGCCCATCTGGAGGTTGTAGAGATGTCAGAGATACGTGTGAAGAAACAACACTCATTAGAGCATGCTGCCGTGGACCTAGAAGCCCGCCTCACCCCATACTGGGTATATACTTTGGGGAGGGGGGGAATGAAACCAACTTGCTGACATCTCTATTTTTAAAACCCCATAACTAAATATCAATAAATACAGATGATAAATTATAATATAGGAAAAAAGTAATTTCCAAGGCCAATTACTGTAACACACTGTAACTATCTGTAATACCAATAATCATCCCTGTGTCTTACACACTTTGCACATCACAGAATGATTATTCCTTGGCCGATACATTAACTCTGAGTTTTCTGAAAACTCTTAGCCAGTAGCCTTGTGGCACTGAATCAAGGGTACCAGAAGTGCCATATACTACACGGTGAAATAGGGCTCAAATAGCAGGAGAACAACAGTAAAACAGAATACACGTTAAGCCAATAAGTGGTTTCCACACACTTAATGTTGCTCCCACCAAAGCCCAGAATTGGCCTCAGGGTCTGTATGGGGGTGTCAAGAACTGGTCGCCAAGGTGACCGGGACATGCTCTGGGGAACTCAGGCACTTGTTGGTATCATCCCTGCTCTCCATCCGGTTTGCCTATCTGTGCCCAAGGAATGAGGAAGGACCACAGCTGCACACAGCGCTGAGATCACTAACACGGGAGCGTGCATTCCCAACCCTTTCATCCTGCTTCCTCCCAGTTAGGGAGAAATCCTGCTGTGGGTATGTGGCCTCTTCCTTGTCTCTGAATTTAATCACCGGGTGAAAGTATTAGAAAATAAAGGAGGAGCAGAAAGGGGTGAGCCCAAGGACAGTGGGGGAATGGAATGTGGAATCATAATGGATTGATACCCTTTCACGTTTGGTAAAAGAAAGAACAAAAAAATGACTACTGACACTCCATTTAGCTACTTTTGGTCACTGGTCTGGGCTGCATTGAAGGTGATACCTGGCCAGGTCTTGAATCTTTTGCACAGCCCAATGCGTTAGCAGAACAGTGGGTGACTGAGCAAGAGTCCAAGCAGGGCTGGACCCAGTCCTGTGGGGCAGCATCAGGGTCAGTGGATTCTAAGAGGACACTGAGGAAAAAATAGGTCAGTGATCAGAGACAAAAACAAACAAACAAACAAACAAAAAAACACAAAACAAAAAGACCCACAAAAGTCCATTTGACGTTTAGCATTCTGAAACCGAGCAGTCTTAAAATTTAGAGGGGACAATCAGTGTGAATGTTTTTTGTGAGAAACATAGTTTTGTATATTTTCATACTATATAAATAAGGGTATATCTTAAACAAACTGTTTAATGTGGAATAATTCTTGTTTCTCTTAAAAGCTGTTACTAAGGCAGTGGTACAACATAGACCATTGTAAATCCCATGACTAGAGCGGCCACACCCGTTCACTTTCATGTGGTAGATCGCTTATCCATGACAATCCAATGAGCACTGTTGAGCACCAGGCTTGCCATGGAGTCTATGCTCAATAAGTACTTACTGTTTGATGGAAGTGCAGTGAACTCAGATTTAAAAAAAAAAAAAAAGACTAAATTTTTAAAATCAGCCTTTTCTCTGAGGAATGTTTAGTTTCAATATGCACTAAATGTGATAGGTCTGTTATAAATATCACCGTATTTGGTCTTTCCAGTACTACTGCTTTATTTCATGGGGGGGGTGGGCACGGGGGGCGGGGGGGTGGGCACGGGGGGCGCGGGGGCGGAGACTGTAAAGAGAGTTGCCGATGTTTCCAAGCAGGAAAAAAATATTCCCAGAAAAAATATTCCTACTATTCCCAGAAAGAATATTCTCTCTACTCAAACTCAAGCCTGATTGACACAAAGCACAAGACCTTACTTCCACAATATGTTGCTTCAAAAGAAGAATCCAGCAGACAAAATAAGCAAAAAAAAAAAAAAAAAAAAAAAAAAAAAAAAAAAAAAAAAAAAAAAAGAAAGAAAAGAAAAAGAAAAGAAAGAAAGAAAGAGGAAAGAAATAGAACTGTAGTCCAAGAACAGAACAGAGGTTGTCACAAGGGTGATAAGATTGGAATTAGCAGTGAGAAAACAAAGAGGACGGACCTGCCTGGGCTCCAGGCATAAAGACTCACTGAATTTTAAGAAAGTCTGTATTTTCATCATCATTATTTTATCCACATCCTATGATATTCTGGATTTTAAGGAGGAATGAACAATACCACTATTCTAATCAATCTTTCCTTTTGGCAGCACTGGGAATCGAACCCACTGCCTTGCACATGCTGGGAAAGCCCTGTATCACTGGGCTACATATGCCCCTAAGACAATTTTCCTATTTGTGCAACCCACCAACTGGATCTCATTACAGAATACACTTCAAGATATTAATTTTCCAAGTAGTGAATTATTGACCCAATGACCAATTACTGATCCAGTAACAAAAATGCTGCAAGTACAAACACTCAGTATGCTCCATTGGAGTAACTTGCTGTAGTGGAGGATAGTAAAAGAACCTTTATTCTAATAATCAGCGACTAGCCCAACTTAGTGGTTATATTCCATGAGTTGGAAGTACCACGCTGCAGTTCAGAGGCCTCTTTGTAAGCAAAGCGAAATGTTTCCAATCAACTGCTGCTCAAGCAAAATAATGAAAAGCAAATGACTTTGTCCCCGGCACAGAATAACAGAGGACAATGACCCATATTAAATGGCCCCCAAACCAATTATAAAGGACTAAGCAGTGTGGGGTGAGACTCCATACAGACACGTTGGCTTTTCATGGACAGATGGTGTCTTCATCATTATTGGTGGAACCAACTAAAGTCTGTGGCTGGAGGGAGCGATCACTTCCTGTCGACACAAGGTCCTGCTATCCAAATTCCAGCTTTCCCTCTCCTGGCTGGCCTGCCTCCTGGAGTTGATAACACATCACAGCTGTCTCAGAGCCTGCTATGTCTTCTCACGGACCACAGCAAGCCCATCCTCTCACCAATGAGCCTTCTCCATGGAAGCCGAAATCGGTTACACATGTTCTCTCACACGTAATAAGAAATCGTCATTAAGCCTGTCCTCCAACAGCACCAAACTTAAAAGCCCCCAGGAGTGTAACATTTCCTACTCAACCTTCTGATCATTTTGTTATTGTTTTCTCATTTCCTCCGGATCCCATCCAAATTCCTAAATCAATAACAGAGTTAAAATGAATCTCACTACAATAGCAGTTCATTTCTTTTTCTTTTTGCAGGGAACAATATTAACTATACTGGTGGAATCACTTCATTGATCCACGGCCTGCCTTTTAGGGCTTCACTGGTAATGGTGGGCATGTTTTATTGACTATGTTACTCTGTATTCTCAGTCTATTAGTACAACCATGTTTATATAAATCCTGCCTGAAAGAATCACGTCAGCTCATATTAAAGCTCTACTCACATGCTCCCAAAAAGTTTTTTCTCTTATTTCTTCCTCAGTAAACTGTACTGAAAGAATTAACTGAAATATTAAGCTTAGTTATTTACCCAACTTAAAGGACATTTAAGTTTTGATTAATTTATGTAAGATCCCATCTTAAATTGGTATCATCCAGATTAAAGAATATGTATACTCATTTTCATGTACATAAATAAAAACTATTAAAATTCATCTTTAAAAACTTAGGAGTAGTCAACAGTCATAGAACCATGAGTCTCAGTGGCATAAGAAGATGATGCCAAGTTCTAGTCTTCAGAGGCAACAGAATAAATAGTCTCAGTTTTCAAAAAAGGAAATATTGTGGTTTTGGGCATACAGTTCAGCCCACATATAAATATGGATTTTAATAAGTGAAGGCTGTGATTTTGGGTGTACAGTCTGATCCCCATCTAAATATAGATTTTAATAAGTTTGTTATAGATTCCATAATAAGGAAATAATTAAAAATAAGATAAAGATCACTAAAAAGATGTGTCAAATATATTCATCATAGAATTTATGACAGAGGAAATAATTAGTCATTTCCTAACTAGAATTCTCAACTCAACCTAACCACTATGTCCTAATTTGACACAGAAAAATATATAACACTCAATGTAAAAAATACATAGAACTGTACCTACTAGATAATCCTCAAAATATTAAATAAAACAAATATCTATAAATACATACAGAAATGTAGAACAGCAACGAGAAGTAAGCAATCAATTGACAGAAGCAACTATCTAATGTTAATTAAAGGTGATTTCTATTTGTTTTTTATAATTCCCTGTTTTCCGACTTTTAAAATCATGCCATACTGTGGTGGTTTGGATCTAGAGTGTCCCCAAAAGTTTCACATTCCTATGGCAACTGTGTAACGGTGGGAGGTGGGGCCTAGCTGGGAGGGGCAAATACTTAGGGCTTGACCTGGACGGGCGCGTTCTGCTTCCACCCTTCCACCCAGTCCCACTCTCTGTCCCACCATGCCGTGAGGATCTCTGTCTCCTGGAGCCCTGGCTCCAGCCCCACCGTGTGATCCAACATTTTCCAGCAGCCCACCCATGAAAGGATCGAGACCTTCTGAAACTGTAAGTTACAATAAATCTTCCCTCCCTAAGTTGTGGATGTTGGGTATTGAGTCACAGTGACGTAAAAGTAACTATGACACGTATATTGCATCTCTACCTTGAAATAAAGCTACTTTTACTTTAGGATTCTCTAAATCCAGAACACCAATCACTAGTCTTTGGGTGTGCGTATATGAATGTTTGTGTACATAATGTCTACAGTTACTGCTGTTAAACCCAAGTATTTCCTCTCCTACCTTACCTGAATCGTGAACTAGAAGCAGCTATCAAAACAGAAGCAGCCCCTTACTCCAAAGGTGATCTCTCCGCATGCCTATACCAAACAGATATTTGAACCAGGAAAAGCACAAAAAGAATCCCTAGGAGACCTCAGCAGCGTAACACAGTAAACAGGCTCAGAGATGGAACGGCCAGACCTAAAGCAGCACAGGCGAGGGTCCCCACGCTGCCGTCGCTGCCCGCTCCCCTGGGCCTCAGTTTTCCTCCCCTCCGCTTCTCTTCTTCCTTCCCTCCTTTTCAATTTCAGTTTACCAGAATGGATCTTTCTCTCAAAGTTAGATCAGATTCTGTAATAATTGGTAAGCGTGGAGAAAGCATATATTAATAGAATTCTTACTATTTGTGTGGCCATCTGGACCACAGACTCTGTGCCACCTTCTCTTTCAATTCCATAGGCATTTATCCTGCAGATGTCATGGAACAGGCATGACCTAACTATGTGTTAGAGATACAAAGGTGAATAAAATACCATCCTTGTTTTGAGGACTTATAGTCAAGGTCCATGTCCAGCAGTAGGGAGCTGCTCTGTTCATGCAGGGTGCGTGCTACAGAGTCCACAATGGGTCAGACAACAGGCCCATAAGAGTCATGGGAAGAGCAAAAGCCTCCCAGCACTGAGTCGCGGTCAAGGTTACATGACAGTGATGAGTCATGCTAACAGCATGCACATTTGATATACTGTGTGTCAAAGGCACGTATGCCCTGTGGTCTTCTTCCCTCAGAACCATAACCACAACCTAAAATGGGCAAAACACACAAGTCTCAGCAGAGAGACCCTCTCCAAAACACCCCACAAGCACTCCTCACACCTGCTAAGGTCACCAAACCTCAGGGAAGTCTGAGAAACTGTCACAGCCAAGGGCGGGGGCGGGGGGGCAGTGACTGCAGAGAGGCACCTTCCACTCCCTACTTGTAGACTGGAATTGAACACAAGAAGGAGAAACAGACAAAAGGAAGGAAAGAAAACTGAACACAAAGGCAGCAGCCATGGCACTGAAAGCAGGTAGAGAAGGGAATGTCACAGAACCCATACCTAAACTTAAAGTAAGACTTTAAACTCCAGGGCTTGGCGCTTGAAGGTCAAAATGCAAGGATCATATTAAAGAAGACAACACAGGTGCCTGCATTCTGAACGTTCTACTGAGAATTATGTAAGAAAAAAAAGTGCAGGTGAAACGCCTTGAAAAACCATCACACAACCAAACAGCAGTTCTTCAGTTTCCACAGGTGGAGCAGCTGAAAGTCACAGTGCTCCTGGGAGACCGCAATGATGGATCTGATGTGGGGTGTGCCGAACTGCAGGGACGGAATCACTTTAACGGCAAGAAAGTAACAACACAACAGAAAGGACATGACAGTCGGTACATGTCTCTCTCGCATCCACACAAGCAAATTCATCAAACTCCACTCAACTGTCTTGTGATTTTCCACCACTTATTTGTTATTCTAGTCTCCTGTTTTCTCTTACCCAATTCCTGACTATTTTTGCCACCGAACTATACTCAGGTACCCAGGATTTGTTAACTCTTGTGTGTTCAGAATGTAATAGATTTTGTTGTAGACAGGTAGGCATTCAGCTGATATTTCTGGAACATGTAAGGCAAGTCGTTAAATCCACTAAAAGACTGATTTCTGTTTTCATGCTACCTGCATCCTAATTTTAGCAGGGAAAACCTTAAAAGATGGTAGAAACAACAGAAGAAAAGAACAGTATAAAGAGGAGAGGGAGGGAGAAAACAGGTTGAAGAATAAAGAAGGTGGTTGCACGGAGGAGGAGATCAAAAACTTCAAAGAAATAATGATATTTTACCCAAAGAGATACCTGTGTGCAAAGCAGGTAAGAATGGTGAACGCTCACCTGACACGTTCAAAGGCCACTCAGGAGACCAGAGTAGCACGCTCAATAACAGAAAGACAGGAAACAAAGCCACAATGGTCGGGGCCTTAGAGGCCTTTCTGGACATGTGAGTTTCCCTGTGTAGCAAGCTGGCACGCCGCCACAGTCCATGCAAGAGCTGCATCACTGGTCCTTCATCCCCACACTCTGCCTCTGCCTTCAGCGTGGGGAACAGACCTGGGCAAAAACAGAAGCTGAGACCCATGGGAGAGGGCTGCCACTGTCCCTGTGGCTCAGACCCAAGGAGTATGTGTGGCTGTGACGACAGGGGCTTGAACGCTCGACATATACCAAAGTGGATCTGATACTGGATACAATAAATAGCTTAGAAATATGTAAGTGTCGGCCCACTTTCATCGGCGGCAAGCATCATCGAATGGCCGAAGCTTAATGAGTGCACGTGGACAAAGAAGTTAACTTTTATTTATGTGTTTGTTTTTTCAGTTGGTGGCACATTTAATGGTTAGGTGTCATTTTGGTCAATTTTTAAAACACACTGTAATTTTTATTTACCTATTTTCTTGAATACAAACGAACTACAGATTCAACAATGACACAGAAAGGTATCTGTTCCATTAACACTATAAACACCTTGCATTTCTGGATTAGCAACAGTGGCACAAAGGCCGGATCTTGGCCTTACGGACCTAGCACAGAGATTTCAGACTCCTAGAGTTTAGGGGTCAGGGGTGAGGAAACAGAGAAGCACTGGCTACACAGGTATAAGGACGGTGGTGCTGATATTAAAACTGCTTTATCACAAGTGCCACGAGGGATGCCTCACCTGTTCCAAGAAGCACCCTCCCTGACTGCAACCTGCCCCTGGGGGGTGTCTAGCACCAGGCACCTGGGAAGTTCACAGTGCTGAGCCTTGGATCCGACTCTGTTTTCCAGGTAACATCATCTTTTGGCATTTGTAATTTGGATAAAGATATTATCAAAGCAACAGTGAAATCAGAGTGCTCCCTCATACCCAGCATGCACCATGAATCGCTGACATATTACAGACATTAGCTTCTAATGTTACTGTACAAAAGTACTTCTTTGAAAAGCAGAAAGGACTTATTCAAAAGGCAAAATCTACTAATAACAGCGACAAAGAGGACGACCGCCTCTTTGCAATATGTGACATGCCCCATTCCCAAAGCAAGAGGGGTCACAGGGGTCGCCCGAGGCGACTTTTTGCTGAACTTGGCAAGAAACGGTCCAATACAGTCCAGAGCAGGAATCCCCAGCCTTCTCGGCACCAGGAACTAGCCGTATGGAAGAGGATTTTTCTACAGACACAGGGTCTGAGGTATCGCTAGGCTCGCTGCCTTATCCCCTCGGATCATCCAGCGTGAAATGCTCATCAAGGCAGCGCAACCTGGAATCCCTGCGTGCGCAGATCACAGTAGGTCCGTGCCCAGTGAGAAGCTACCGCTGCTGCTGATCTGATGGGCGGTGGAGCTCAGCTGGTCCTGCCAGTGAGTGATGAGACACAGAGAGGCTGCAATGCAGATGACATGCTGCACGCTGGCTGCTCACCTCCTGCTGTGGGCCAGGAGGGCCATGAACGGGCGCCCGTGCACAGACTAGGGTTTGAGCGCCTGGCCTACAGGACGTGGCACGCTGAACAAGGCTTTGGAAAAATCATGAAACGGGTGAGAGGCACGTCCTCTTCTCCTTTGTCTTTCTGTGCTCATATTTTTCTTCTCCCTGCTTCGAGTGTCCTCCCAGGCATCCAGGCCTGCTCACAGGAAATTAACTGAGATTTGTTATTTACACTTCAAAGTGCACTGAAGTCACCATGTGGCCTCCGTCCAGGGCACACACATTAGGAGCTCTGGTTGCAGAATACCAGCCTTTGTGCCTCTCCTCTGCAGGTGAGGACCCTGTTGGATTTACTCAGGAGGTATCAGGAACACAGGTATTTCCCTGGCAGAAAAGGGGATTTGGGCAGGCAGGGACTGTCCCAGTCAGCTCTCCGGCCACAGCAACCAGAGCATCAGCTGTCAGTTCTCCATTTCGTTCTAGGAAGTGCTAGTAACAGGAGGCCACGTGGCCCCCTACGGGGCTGAGTCGGGAAGCAGCCACCTCCAAGCGAAGCCAAGCCTTCGTTTCTCCCTTTCAGCCCTACGTCCACACCACTACCAAGGCCTTTCTGAAGACAAGTAAGTAATGTCTGTTGTTAAAAGCAAGCCCGTCCCCGCACTGCTGAATGAAAGATGCTATGTCTCATGGCCGCGCTGACTCCTCAGCTGGATCTAGAAAACGCAGACGACAGTGCTTCCTATGTCTATTCACGGCGCTGTCGTGTCGCGGAGGGAAGTGGAGGCCTGGGCATTTGCATTTCTCCCAGTGGTTCCACGTTCCTGGCCAAGAAATATGTGAAGAAGGGTCTTCACCCACCCCGAGTCCCTGACAGGACTCCATTCATGCCAGCCACTCACGGGCCAGAGAAAGGCCCCCGCAAGAAGGCTCGGCTCTCATAAAGACCTCTGCCTGATTCAGGAAGACACGGCTTTTTGTTCAGTACCACGGGACCCGGTGCGACACGCCACGGCCGCAGCTCAGGCCTGTCACAGCGGCCTTTCAGAATTCAAAGAGCAAAGGAAAATAGCCTGCCTTTGAGCACCAGTGACGCGGGAGAGGCAGGAATCGACTCATGAATAATAAATAAAACACCAACAGCTGTGATATTTAACACGGACCATCACGAGCAAAGCAAATGACAACCCTGCAGTTGGCAGAATCTGCTAATAAACTGTCTGCTATGACTGTTATTAAAGATAAACTTACGAGCCCTGATTCCTCAACCATGAAACCCAAGAGGAAAGCAAAGGCCCATCTGTGTCAGGTGATATGTAGGGGGCGTGTGGGCCAGGAAAAGGACTCCACACGTGTGGATCACCACGGTGACTGTCCTCTGTAGACTGCACCCTGGATATTTTAGCAGTATTTGCACAGAAGCCTTTTCTCTTTTGCCTTTTATTATAATTTTCATCGGCTAATGTGCAGGGGTTTTGGTGGTGGCGTTTTCAACAAGCTACTGTGGTAAGCCCATCTCATTATCCACAGAAGAGAGGAAGGGGACAGTCCCACAGCAAGGACATGTCCAGGTGGGAAACAAGTCAGCCTTCAGAAACAGGAACATGGCCAGACCCTGAAAACACGATGTCACGTGACATCTAGAGACAGAGTTCATTTTGTGTGAGATCACTTACATAAAGGGACCCAGAACATGCAAATTCACAACGACAAGAAGAAACACCAAAGCTCCTAGGGGCTGGAGGTGGAGGCTGAGGGAAGAACGAATTTAGAAATTTAGAATGAATTTACCTAGTGAGCACACACTGCATGTTAGCAATCAAGGGAAGTCTTGGAGGAGATGGATATATAGCATTGTGAATGGATTTAATGTCACTGTATTAAAATACAATGTATTTAAAACTTACATATATTTTACCACAACAAAAAATGTGGAAGACAGAGAGGTCAATATTACCTATGGAATAAAAATAGAATATTTTAAAAAGTAAAAAAATAAAAGACAAGGAAAGGAAAGCAGAGGAGACAGAAGGGAGGGGAAGAGAAGGGAAGGGAAGAGAAAGACTCCCCCTAGAGCCACCTGCTGACCACAGGACCTTGAGCCCTGAGGTGCTGATGCTGAACAAGATCCTGTGCAATCTGGACTGTGGTAGTTCTCTCTGGCGACGCACTGTTTAATTTAACCTGCCAGGAATCCAGTTTCAGGGCAGGAAGCAGCTGGTCTCCCGTTCACTTGGATCCGTTTGTCACTGACCTTAACAGTCTACAGCAGAGTTAATAAGAAGAGTGGCCTATTATGGCACAAATAATGTTCCAGAATAACGTTAATATATGGGTATCCCACACAGAAGACACAAAGGGATGGACCAGAGTGAAAGTAACCTTCAATTAAAGTCCTGAATAATATAATTACTACGTGCAGGATGCAGCGGGGCATAACAGGAGAGTCAAAAGCTATTCAATCCTGTGTGGCTTCGAAAGGTTGTCTTTCAAATTTCTGCCTGACATTAATATTTTCTGGGAGTTCTCAATTAGAAAACTGAGATAACCCCAATAATGAGGGCAAGAGTCTTTTAAATAAGAAATACAACACTAATGGCTAAATTTGCATAGCAGTGCACACAGATCTAACAGGTTACAAGGACGAAGGGTGGATGATACTACCTTTCTTAATATCTTGCATCTTTTCTGGTTTTGACACTGGATTTTTGGTGGATTTACTTCCCTTTCTGCTACCTTGACTTTGACATCTCTTTCTGAGCCCTGCTTCCTGGGAGACACTTGCTGCAGCTAGGTCCCTTCCTGGGTGTTCTCCCTATGGAAAAAGTACATCTGACGGTCCCTGTCTTAGTTACTTTCTTGTTGCTGGGACAGAATACCTGATGACCACAAGCTAGGGAGGAAAGACTTATTTTGGCTCACAGTTTCAGAAAGTCAGAGTCTGTTCATGGGTGGGTGGCTGGGAAATAATGGAGTCACGTGGTGGGGCTGGAGATGTGTTGCAGGTCAGAGCCAGAGCTGAGACAGAGATCCTCACGGTGTGGCAGAACACAGCTAAGCCTCAGAACCAGCACACACCCCTCGACATCAAGCCCCAAGCACCTGCTCCTTACAGCCAAGCCCCACCTCGCAACCATACACAGTACCCAGAGGTATGTGAGGCTGTTGGGAGATGCTCCAGATCCAAACCACTGCAATCCCCTAATACAAACTCGACAGACTTTGAAAGAGTAAACTAACAAATGGTCTAAGCCCTTGGATTCGGGTCTCAATCTTCAGCTGTTCGGAGCTAAGGTGCAAATAGAGAAAGTGAAGGGGCACAGGGTCATAGCACGAGTGAAGCTGAACTCAGAAGGCCGAGTGCCAGCTCCATACCAACTTCCATGGGGGGGAAACAAGCCCAGGGAAAAAGAGAAGTTGGGACTCAGATCACGGGTGCTGGAACTACGGGGTGACGGTCACATGCACAAAGGGGGCCGATTCACTCCATGTTCTGCTTGTTTTGTTTTCCAGCTCGACGGCTCCACTCCAAAGCCTGACACTTGCTAGGCAAGCATTCTACTACTAAGCTATATCTCCAGCCCCAGGACATTTATTCTGAATCCAAGAGGCCTTTGAAAAATCAAAACAGTGATTCTAACACATGGATGGAGACTGGGGATAAGAAACACTGATAAAGTTTTCTTTTTCTTTTAAACTCAAACACCCAGGTCCACCTCTCTAGCTAGCTACAGAACACCCAGAGACAGGACCCACAGATCGGTCTTTGTACTTGGGTATGAGTGGTGAATGAGCAACCTGGTCTCCACTCGACAGTCATCTGCTCCGTGAGCCACTCTGCAAGGGGAAATGACGGTCCCTGAAGTAGCCTTGCTGCCATTATTTCAGCAAAAGCAAGGTTCACCTTAACACCTGCCCAGTAACTCACCTACAGTAACACGCAGAATAAAAGAACTCAACCATGGGCTCAGTGCCGGACTATCATAAATGGAAATGCAGCTGGAATAGACCTCTTTAGCTTCTGTAGGTAAATGCTGCCGTACAACTGAGGAAATAACCAGGAGCTTTCCTTTTACACACCAGGCATCCTTATAATGAAAGTTTACTTGAAGAGGTAGAGCCACACGCTGCATCTAAAAAGACTCGCTGGCTCCCAAGGCTCCGGCAGGCGATCCGAAAGGTTGTTTTCGTTTCGTGACTTGAGAGCCAAGTGAGCCTTGTGACAGATGTGTTCCTTATAAGTCGTACAGGCTTGGGATTTTTTTTTTTAGGTCATTGAAACAACAAACTTGTTACTTAAAGAAAACATGAAATGGATTGTTTTTAGAATTAAAAACGTTAATTACAGATCCTAAAACCACACTGAAATGTGTTTGTTTTATTGGGGTGTTCCCACTGCAGAACTAAATACTAGCTCTTGTGTTATGGTGTGGACTTAGAGGTCAACCTGTCCTCAGAAACACAAAAGCTCACATAGTGAAAGTTTACCATTATCTAGAAATTACTGGAAAAAATGTCTGCCTGAAAATTTTAGAAATAAGGATACAACTGCTTTCATGAGAAAACCATGTTTAAGGATGGCTATTACATGCTATAGTCATTTTTAATATGAGCTATTTTAAAAACAGAATAATTTGTTATATTTACACCAAATATTTAAGAACATAATTCTCCTATGCCATTCACATTTACACTCGTATCAAACTTTTTTTTCCAAATGTATTCACGGGGCCGCTGCACCGTATCCTTGAAAAATGCAATGACGCCATGCCTGTGGTGAGTTCTTGTTGTAAAGCCACGGGTGAGAGAGGTGGATGTCATATTCCTTTTAAGTCAGACCTGTACAGCAGTGTGGGGTGAGGTTTCTTTTTAAATAGCATACAGATAACTGAGCAATGAGACAAATATTCACTATAATTATTATCCCCATTTTATAGATGAAGGAAATAAGTTCAAGGAAATGAAGAGCTCTGTCCGAAGTTGCACACAGAGTCAGGAAGAGAGATGGCAATTCATTTCACATTTTCTGGCTTCCGAGTCATTTTCATCAGACCATGAAGATAAAGAAACAGCTTGCAAATGTTAATGAACAATTCCCTTTGGTTCCATATAAAGTTGAGCCAAAAATGTCATTTCATAGGGCCCAGAAGTAAATTTTTGGTCCAAAATAGAACTGCCATCCAAAATTTAGATTATATTTAGATCAAAAAGTCAGCAATAATGCTTCTCTTTGCCTGGAGTGCCTTACAAACAAAAAGTTACCCAACAAAGTCGTCTTTGCTTCAAGTCACCCATTGTATTTGAGTGGAGGGAAACGAGGCCTGGGATGACCCTCTGTCCATGTGGGAGAGGCAATGACAGTACGCATATGGTAAATTCTCACAGTAAAGCCGTGGGTGAGTGAGGGGGTGTCATATTCCATTTGAGTCACACCTGTGTGGCAGGGTGCAGCTGGACCTGCAGCAGGGCACAGCTTCCTCCTGCTGGAGATACTTGGTAGGTGTTTGTAGGGAAATGCGTGTTCTCTACTAGCTGCCTTTCTTCCAAGGGTACATGCTGGCATGACAATCCTGGTCGCCCTTGATTCCCTCACTCATTTTCTTCTCATTAGTGATTTTGGAAGAGAGAGCAGGGAAGATAGAAGCTGGCTCCTGCCACCCCTCTTGGACTTCTGAGTGGGCCTGCCCATGTCCTTATGTGCCACCATAGTTATGCCTCTCTACTGAGTTGTCCTGTCCTGTCCTATCACTGAAAATGCATTAGGTTGATCCTCAGAGGAGCAAACTATGGCACAGAGATCAGCCTATAGGTTTGCAATCGGAGTCCTCTTTCCTAATTTGGAAACAAGCCCAGATTTTTTATGTAAATTCAACTTCAAAGCCATGAAAACTACATACAAGAAATTAATCCACTTGTGTTTCTCATAAACATTCAGTTGGATAATATTTAACATTTAAGAAGAAGGTCGGGCTGCAGGAATAGCACAATGGTTAAGACATCTGACTAGCAATCACAAGGTCCTGGGTTCAGTTTCCCAGCAAAACATAAACCGGGCGTGGTGGCACATGCCTGTAATCCCGACACAGAAGGAGGACTCCCTGAGTTCCAGGCCAGCCTGGGCTACAGGATGAGTTCAGGACCAGCCTGGACTACAGAGTGAGAACTTGGGTCAAAAAAAAAGAAGGTAGTAAAAGATAAATATATACTCATATTTATAGAATGATCATTAAAACACACTTTCATCTATGGAAACAAGAAAATTGAACAATGATGCAAAAACAACTAAATATCGAATTGTAAAAGAATAGGGTTGGGACTTGATCCACAACACACATAAAATTTAAAAAGAAATGAGAACTAACTGAAGGACTAAAATTGACAAAACTCTCAGAAGGAGACAGAAGAGTCTTTGTTGCTGGCCACTGGAGACCGTACGCTTAGATTCCTTTGCTTGATGCTGAACAAATCAAAAGAGGCCATTTATTACAGTAAATAGCAGAATGATTTATTCAAAGCCAGCTCTGAGGAAACAGAGCATCCCTTTGCTTTAAATCGCCATCCACCTAGGTACAGGTAGCCAAGGGTCTTTTACAGAAAGAAACAAGAGGAGGGATACAGAGAGATAACGCCCGTTCCCAAGCTTCCTTTATCACTTCAAGCAAGGCACCTGCCTTTTCCTCACAGCAGGCATCTGAACAGACCACCCCTGAGCTGGGGAGAAGGACGCGCTGGCTGCATGCTCGGCAGACACTGGGGATGGAGGGGTCTGGAGAAGTTGCTTATTTCTAAAGAGAAATGTCTATCTTTTACAGTTCGACCTCACCATACTGGCTCATTACCTCAGATTAAGCTATGGCTTCTAAGACATAATACCAAAAGGACAAGTGACTAGAAAAGAGACAAATGGATGTTTGCAGCAGTGCCTCTCAAAATAGTCAAAAAGTAGAAGCAATCCAAATGCCTATGAGTTGATAAATGGGCAAACAAAAATGTGCTGTATTCATCCAATGAAACCTTATTCAATCACCAAAAGGAATGAGGTCTTGATACAGGGAAACGCCTTGAAAATATTATGCCAAGCAAAAGAAGCTAGGCACAAGGGACACATACAACATAATTCTTTTGATATGAAACATTTAAAATAGACGAGGCTACAGAGATGAATGTAGGCTCATGGTTTCCAAGGCTCAAGGACACCAAGGATGGGGAATTGACAGGTAATAAAATATGGAATTTAATTTGAAGGTGATCAAAGTGTTGTAAAATTAGACAGTGCTGATGGCAGCACAACTCTGTAAATGTACCAAAACCTACTGATTTGTACAGTGTAAAAGAGTGAATTTTATGGTATGTGAATTCTATTTCAATAAATCTTATTTAAAACGTTGTATTCATAAGCAGTGGCAAAGAATGACACCACAGTAACCATTCAGTGAGATGTAAGTCAGCAAGAAAAGAAGACTCGGAACTCACAGACACCTCCTCAGACAAATCTTCAAGCACTCCGGTGAAGGCTCTGGGACCCGAGACGTTTGTACTCAAAGGTGACTTTGAGATAGATACGTTCTGGTTTGGGCTGGATTGCACAACAAAACAAGAAGATCTTAAGACACACAAAAGCTTTCGCCTTGAATGCAATGCCTTACAGCATTAAGTCAACCTACTCAATATGATTTGCAGATTTTCTCAACAATAGTCTTTTCTTTGGAACTGTATTTCTCCGTGCTTTTCCACCCATCATATTTCCACCCTATGCTTTGTTGCTTGTGGAGCAACAGCATCTAAAATGCCCTACTAAACTGCATCCATGTAGTTCAAGTTGACTGATCTTTTTACATCATTATACTTATTTCTAATAATAGCTGTGCATATTTCTGAGGTATACAATGTGTTATTTTGGTCTGTATACATTTCAGACAGATTAGTTCAGCTCGTCACCTTCCCAACCTACTTTGTGTACGTGTGTGTGTGTGTCTGTGTGCAGTGTGTGATAAGAATATTAAAACCTGTTCTTTTGGTGATTTTAAAATATGTAATACATTTCCCTAAAAGTGAGGTTGAGTATTTTTTCATCTATTCATTGGTCTTTTATACATCTTCTTTGGAGAAATATCTTACTCAGATATTTTGCCCGGTTTTTAAAACCAGGTTGTTTTTGTGATTGAGTTGAGTTCCTTACCTATTTTGGACCCTAGTCCCTTATCAGGTGCACCGTTTGCAAATATTCCCCCCAATATAAGCTGTCCTCACACTGTGTTGCTTCCTTTGCTGTGCCAAAATGTCTTCAGAGCCTTTTTCAACGCCACCTTCTCTATGGAGCAATTGTTAATTTTCTTCCATTAAAGGTGCTTTGCCCCATTTTGCCCCCCAGGTCACTTGCTTTACAATCATTATCCATAGTTTGCAATTTTTTTCTCTGTGAGGCGACATTAGTGGCTGTCCAATAAGTGGGTCAGTGAGGGTGGACATTACGCTCACAAACCCCTGACATTTAGAGCACTCCAAGTGGCTCCTGGGAACACATGAACATTTGTTGACGGGATTCGATCATCTGCAGATTTTCATTCTTTTAACCTATCTGCATGTGCACGGCTTAAACATTACATGTGACGACTTGACATTCAAAAAAAATCAGAACCTGAACTGTTCTCTCCTATTGAATGTTCTAACACAAAACACTGTTTTGATTTATATTTTTAAAATATGAAAAGCTGGATGAAAGATGAAATAAGTTTCCTAGTATAGTAACATCTAATTTACTCCTTCAGCATCTTGATGAAAGAGAATTTCCCAGGTGATAAACGCTTACCTCACTGAGTTCCCAAATTGTAAGTTATTTTTATATATTCGGGAATTAAAATTTGACGAAACTACACAGCTGACATTAGTACGATTATCTGGAATCTTTTGATCTTAAGGTGCCCTCCACTGAGATGCCATCCTCAAAATCACCAAGCTATGTTAATCGTGGAACCTCAATAATCACTTATCCTGTAAGTTGACTGGCAAACATAAAGTTCACACCTTTGGGGTGAAAAATCCAGAAATGTCCAATGAAGTGTGTGGCCATGACCCACATGTATTCACATTTCATGTAGCAGATATTTCCTCCTTGGGGGGTGCCATGCTTTGGACAAACCGGGCTGTGCCTCCCTTCTCTCTGTATCAATTTTACTGTGCTTCCATGTGTGCAGGACCCCGGTAACTGCTGACTTTCATTTTACAAAAAGAAAGAGATTGTCCACTAAAAGGCAAATCCTGCTTTTCAAAAAGTTGGATAAGAGAGTAAGTTGTTTTTTTTTTTAACTTTAAATAAAAATCCAGCTGGTTAAACGAAAGCCATTGAAAGGAAGCTTAATTGAGGATTTCTTTGGCCATGAGCCCACTCTCTTTTCATGGAGTTGTAAATTGGATAAGATTTTATTCTCTTCCAACTCTTGTCTTGCCCTATTTTATTCCACAGAGACCAGTACATAAGTGTTAATAGTCATGCTGAGCTCAGATAGACAATTTCCTTCACTTAAATTAACTATTTTGATTGTACGATGGCTGGCCAGCCATTTGCTTGCTGACAATTTCATTGAATGATTGTGCAAGAAATATTGAAAGCTTTGGGTGTTCTGACCCTCTACTAATCCTGTTTATCTATCCCTTCCTCTACCTGAAATAGCTTCTTCTTCCCCAATGCTTCGATCATCTCTGCATCAGAGCATGCACTCTCCTTCCTATAAAATAGATCAACTTGTGTCCTTACAATTCTTTCCTGGATATGTCACCTCTCCTTTCCAGTGGAAAATAAGCCAAGAGGATGCCCAGAATCCTTGATGAGACAGCTGGGTCTTCTTTCTCTTCCACAATATCACTTTGGTTTTTTGGAGGGAGTGGAGGATGAAATAGGTGAGGGGGTGAAAGTGCTTAAAAGCAGAAAGAGAATACTGGTAGGCAAACCTGCCTATTTCGAGCTGTATCCTTCATGGATGTAAAGCATTCTAAGCAAAGCTGTTCTCAGGTCCGGTCAGTGCCGGGGACCTGCTTCTCACACCCACATTCTTTTCCTTATGATTCTCTATCGCATTTCTGCCCAAATTCTGATTCCTCCATTGCCCTTATCGAGTGCTTACGTGTAAGAAATCTGAGCATGTGACAAATAACCTGGAGCTTCTGAGCACACTGATGATTCACTCAGTGGCAAAATGTAACTGGAATAGAGCGCAATGCACCAGTAAGAGAGTTTGAAGCTGAAAAATACAGAAAAGTGACTTAATCTAACCTTCCATGCAGATGCGGAATAAGCAGATAGGGCAGCTCCTCTCGACGCAGGGCCAGACCTTTGTTCATCCATCCCACCCTCACCCAGCAACAGGACGTACTAACGCCAGCCTCAGAGGGTGGAGGTGAGTCTTTCAGTTTCCAGGACTCTAGTCTAGAGAGGGAACTCCTCATTCTCAAACCAGTGACAGGCCTTTGGAATTCATTTGGTGATAGAATGACGTTAGCCACAAGGGAATCAAGAAGTAGGCTTATTCCACAAAAAAGTACAAAAATTAACTTTGTTTCTTCATGTTCCTCTCTCCATTTCCTGCTATAAAAGACCCTACATGCAGGTACAAGAGGAAAGGGCAGTCTGAGGCATATCCTTCTCCTCCTCCATCTCCTTACGGCTATCTCTGAGTAAATCCTTTTTCATATATTTAGTAAGAGGCCTGCTCTGACTTGGTCTGTGGGAGCAGGCAAACCTCGATGGTTTGCTGTAATAAGAACTGGTCAGGGTACAGAGCAGATAGTCCTGCCTGTATTGCAAGTAAGGGTCTCTTGGGTGTTCAGGTGGAGATCACCAACATATACACAGATACACATTCTCCTTTCAGAAAAAAAAAATAGTAAGACTAGCCAGATATCAAGCAATAACAATATTTTGAGTATTTAGTATATAGAAGGCACTCTGAATAAGTGTTAATTACATACATTAACTCACTTAAACTGCATACAATTCACGTTCACTTAGAAGGCAGAGTTAGCCACGTGCTCAGATTAGGAAGCTAACCTGAAACTCAAGGGAGCTCAACATTTGCTTGAAGTCCACACAGACAGTTAGCGGTGTAGTTGGCATTCCAAGTCAGGCACTCTCCAGAGAACACACTGTATTGGTGGAAGGTGCATTTTCTGTGTTTCTACATAAGAATTATACTCACATAGATGATGACTGCTATCATTGCAATGACTGTGATCACTAGAATAATGAAGAGAGTGTGCCTCAGGCAGAAACGCACGAATACACAGCCTCCCCGTGGTCGCTAAGGGTCCCCTTTCCCCCAGCAGCACTTGAGCACCCATGTTTGTATTCCAGCACCAACAACCTGGACAGCTTCTGCTCCATCCAATCTACCTTATAAACTAAATTACAAATTACATTCTCAAACCTGCCATCCAAGAACCTGCATAATCTTGAATTTGTATTCTGAATCGCCCAAAAGCTCCTTATTAGAACTTTCAGACAACCTACTTCTAGGACAGTCCTCCTCTTCCCACCTTCCCTGGTACCTCCAGAACAGGGGACGTGACCATGCTCACACTTGGTCACTCGGTCGGCACACTTCTTTTCCTGAGAAGCTCGTCCCCCACACCACTCCTCCTTTGCATGTTGCATCAAAACATCTCTCACCTCTTCTTCAAAACACTCACCTTCCTAATACAACCATTCTACACGAACTCTCACGTACTGACTCCACCCTCCTCCCATTATAAACCACCATGACTGTTCAACAGGCACAGGCAGTTCTTACGCAGATGTTGCTGGAAGCAAGTGTTTATCTGTTTGTCTGATACTACTTACAAGTGATCAGTGAACGGCGTATTCTAGCTCATCATCACATGTTCGGGTTACCTGAGATAGATACCGGGAATACACAGCCAACTGTCTGGTGCTAAAATTCAGTAATAGCCTCAAACCTAAACTGTACTGAAAATGATTTAATCATCTGTTAATGATTCAGAAAGCACTTTAGGGCTTTGCTAAGTCTCAAGATTGCCATTATCATCGTCCTATGTATACAGAGCAGTAACAAACATTTCCCACCCGTGGGTTATCTGACAGATTAGATTTTAGTGCATGTCCTTGGGTCACCTCCTCATTACATTATGAGGAAAGAGCCAGAGTCATGCCTATTTATTTTGTGCGTCACATACGACTTGCACAAATAAGTGCAAAATCCTCATCTGTCATCTTCTAAGTTAGAGGTTATGGGAAGCTTACCATCAAAATTTCCTGTCTTTACCCCTTCCTACATACGTCAGGACTTAAGGTATTTTTCTACTCCATAACTAGAAGACAATATAAACAGGGACCATTTTACCTTCTGCCCCCAGACGACTGCTGACCCGTGCTCCCTTGAGCACACCTCCACCCACCACAGCCTACTGGGGAACCAGCGGCTGTAGTCCCTGCCACAAAATTGAGCATGACACACAGCTTGCATGGTCAGTGAGATGCAAGTGGAAATAGCAGGTTGATGCTCCGTGCCCCAGTGCTCCCTTCTCCAGAAGGAACGAACCTCAAATGACGTGCTGATGTGGGACACTCACAGGACTGAGGCAGCCCAAACTAACACACGGGAACACTCACCTGTGGGAGCCACTCTGATCAAGAGCAGGCAACACACTAGCAAAAGATACAAATACTTGTGTGAAGTCACTTAGACACCAGAGTCATCGTGCCACTGCATAACAGTGTAACTTGACACAAAAATTAATGTATAAATGGTTTATGATTTCTATCTTTCTATAAGCAGGGCTTTCCTTCAGGTTACACCACACCTGAAGCATTTCTTTATACTCAGTGTCTTGCCTGTACAGTTAGCAGGTAGTATTTCCCAAAAGAATGAATAAATGAACAACAAATCATCTTTA
Source organism: Ctenodactylus gundi (assembly GCA_004027205.1). Taxonomy (NCBI): domain Eukaryota; kingdom Metazoa; phylum Chordata; class Mammalia; order Rodentia; family Ctenodactylidae; genus Ctenodactylus; species Ctenodactylus gundi. The sequence goes on from PVKB01000438.1 coordinate 376,448, forward strand.
TTTCCATAGAAAATGGGGTAACGTTCCTACACTTGGACATGCTTTTCTCTACCCTTGAGAACTGGCATTTACCCTAAGGGGCACGCCAGCCTACTACCGTTCTATCCACCTGAAGTTTTCCTTAAAGTGGCTAAGGAGTCATAAACTGCCCTCGAGTAGAGGAAACCGAAATCCAACCTCATGTTAAACCTCGGCTGCATCTCAGTTCACCTTGTACATCCTTTATCTTTCTTTCTGAAACTACATTTCCTCCTACTTCCTAAGAGCTCAATCTGTGCTGTTTTGATTATTTTTCTCTGATAATAGCTTCCCAGCAGGAGGCCACCCTCTCAGTCCCTCTGCCATCTTCATCCAGTATAGAAACCCCCTGGGACATCTCACGAGAAAGGCTCCGTTTGATCCCCATGTGGACCCAGACAGAGAGAACAGATGCGGCTAACCTGCTGGTAGCTTGCGTGTTTCCAAAGCCCTCAAGTGTTTTTTTTTTTTTCTGGTTTGTAATTAATTATCCTACTAAATGATTTAAGTATAATAAAATTGAGATGCTGATAAAGTCTGGCAGAAGAATCTCCAAGTAAATCTAAGAAAGACTTGAGATCATCACTGTTTCCTATGAAGTTAGGAACACATGGTAAGAGGAAGTGTTCAGGCCAACCCCAACTGGCCCAGGCTATCATTCAGGCAAACACCAACACAGTGTCTGGGCCAACCCCCACTGGTCCAGGTTATCACCAATGTATCATTATTCTCTTTTTTTTTTTTTCCAACAAGCTAGAATTTCTAAGAAATCAGGCAATACCAAAGCTCAAGAGGTGGATACAGGAAGGTAATATCATGGAGGGAAAACAGTGTGAGATGACGAGGCTAATAAACCTGTGCTCAGATCCCAAACCTACAGGGAAAAAATTGTTTGTGTGGCATATAAAGAATTTTTTTAACTTTTATGTTAAACCCACACACCAAATATTAGCTGTGTTGCAGTGCATGCACATGGTATATCTTCTTGTTTCATACTGATATGTTTCTCTCAGTACTCTTCCATAAATCTTAGTGTAGAAAAATGTTTCTTTCAGTGGGTCTCTTAGGGTGTGATTTCATGGATAAAGGGTACATTTAGTTCTACAAGAAACTGTCAAATTTGTAAAAGTGGCTTATTATTTAGCACCCCCACCAAAACTAGGTAAGAGCTCCGGTTGCTCCCCATCTTCACCAGGACTAGTTAGTACTGGTCCTTCTAGTTCTTTCACCTTAGTGGATTAACAGCTGTCATTCATTGTGGTATTGATTTGCATTTCCCTGATCACTAATAACATCAAGCAGATTTTCCTTCTCTTGTTTGTCATGTGAGTACTTTTATCCTTTTGTACTTTTATTATACTTTTTGTATAATATAAAATTCAAGAGTAACAAAATGCCAGGCCCCGGGGAATATACAAGAAAACAGCAGAAATTGAAGAAAATTTGGGTGGACAGACAGGCCTTGGAGCCAGTTCCTTTCGTCCCTCCCATCACAGCAGTTACTAATTACACTATGAACACATTATGGACTTTTGCATAGCAATGTGACTTTAGGACATGAACTCTACAGAGCCCAGGACCACAGCCCTTCTGGACTCTGCATGTCTTAGTGCCATTAGCATTCATACTAAATGTGTGCCATTTAACGTAATGAAAAGTCCATGCCCTCCGCCCAGTTACTGCCTTTGTAAGTGCCCGTCTTCCTCCTAATCCAGCTTCAAGGCACATGGACAGCCAACCAGCGAAGGCCATAAAGACTTTGCTTCCAGTTTACGTTCCCACCAGCAGTGAAGGAGGGTTCCTTCTTCCCCGCAGCCTCACCGGCACTGACTGCTATTTGAATTCTTAATATACACCAATTCTCTATGGAAAACAGTGTGGAAGTTTCTCAAAAAGACTGGAAATTGAGATCCCCTTCAATCCAGCAATACCACTTCTGGAAGTTTTTCCAAAAAAGTTAAAAGCAACATATAACAGAGATACATATATACCCAAGTTTATAGCAGCACAACTAACAATAGCTAAAATGTTGAAAACGCAAAAATACCCATCAACAAAACAATGGATTCATAAATTGTGATATTTGCACACAATGGAATACTTGTCTATAAAAACAGATAGTTGGAGGCCTTTGTAGATAAATGGATGTGACTTGAGACCATCATGCTTAGTGAAGTGAGTCAGACACAGGAGGTTAAATACCAAATGGTTTTGCTAATATGTGGAACCCAGATCACAGTCATTTCAAAAAACTAAATGGGGAATCATGGGAACTAGCTAGGAGAGGGAGGGGACGGGAGGGTCATAAAGGGAGAGGAGAATAATTTGTGATTTGTAACGATTTGTAATTTTGTAATTTTTCTGGGATATATATACACAAAATATTCAAGTTCAATATAAACATTATGTATCATATATACGGTTGTATCTGTATATAATATAATGGGTAAAAAGACTTTTACTTCATACTCCTTTCACTGAACTCTTCCTGGCATTCTATGGTTGTGTCATGTCTTTGTTTTCTCTCCTCACGTCTGAGTGACTCCAAAATGTTCACACCTAAGGGCTTCCTTCAGTCACCTAACAACGTCTGTATCTGCTTTTTACCCCATTTATACTTCGATCGATAATTTGTATTTTTACGGAATGAATGTTTGGGTACCACGGGTAAGGTGGAAAGGGAAGTGGAGCACCGTTGGAAGGCTCCGGTAGGTGCTGTATTGTAAATGTTTGAATGCCTTTTGATATTTAGATGATTGAAGCCCACAATAAGAGAGCACAGATTCTTAGAAAATATGTAACCGGTGAGATGGAGCTGCCATTTTCTAACATATAACACCCATTTCTTGTCATGAAATTATATTCAGGATGCTGAACCACAAACCACAGAGAATGAGATATTGGCCAGGAGGTGCTGGGGAAAAAAACAACACAAAGAAATCCTGATGGATTCCTTAATCATGTAAGTCACTGGTGAGCAATAAAGCACTGTTAAGATTGCTTTAGAAATTAGGTCTTGACCTGACTTTTTGAAAAATAGCACAAAGTAAATTGAAAACATAAATGGATATGTGTTTTTGGCGAGATGTTGGAAGAACTACCTTTCAGTATAATGAAGACGAAGGATGTTTGCTCTATCAAAGCCAAACATTAAAATTAATGATACCAATTCTAAAATGGATGAATTACTCCATGATTGGAGTATATATCATATGCGCGTGTCATTGGTGTACACGTCAAGGGTGTGGCTCTACTTAAAAAACAACTGGACTAAGATGGGCAAAACCAAAGCAGAAGAGCCTCTGGTGCGTTCAGAGGCATGCCAAGGCCTGCACGGGCGATGTGGTATGCCCAGGACTGTCTGCGCACCTCACAGAGGACAGCTGTCCCCTCAGCTCCCACCAGGCCGGTTTGATTTTTCCCCCAGGCTCTCTGCTCTGCTCCGGCTTCTTCCTGCTTTCTTGCCCGTGCCCGCCCTCCCCTGCCGGGCCCTGCTCACCACCTGTCTGCCTCCAGATTTATGTGTGTTTTTCCTCCAGCACCAGCCCGAGAGAGACTGCTGAGCTAGCACAAGGCAGCCCGAGGCAGCTCCCGCCATCCATCTCAGCTGGAAAGATTCATCACGCCTTACCACCAGGGCCGGCCGCTGACTCGTTTATTATTGTTCTCGGATCTTTCTGTTTATCGGTCTCTAAAGTTTCAGAAGTAGAAATGGGAGCCCTACCTGATCCCACATGCATTCTGCTGGTCAGGTGCTTCAGCAGGCTTGAGTGCCACAGCAGCCCCGGTGAGGTCAGCATCTGCATGAACTGGACTCCTAAGGACAAGAGGAACAGTTTTAGTCACAGGCAAATCTTGGACACTATCAACCAGTAATCTTCCAATCCACATGTTGATCATTAAACTTAAAATTTCAAGTAAGAAAAGAGAAGCAACATTGCCTGGTAACATGTTGCTTATAAGGTATACACAACGTAAGCTCTTTTATTTTACTTATTTATTTTGCAGTACTGGAGATGGAACCCAGGACCTTCACACTGAGCTAGGTCCCCAATCCATTTTTATTTTTGATTTTGAGACAGGATCTTGGTAAGTGGCTAAGATGCCCAGACTAGACTCGAATTTGTGATCTTCCCAAAGTACAGCTTCAAGTTCCCAGAGTTCGGGGATCACAGGTTTGTATCATCATACCCAGCTCACTTTAGGTTTTTATAGATATCTCAGTTTTTGAGTTTACATAATACTCTGCTCTTGGAGGTGGACTGATAGAGTCACTGTGGGCCCCCTGAGGTACAGTTTATACATCTCTGAAACTAAAACAATATCTACTCTGCAGAGCTGTACTAAGGACTTAAGGTGATACTAAATCATGTACAACAGATACTCAATAACACATTTAATATTATGAAACCAAAATTACATCAACTCTATATACAAGTATACATATTTATAATACTGTTAAAAATAGTTCTAACATCTATTATTATTGTTATGGTTTAATCTAAAATCTTCCCCAAAAGTCTCATGTATTTGGAAAGTGACTGGACCACAGGGCCACTTGTTAGTTAAGGACAGTCAGGTTCAACGGATTAATGCATCAATAATTTATAATCAACTGTGTTATTCAAAGATGGGGCATGACCAGAAGGGGTGGATGAGTCACAGGGAAGTGATTCAGAGGAATATAATTCATCCCCAGCACCTCTCTCTCTCTCTCTGCTTTCTGGCTGCTCTGTGCCAAACAGCCTTCCTCCACCATTCCATTCTGCCTGTGATTTCTGCCTTGGAGTCAGCCAACCACGGAACAAACCCACTGAAATCATAAGGCAAAATAAACTTCTCTAAGTTGAAAGTTGTTTCAGGTGTGGGGTATTTTTTTTTTTTCCCAAAATGACTTGTATAGATAGTATGGTTGGTCATGCTGAAGCAATACTTTAAACATGACGATGAACTCTCCCACCCAGCCACAACTGTGACATCATGTCCCTTGGCCTATTTCTCCTTCTCCTCTCAGCTCTCAAGTCTCTCAATGTTACCTTTGCTACACCAGCTGAAAGTCTGTCTGGTGCCCCAATTCCTGTGAGGAAAGGAACTGAAAATTCTCTTCATTCCTTAGTACCCTCTGTGAGGAACATTTTCAGAACATGATATTATGCCTTCTAATCTGTTCTATTCCACTTCACATGATGTGAAGGTGGAAAGATCATAGAGAAGTATGTGTTCATGCTAAAGCCAGTCTCATCGGAAATGGCGTTCGTCTCTCTTCCTGTTTGTGTTCAAACCTGACTCCACATTAATGGCTTCAGGAAGCTAAGCTGCTCTGGAGTGACAGGGCCCCTGTCAATGGGCTTTACTGGCTGAATTCCTTGATGACACAGCCCCCACCATAAACCTGGATGAGTCAGGGAAAACTAACCTCACTTTCCTCAAGCAGATAGATGTGGCTCTCACAAGTCTGTTTTCAACTGGTCCCCTCACTCCTTCTTCCTCAAGAAGTTCCGCCTCCACTTCCCTGCACATGTCGGAACTGCCTACAGAACCAACGTTGCTCCCAAGGCTGATCCAGACAAACTTTTTTCGCTGTTATTGATGTATTTCAGATACTTAATATTTTGGGCACCAATACGTTTGCAATTTAGAATTATTCTCCAGAAACAAAGAAACCTCGATTATGATAAAAATCCTTATGAACGTTTGTTGGTTTTCAAGATGATCCATCTAGAATCACTGATATAGCACCACTTTAATTCAAAAACACTGGTACTTAAAGTCAATACTGTCTGAAAGATATGGGGTAAAAGGAAGAGAAAACGAAGTTCACACGTCAAGTTACACAATCAGCTTGATACATTTTAAGTTAAAATTTAATTTTGGGAAAGAAAAAGAAACATACAATGGAAAACTCAAAGGGTATTTAAAAATAATTTAGGAATAAAAGGGAGTTTGATCTCCCTTTAGATGGAAGGTGATAATATAGTATAAAATAAATAAAAGGAAATAACAAACTAAAAACTTAAAGAGTAGATATATACAATAAAGATAAGCATAAAACAATGAATGAAAAAAGCTTGAAATGATAAATAAGCAAATATTTACTGAAAGACTGCACTTAGAAGATAAATTATTTCAGGTTGACAAGTTCAGCTAAAGAAACATCTTTATCAGAAGGATGGAAAAGTACCACAGAGCTCATGGTTCACCCTTGGGACAAATTGATTTATCAATTTCCAACATTCACTTGGCCATATATTTTTTCTTCTGAGGCTGGGTTTGGCTTCTTGGTACATTTCCAAGAATAGAAGAACCTGACAAAGACGTTGACACATTTGTTCTTCAGGAAGGGGGCACTCATTTCCAACACCTGCTGAGTGGGAAAGCGAAGAAATGGAAGAATTAAAGAAGGTCTTCACTCAAGGCTATTACAGGTACCAAGGGAGATTTCAAATGTGAGATGCACGTTCCCTTGTTCAGTGTGAGGCCATTAACACAGACCGAGAGCAGCACACAGACAAACCACATGAAGACAAATCAGTAAGAAACACTACAAAAAGAATCATGTGGGGCTATTGTCAATGTGATGGTTGGCAAGAATTGCACTGTTGGTGATAAATCCCACATAGTCATTAGTGAGACGACGACTCAAAAATTCTGGTGAGACCTGATGGCTCAGGCTTGTATTTCCAGCATTCTGGGAAGCTAAGGCAAGAGGATCACCAAGCTGGAGCTCAGCCTTGGCAACTGAGTGACTTAGCCAAACCCTGTCTCAAAATTTTTAAAAAATGGTTTGGGGACATATTCTAGCGCAAAAGTCCTCAGTTCCATCCCCAGCACTGGAAAAAAAAAAAAAAAGACACTGTTATTAGTGATTAAACCTGGGGTAAAGCTAGAGCTCTTATTCAGCCAAAGGAAAATCAAATATGGCGGATTAGACAATCATGAGGTGTGGTGGGCACACAGAATATGCAAATGTGTCTCTAGCGAGCTTGCTGCTCTGCCTGGTGACTCAACCATTCCCTTGTCCAACAGATTCTGGCAAGAGGCTTCAGCCTCCTTGCACCCCAAGATCTTCATCTGTCACCTGGGGATGTTGCCGCCATAGGGTTGTTATGAGAAGCGGGCACATTAGTGCATGCAAGGTATTAATCCACAGCCAACTTGGCACATAAAATGGGTTCAGTAGCTGTCTGCTATTGCTATTCCAGCAGAACAGGCTTGCCTGACATTTGGGGGGAAATGGGAGCTAGAATATCTGGAATTCGTAAGAGAAATCTCAAAACGCAGAGCGGCACAGGGTGGCCACTCTAACCGGAGCGAGGAGTAAGTGTTGCCACCTTCAGACAAAATCCCTCACACAAATCCCTGACCTTTATAAAGAGAAATTGTGACCAAACGTCAGTTGAAGACAAAGAGCACAAAATTAAGAGCTGGCATTTATTGTGCATGCACGACTGGCTGGGCCTGGTTCTAAGCATCTTACATTTATTAGCTTATGGATCCTAATAACCTTATGGGGTGGATATACTAAAACTCAATTTACAGATGACGAGTACAGGGCGGTTCAGTCACTTGGCCAAGGTCATCAGACTAGTCTGTGAAGAAGCTAGGAACCGAATTCAGACTTAAAATGGTGTGTCTCACAAAGTCTTCTAAGAGAGGTCTGTCCCTCTAATGATGAAAACTTAGATGTTCTCCTTTTCCCAGAAGGCCACACTGACTGGGCTTTGCTCTATTCTCCTTCCCCTTGGGATTCTTCAGTGGAAGTTTCTATTTACGTAAACTTTAAGGGTGTGTTCTTAGGTTTCTTCCTCCCTCTACTCTTCTCTTTCCTGAATGTATGAGAGCCACATATTCATTAGGGTTCTCTAGAAAAGCAAAAGTAATAACAAATATTTATTCAAAATTATGTAAGGAGGTAATGAAGTCAGCTTAAAGAACCAGAGGTGGAGGAGTCCACAGTAGCCAACTGGACATGGAACGCTAGAGGATCCAGTGGCCACTCAGACAGGAAGGCAGAAGCCACAGAACGAAAGGATCAAGGTTGTTGTGGGTGGGATCTGGAATGTCCTCCAAAAGCCTCCAGTATCTGGATGGTATGGATTGTCTATGGATTTCACCTACTTTCAGGAATTGAATCCCGGCTGAGAGGGGTGAATAGCTGAAGATGTGCTGCATCACTGCAGACGGGCCCCAGAAGAACGTACTCTTGCCCTGGCTGCTGCCCAGCCCCTTGCTCCATCTTCCTGCAATGCCTGGAGCAACTCTCCCCCAGACCCTTCTGCCATGGCGGCGCTGCCAATTCATCAGGAAGGGACTGAAACCTCCAAACCATGAGTTAAAATAAGCCTTTCCTCCCTTGAGTCATAGGTATCAGGTATTGTGCCCAATAATGAGAAGGTCACTAAGACAAGGATACTATACTGCAGTGATAGAAACCATGGAAAGATAGAGGAGCAAGGCAATCCAGAATACAATACCAGCCCAAGGTCAAAGAAGGCCTGGAAGCTCACTACAGAAGCCCCAGTGAGAACGTGCAAAGAGGGCTGAAGAAACTAGAGGCTGGTGTCCAAAAGCGACAAAGAAGACGAGAGCTCTTCTAAAGCAGGCATACTCCACACCTCCTTGTTTCCTTTCTACCCATGTAGGGTACAAGCCTACTGTGGGCGAGTCACCTTCCCACAGTTTACTGGCCTGCAGGTCAGCCACCTACAGACATGCCCAGAACTACGCCTTACTGATGTATTAGGCTTTCTTAGTCCACCCAAGTAGACAAAGCATGATTAATGGTCATGAGCCATAGCCTGAAGGGAGAGAGGACAAAACTGGATCAAGACCTACCTACACACACACACACACACACACACACACACACACACACACACACGGGAGCTATCTTCTGTTAGTAAAGCTCATGTTTACTTTTGAAACTTATTTGAAATAAACACACACACACTGTTCAAAACAAAATCCTGAGTAGTCAGCCATAGACTTCCCCTGTTTCTCTCTGTCTCACTCATTCTTTCTCTCTCTCTGTCATTGCTAACTGTTCTACCCATTTGCTTTCCAGCCGTCCCCAGCCCTCCTATCGTCCTACCCCACTGAGATCAGACTATACATTAACACCCTCTGAAGCAAAACCCAGAATCTCATGTTGAGCAATCTACTCTGAGCCAGGTGCCTTGGAGAAATGTAAATAAAAATCAAATGTGCTCAGAATATGCTAACTTGAAATGGAATAAAATGGTGACTGTATCACACAGAGAGACTATAGCACCAAATAGCAAGGGACTATTGTGATTACCACCCCTGCCACAGTTCCAGGGCCCCACAGAGCTAGTGTCCCAAAGACACCATGCAGCAATAGCCAATCAATTCATGAGGTGACCCCACAGCGTGGGCAAGGGAGGGCAGCGGTCATCTAAAATTCATGGCAAAAGGGGAGTTTTTAAGGCAGCGCTTAATCAAATGTAATTAGTCCATAGGGGGAAGGAGGACACATTTAGCCATGCTGATTGAAGTGATATCAAGTAACATTAATTGGGGTCGGCCTTGGGTGTCTTATTTACCAAATCAAATTCAGTTTGCTTCAACATGGTCAACATGGCAACCTAGCAAATTTTTTCTTTCATCTTACCAACCTGATGCCGACACATTGCAGAGACCAAAGTGGTCTTTCCATTCTACCACAGAACTACAGAGAGAGGCAAGCTCAACACTCTTGCTAACAGCAAGGGTCATGTTCTTTCTGATTCCTTGGTTCAGATAATAATAAAATTTTCAGAATTTCAAAACTACAGAGAACCACATAAAATCAATACCCAGGGGCTGGAGGAATGGCTCAGCAGCTAAAGCGCTAAGCCAAGCGCTAAGTACCCGAGTTCGATTCCCCAGCACCACATAAGCTGGGCATGGTGGCACACGCCTCTAATCCCAGCACTTGGGAGGCTGAGACAGGAGAACTGCCGTGAGTCCAAGAACAGCCTGGGCTCTGAAGTGAATTCAGGACCAGCCTGGACCACAGAGTGAGACCCTGTCTCAAAAAAAAAATTTTTTTTAAAAATCAATACCCAGCAGTAACTATTATAAATATACTTATAATTACTATTGTTAATAACACATTAATATCATATTGCTAATAGTAATAACACTGTTGACATTTAACTTAATTTTGTGTTTTTATGGACTGACAGTATCTTTAGAGTTTCTCTCCTGTGTTTTGTTTTCTTTTCTTTTGGCTGTGTTTTCTTTTGTTTGTGAATTCCCCTACCTAGAAAAATCCAAAAGGCAAGTGGACTTCTGACTCAGTTACTTTTCCGTTGCTGTGACTCAATACCCAACATCCACAAACTTAGGGGAGAAAAGGATTATTTTAGCTCATATTTTCCAAAGGTCAAAGTTCATTCAGGGGTGGCCGGCAGCAATGGAAGTACACGGCAGAGACAGAGGTGGAGGCGGCTTCTCAGGACATTACAGACAGAAAGCCAAATCCAGGCAAGTTGAAACTAGCTGAGACCAGTAGTCCAAGGAAGGCTATCCCTCCAGGTCTCACCCCCACGATCGACCCCTCTTGGACCCCGGTGTGGAAGACGTGGCAAGCCCCCGCTACATGCCTGTCATCCAACACACATGCTTATAATCCAACTTCCATGACTGTAGTCCACCCCTTCAGACTAGACACCAATCTCCCAACAGCACATGATTCCACAGACAATCTGTAATATTTAAATACATGAGACTTTTGGGGGACACCCCAGATCCAAGCCACAATAACTTACTACAGCAGGAAGGCCAAGACACAATAAACTTGCAAACTTCATTCTGCATAACCAAAAAAATAAAAGACTTTATGATAAATGAAGATGACTCCAGAAGAAGCTAAATGCGGTGTGTGTGAACAGATTACAGTGGGAAAGAACAAGAGACTGGAGACGTCCAGTCTCTGGGACACTGACTGAACGTCACTAGGCAGTTAGGACAAGTGAGTCAGGTGAGGTTGTGGGCAGATGACCAGACTGTCGCAATCTGTTATGGTTGGATCTGGAGCGTCCGCCAAAAGCCTCATGTACCTACAGATACTGTGTACTACTGGGAGTGGAGTCTGCCTGGAAGGGGCAGATGCTTCAGGTTTGCCCTGGAGGCGCGGGTGCTGGTTTTGCCCTTCCTCACACACTTGGTTCTATCCTGCCACGCCGTGAGGAGCTCTCTCTCCAGCTCTGGCCCTGCCATGTGGTTTCTCCATTTCCACCTGCCCACCTGTGAATAGACTGTGATCTTCTGAAACTAAGCTAAACTAAAGCTTTCATTCCTAATGTTGTGGATGTTGGATACTCTGTCCTCATAAAAGAAAATAACTAAGACCCAGTGCAAAACAGACTAAATTCAAGAACTACTAATTCCCTCCTTTCCCTCCTCATCCTTCTCTTTTGCTTTCTCTTGCGCCAGCACCTCTTACCAGGTGAGCCAAGGCCCTGTTTTCCATGTGAGCTAAGAGGACCTTCCAGCCAGTCTCCTGTCTAGACAGACGACCTTCCAGTTCTAGTAGAAAGCAGGGTACCCAGCCAACGGGGTCCCAGAACACACTAGGGGAGCTGCGAATCTGTCCCTCCGCACTTACGCTTTCATATCCTGCTGTATTTTTTGAGAAGCCAACTGGACATCCTTCTGTTACCGTAAAAAGATTGTAATTTCCTTTGAGTTTCTCAGAAAAACAATTCCCAAGGAGTCCTTTTATACATACAGGAGCATTTTGAAATACATACGCATTCCTCATTTAAACCTGAGGTGACTGGATTACAACTTTAATTAACATGTGAAAGGTGACCCAGGGTTCCACAGCTTTTTGGTGCCGTGATCATATTGTATCCAGGCTTATTATTCTGAGAGCTGCAAAAAAAAAGTTTTGAATGTGTTTGACATATAGTAACGAACACTGCATTGACAGACATATGGCAAAGGATATGTATGGTGCATACGGACAGAGCTAATGGCATGATTTGTTCAGCCTGAAACCCTCCGGGAACAGACAGTTCAGCTCTCGCAGCTCAGGCCAAGCGGTGCTCCGTGTGGGACATGCCTCCTTGCCCCGACCCACGCCATTACTGTGGCCATCACACCCACCGGCTCCAGCAGGGCCATTCCCCGGAGGGCACCCATGGCAGCGGAGGGGACGGGCTTAGCGCCTCTCTGCTTTTCCCAAAGGCCGAGTTGCTCTGCCCAAGCACAAGAGAGCTGGCCTCTGGGGAAGTCAGCCAACTTCCTCTCCAGCTTGCCAAAGACAGCACCAGGTTTTCTTTTCTGATCTGGACTGGTAGACACAGGCTGCTCTTTCTCCCTTCTTCTTGATGGAGTCCTAGCACCTAATTTGCAAGATTTCTCCATAACCTACAGAGCCTCAGAGACAAGATTCAGGAATTCTCACGGCAGGAGTTCCACCAGCAATGTGGGGCTCCTCCCACTTAGAGTCATGTTTATTATCTCTATTGTCCTTGTCCGTATTTCATGAGCCTTGTCAAAGGCAGCTGATTCATGAATTTCCACTGACTAAATAAACAGCTAGCGTGTGTCCATGGGCACGTCGCTGTCTCTCTGGGCCTTCCTTCCCTGTCCATGGATGAGGTCTGAGACTAGGTGATCTCTAGTTTGTCTCCCAGATCTGAACTCTTCTAAGGTGAAACCACCAGCAAGGCACCTGTGTCACCCATGCCTCCTCCTGAGCTGCTCCTTGGACTTCACTGGCCCAGTGAAGATATTTAAATGATTCATGAGCTCCAAGTCCTTGGGCTCTATACTCTACCCAAAGAAGACATCTGCCAGCAAAAGGGGAAGCACAGCAAGGATGTCTGAGATTAATCATGGCAGGGGGAGCCAGGCCCATGCAGAGAACACAGGCTCTCAATCACAGGGGCCACTGGGTCATGAGAGATTTCTGTGGGTCAGAGAACCTCAGTGATGTTCATCCTGGGTGACAAAAGAGGCCACTTCTATGTACACTTGTTCTCTGTTTTCCAAGTCAGTTTTTGGCTTTCCAATATGAAGACAGAGGTTAGGCTGCTACATTCAACTCAATGGAAGACAGTGTTTTATGATATCTATGAATGAACATTGTAGACTAAGTATCACAGTTGGCTAAATATGGCCTCCAACTATGTCCAGGCCCTGATCCTCTATAACCTGTAGGTATCACCTTATATGGGAAAATATGGCCTTACAGAAGTGACTGAGCTAAGACTATGAAAATAAGGAGATTATTTTCTTTATTGACGTGGTTCCTAGGGTGAAATTATAAGTTGTTAAGGCCTAGATCTAAACTGTCTCTCAAAAGTATCACATAGAGGGGTGGAGCCTGGTTGGAACGGTTGGGTCACTGGGGGAGCACTCTATTCTTGTCCCCTACTCCTCCATTCTCTCCTTCTGCTTCTGGCTGCCAGGCAGGAAGTAAAGAGCTTTTGTTGTTTTCGCTGTTGGTTTGTTTTTGCCATGAGGTTTCTGCATTGGAACCAGCTAGCCAGGTATGATACAAACCCACTACAACTTGAGAGTTAAAACAAACCGTTTTACCTTTAGATTTTGTCAGTTATAGTGTCTCACTGTCATAAAAGAGACTAAGACACAAGTATCCTTGCAATAAGCAGGAAGACGAAGATTGGACACAAAATAACTTCTGACTCTTAGGGGTGAAGCAAACTCCTATGATGTGGGCCTCAGAGACAGAGGGAAAGGCTGGGAGCCATGCAGGGAGAAGCAATGCAGCTGCCTTAAGACCCAAGGGACAGAGTCTTACCCACATGTTCTAAAAGAACCAGCCCTGCTGACACCTTCACCTTAGTCCAGTGACACTGACTGGGGACATCTGGCTTCCAAAACAGCCGAATAATAAAATCACGTTGCTTTAAACTACTGTGTTTGTGAACATTTGTTACAGCAGCCCTGAGAGAATCAAGCAGACATGAAGCCGCCACGGGTGCTAGTACTGACTGACGGCTCTTTGTCTACGAGTCAAATCACTTTTAGCTGGACTATAAAACAGAAATTTTAAGAAATTATAGTTTCTGAACATTGAGACTCTGGATCATAATAATAAAAGTCTTCCAGCTACTCTCATCCCCCCATACTCGTTCCTCTCAGGCAGCACCTTCAGTTTTGATCCACACACTTCTGCAGACTGCAACAGGATGCTATGTCCCTACCATGGTCCTCAAAGACATGAGGTCATGGATCTTGCATGTGACTACATGGTCTAATAGGATCAATAAAAATAAACCAAAATAAAGTGCCAAGTCCACGTATCAGTGACAGATTCTACTCCGATCCAAATACATCTCATCTCCTCCCCTTACAAAATGCCTCTGAGGCCTCCTGTAGCATCGGTACTGGACGTGAGCCTAGTACTTCTGAATCTTACAATGCATAAGATGTATGTGGATCACCTGGGGACCTTGTTAGAATGCAAATCCTGATTCTGCAGGTCTGAGACAGAACCCAGGATTCTTAATCCTAATAAGCCCCCAGAAGACACCAGGGCTGCTGGTCTGAAGACCAGACTTTGAGCAGAGAGGTGAAAATGAACATTCTGGAAGTCTGGGCCTAAGGTAGAGTGAAGGTGGTCCTACCAACTACAAAGGTGTGTGCAGGTCTCAAGCCCATGCAGACTTTCTGTGAACGACTTCTGTGGATGTGGTGCTTGATCCTGGCTCTCTTTATCTGGTCCTGCCTGACCTCCTGCAGACCCTTTCCTGATGGTGTTCTCAATTCACTGGCCAACGACCTGTGCCAGTTTGGGGCCTAGGAAGGACTCTGCTGCTGGGACTGACGAGCGAGGCTCCACCTCCTGTCGGTTCTAAGGCCACCGCTGCTCCGACACGAGGAGGGGTCTTCGGACAGCACTGCCTTGCAGGATCCCATTACACTCCTGCTAAATGCCCACCACTCTCGAAGCTCCCCCTCAAGGTTCTCTCTACGCTGGTCCCTACCCGCAGCTGTAAAGACTTCCTCATCCCTTAAGTAAAGACATTTCACCTCTTGACCTAGGCACGGACCTACCAGAGTGTGGGCCTCGTAAGCAGTCACGGGATCCCTGTCGCCTCAAGCCAGCTTGCCTTTGTAGCATCCAGCAATATGCCAGGACCTATTCCCATCACTTCCGGTTTCAAAACTGCCACTCCTTATTGAATCCCTTATTGATTTTAGTTTCTAGCCTGAGTAATGACTCTGGTCTTTAGGTGATTTATGAAGCACAGACAACTGGCGCACGCTGCACCCCATAAAGGATCAAATCTCTCCTCCTCCACCTGCTGAAGGTCTTCCAACGCAGCCCGCTTCCTTCCACCCCATCCCGAGCTTCTTAGCTCTCTGCTGCCCTCTGCTGGCACCTGGCAGCACTACGCTCAGTACGTCAACTGAGATCACCACACATCTGGAGTGATCGCGGGACTGAGGAGGGGGATCCAAGGAGGAAACCGAACCGCACGTCTACGTCATTTATCAGTATTTTCTTTTAAATGAAAAGTTCACCAGAGACGTCGAAGGCGCACGTCTCTGACAGCATCTCTCCCTAACAGCGAAAATCCCAAGAACAAGCACATCAGAAACGAAAGAAGAGCGCACGCGCTTGAACCAGCGGCCGCAGCTTGGTTTGCTGCGGGGCTCTGGACGGGGCTGGACCTGAGTCTCACTCCAGTCCACCTGAACATGCGTCTCTGCGGGGGTCTCGCCGCTCCGTTCTCAATCACCTTCTTCATGATGCTGACAAGTATTAAGAGTTTCTTGGCTAGACCATAATGCGTACAAGGAGTAACCAAATGATACGCTGAATGCTTACATTCAAAATAATACACGTTAATTAATACACTCCTTGGTCTAAAGGGCCTGAATCCTCCTAAGAAGAATCGGAGAACCTGAAGTGGAACAGAAATAATCTCGCTCCCCAGGTGAGCTAAGACTGCAGCGACCCCCCAGGGCACACACAGAAGCGCCCAGAGTCTGCAGGGCGCGGGAAGGCGGTGAGCGCTGAGGCACAGGGCCCACCAGGCCTGGCGGCTCCGCACGGCGTCCTTGTGCCAAGCTAGCATAGTCCTCTATGCTCCATTTTCCACATCTGCCACATGAGTCTAATAGCGCCTCTGGGCTACCGTAGCAAGTAAGTAAGAAAAACAGGACCCCACGCTTATTCCTCCACTAGGGATTTTGCTAAGAGCTTAACACATATTTCCTCTCTTAATCCTCATAATATCTGTAAGAGAGAGAGTATTCTAATCCCATTTCCAGGTGGAAAAATTGGCTATGGAAATACATTTATTTAGTCATGCAGTCATTTTTTGTGGTATTAGGGCTCACTCTGAACTATATCCCCAGATTGTTTATTTTTCTTATTTTGAGATAGGGTATGCTGCCCTGCCCAGCTGGGACTCCAACTTATGGGCTCCTCACAGTTGCTGGGATTACATCAGGGCTGCCTGGAAACACTTTTTTTTTAAAAAAGATCTAAAAAGATTGCAATGTGTTTTATTTCACTGTGATTTTAACTTAAGGTAATGGAAGATGAAGTTAAATATATATATATATATATATATATAATTCAGGGAGTGGTGTGTGGCCAGAAGGCGGGGCAATGGGACGTATGGCCTGGGGGCACAGGGATTGGATGGGGCAGGAAAAGCTCAAGCTCAGGGACAGACAGGGGTCAGACAGGGGGACTGTGCATGCTGTGCTAAAGAACAAGCTGTGGGCTCAGCCTCCTCATTCCCACCCCGTTATCTACTCTAGGACTTAACCTTTCCAATCTCTATAAAATAAGAGGTGAAAACAAAACCTACCTCACTGGAAATACGAAACATAAACTGCTCGGTAGAATGCCCGGCACACAGCAAGTGCTCACTAAGGGCTATTGATATCGGAGACCTGAGAACTTGCACAACTTTCCTCTGTGTGTGGGGGGCGGAGGGGATCCAAAATCCGAGACCCAGCAAATCACGGGATGTGCAAATAAAACTGGACAGTGGGACTGTGACATTCTGAAGGACCCAAAGGAATCAAGAGTGAGTTCCCAGAACACAGGATGACTTTGCCAAGTGCAGTTGGCAGTGGCCTGAGAGCAACTGGACGAGGAGGAGGGGTTGAAAGCAAGGAACAGGGGAACCTGCACACTCCTTTCCTTCCTGTCTTTCCCACACACAGACCCGCGTACCTGAATGCTGTGGGCATGCCCCTTACACGGCACGGCACACACCCTGGCCTCAGCCATACTGTAGGCAGAGCTCTGACCTTCAGTGCCATCCAGATGCACACCCAAGTCCTTGCCTTCAGCCTTGGCAAAGGAGGAGGTCCCAGAAAGCTAATCAAAGGCACATGATGGGCAGACACAGAGTCAATCAGCAGCAGATCTGACAGTGCGTGACATAGAGTAAGGCCATCCGCCTCAAAGATAGAGCTTCACAGGACTGACTCTCAGGGCAGAGTAGCCCACATCCGATGGCTCACGGCTGGCTGCCTGGCTCTCCTGGTTCTCTCTTCACAACAGGTCCAAAGACAAGAACTTGAGGGCTTCTTGGGCCCTTAACTTTGCCAGTGTCGTTGCTTTTGTGACTCCCTCGTTGGCTTTCTGCAGTGTTTTTGCAATAAAATCCTTAAAAAGAAAAAGAACAGTGTGTTTATGTCACGTAAATAAAAGGAGAGAGGGACACATTTTTTCTACTCCACAGACAGCCCGCAGGTAAGTGGAAATCCTCAGGAACGCGGGCCTCCCAATCCCAGAGCAGGGGCCTTAGTGGCTGAGGTAGCTGAGGTGACTTTCCCAAAAAACAATGTGAAGGTGCCTCTAAACGGTGTGGGAGAAAAGGATGGTGGAGCGTGCCAATGTCCTCTGGCCACGGCTCAAAGTACCCACCCAACAGGGGTGACGCTATTAGCACTTCTCTGTACTTCTTGGCCATTGTTATTTCTATTAGTACATGTTTTCAGTATGTGACAACTGCTTCCCTCTTTAGGAGTACTGCATACGAATATCACATCTTAAATCATTTTTACTTCTCCTTTGGCTCCATTCCTCCCTCTCCCTCCCCCGCCCCCCCCCCCGTCTCTGTCTCTCTCTCTCTCTCTCCCCCACACACAGGTAGGCACCACTGACATCTGGAGTCAACAGTGCATCATCCTAGCTCTCCGCTGAGTTGAAGGCCTCCCAACAGCACAAAATTGGGGCTTCCATCCCTCCTGTCTGATACTTCCTCCCCAAACTTTTAGAATAATCACCTTCTGCCAGTCTCCTACACCTCAGCTGGAAATCTGTTTCAGAAAAGCAATTGCATTCGTGAGCACTTCGTTCTATCCCGCCCTTTCCATGGATGGCTTTCTCCTTTCCCTGGCTGGGCAAACTGTAGTCAACAGAAAGCTTCCATTTCCCTCCAGGAGAAGTTAAATCATTAGAAAACACCTTCAAATTTACAAATACCAATTTCCTGGTGTATTTTTAAATGACTCATATTTTTCTGTGTCCTGAGAAAAGTCAGGGGGTTTTTTTCCTAGTCTAGATTTATTCATATAGAAGAGCTTCGTCTTTAAACTACATTGGATCAAATGTACACTTCTAAGAATTGGGCTCTCTTAAGTATCAAGAGCAATTTTCTACTTCTGAGTAAGTTAAGAGCTATTTTCTACTCTGAGTAAAGGGAGAATCCAGGGACCCAGGGGCCTGAACCTGAACCATAGCTGTCGAGGGTTTTTTCACCTGTCTGCCATCAGGGATACTAGGGAAGCCCATTAAAATGGAAAAATGATTTCCTTCACAATTTGACCAGATGGGGAGGGCAGCCAGTCCAACCTCCCAGAAGCACAGAGGCTCTTGAGCTTATAGGAGGCAGAACAAAAGCCAAGAAGGAGGCAGACATAGATCCATCCAGGCTTTAGCCCACCTGAGGGCCCAGAAAATGTGCTGGAAGTCTGGCTCTGTTGAAATTCCCTTGGTGCTGTTCTCTCTCTTAGCATGAAAACACAAGGCAAATAACTTCCATTGTTAAAGCTCTATGGACCCAGAGCTTCACCTCTTTGAATTTTTTTTTTCTGGGGCCTAGAGGCTACTTTATTCTTGAGAATAACTGGGACTGAGACCCATCAGTGAGGCAAGCGTGGTGTATGAGACCTGTGTCTCATATCTGCTATAACAAAACCTCATAGAGAAGGCAGCTTCCAAATAACAGAAGGTATTTCTAACAGTTTTGGAGAGTGGCAAGTTCAGAATCAAGTTGACAGAGCTGGCATCCCACAAGGCCCCTTGTTTCACACATGGCACATTCTTGGGGTGTCTTCACCTCCTGGAACTTAGTACCTCTCTGCAGTCTCCTCATAAAACACTCTATCTCATGCATGAAGATATTTGCTCCCATGACTCAGTCACTTCCCCAAAGGCCAGACCTCTTAATCCCAAAGACTTTCAGGTGATGATTTTTAACATGGATTTAGGGCACATTCATAGCACAGCAATAGCTTGGAGTTAAGATTACATGTAATCCCAAAACTCTAGGAGACTGAGGCAAGAAGATTATACGTTTGGGCCCAGCTTGAGGCAAATCAGCAAAACTTAGCAAGACTACCTCAAAATAAAAAATGTTTTAGAAAGTTAAAAAGTTGAATATGTAGACCAGTGTGAAGTCCACGAAATACTGCAGTATCACAAAAAGAAAAAAAAGGTCAAAAAAAAGAAGAAGAATAGCTAACAGGTGTAAGCGCTCCTTCCTTGGGTGAGTAACCTTGGCATACTATGCACAGAAGAGCATAGAACCACCACTCTGTGGCACCACACATGGAAACCCTACTCAGACATGGTTATAGCACCTTCCCAGGTGATGAGCAATTCGAAACATCATGACACCAGATGTTGAAAAATAGGAATTATTAAAAACTCAGCTGTTTGCAAACAGGTATCGTCACCCCTTCCTTGTGCCCCTTACAGACGAAATTAGGCTCGGGTATGCTTCGCTCATTTATTTTTTTGTAGCAGATACAATCCCCTACTGAGGGTTGAGGCACAGACCTGGTTCTGTCACCATGTCTGGCTTTGCTTTTGGAATTGCCACCCGAGGCTCCATGGCTGTGAAGCAGACAAAGCCACACACCAGCAACCACGGGGAGCAGAGGGCGGTGTAGTGGCGGGCGGGGCAGGTCCATCCACCAGCACTGACCCTCAGTCAGTCATCTGGCTCAAAAGAGGGCTCCAACGTCAACACGTGCCAGACCTCTGTCTCCTAATTCTCTTCCTACAGCTCTGATCCTTTCTTCTAAATCTTCTGGAATGGCTCTTTTTCTTTTTCCCCGCCCGTAAACTTTGTGTCTCCACTGTGGTGTTTTCTTCTTCTAGCTTTGTAGATTTTCACGAAAAATCTTAAAGACCTCAATGGCCATTCTATAACACACAGACACAGACACAAACACAACACACACACGTACACACCTATAACTTTCAATTCTACATGTTTCACTCAACAATATCCAGACTTATATTCCTTATTCCTACCATACATACGCACTTACATTTTTTTTTAAAGAACTATAACTCAATGTGCCCCACTAACATCGTCACCCAGTATTTGGTCATCCCTCTAAGTCACTGTGCTAAAGGCTCCCCAGAACACATGGCTTCTCAATCCTTTCTCCTTTCATCTCTAGAATCTTGAAATCTAACCCTCTTATCCTTATTCCTACTTCCATGATGTGAGCTATTATAATATTACTTCTCATCCAAATGATTACAGTGACCATTCTGATGAGTTTTATGCTCTGAAAGAAATTTTTTTTATTAAGAAGTAACTTTTGATTTTGCTACAGGACTGTAAACTGGTACAACCACTCTGGAAAGTAGTATGGAGATTTCCCAAAAAGTTGAAAACAAATAAAATAAACACAGCATTTGACCCAGTGATACCTCTCCTGGGTATCTTTCCAAAAGAATGAACAGCAACATATAACAGCGATACATGCATATTCATGTTTATGGCAGCATGACTAACAATAACGAAATTGCAGAAGATGGCAAAATATCCATCAACAGGTCAAAGGACACAAAAAGTGTGGTTTATGCATACAGTGGGATACTACTCTGACATAAAGACAGACTTGAATCATCTGTATGTAAATGGATACAACATGAGAACATCAGGCTTAGTAAAGACAGGTGGACTTAGAAAGTTAAATATTGCATGATTACTTTAATATGAGAAACCCAGAACACAAATGAATAATAGAATCAAATGGGCAAGGTGTTGGGAGTCACGGGGGTAAGGGGAAGGGAAAGGAAATATGAAGCTAATGTGCACAGAATTCTCAAGTTCAATGTAACCACTGTATATCGCTAATAAAAATGAGGGAAAAGGATAATGGAAGTCAAAATTTTCATGGTTTTAAAAGATTAAACCTGAAAGAGACAGGCTACTAGAACTCCACTCTCAGAGACAACCACTACTCATTCTGCTGTTCACACAGAAAAAGATACAAAATACAAGCTGATGCCTTAGTTGGATTCTCCCAGAATCTGGTCTAGAGTGAAAGCTTTGAATACGAACATTTTATTTAGGAGGTAACTCCCAGAAGCATCCCTACGGGACTAGGAGGGGGAGCTGAAGAAAGAAAAAGAGCCAAATGGGTAGATTTTTTAAAAGAATGCTGCCACAGGCACCCAAGGCTCAGTTCTACCTAAGACATCCGGGAGACCATACAGGGCACGTGGGAGATGCTCCCCCCAAGAAGCAAGAAAGCTGGGTTATCCACCCCATCCTGTCTGCCATCGTGAGCTGAGGGCTGCTGCAGGAAGGTTAATCTCCAGGCACTTGTGAAGGGCTGGGTACCTGGCCAAGTTCACTGCTGTTGTCCCCTAGGCTCTCGCGCTAAGAGTTACATAGGAAGCGCTTGCTATGCATTGCTGATGTGTAAGGGAGGTGACGGTGGGAAGTACACAGAAGGGACACTTGTGGCATCTACTGGCCGCTCTGCTTAAAATCCTTCCATAATTTTTCACCAATCCAAACTCCTCCTCTTTGTCTCGTCTCCCTGGGCTGAGGATCAAACTCTGAGTCTTGCTTACCACGGTGCAAGCTTCTCCCCGTAATTCACAAACTCTGTTTCCCTTCCAACCTTATAAAACTGTCTTCTCCCTCCAAATCCCAGACAGCAACACACACAGACAAAGTCTCTCTCTCTTTCACACCCACCCACCCATTTACTTGTCTGTGCTGCTGCCCGCCCCATCCCATCCCGAGTTGCTCCCCCAGTTAGGACTGGCAGACGCCAGTTCTCCCTTGCCACTCAGTTCATGGGCTTCCCCACTGTGACACACCACCCACACTCAGTGCCCTCTATCTGTCCTACAGTCTGTGACAGACACTCCATCCACCTAGGACATTCTTTCTTTGCATTTTTGAAGCATGCATACAGACAGGCAAAACACACTTAAATTATATGTATATATAAAACTAAAAAGCAAATACTTAAATTTAGACAGAATAAAAATGACAAACAAAACCATGCGCTGAAACCCTACTTCCAGGTGATCAACATCTTTAATATTTTGACAACCATCCTACCAGACAATTATCGCAATTTCTTCACAAATGCACAATCACACACAATCAGTGAATGCATTGATGCAAATTGTACCCTCTTCTACAATATTACTTTTGTAATCTACATCCTTTTCCACTCAACAATGTCACACCCATCTCTCCTAACCAGCAAATACAGACCCACAACCCCACATCTGGGGAGGTGGGTGGATTCTAACGCATTTACCAAAGTCTCTACTCACAGGTCATTTAAGTTGTTTCCAATTATTGTCTTAAGCAACTCTAAAAGTGGCTGGACCCGGTGAGAATATTACATTTTCACTTGTCCCCTCTTGGCCTATGGCTTTCCCAGAACAGGGCTGGTGACGGCACACACCCCCTCATGCTTAGGAACCCTTCTGTCTTCTGAAAACATTTCCTACCAGGCGCTCACAAGCCAGGACAGCATTTACCTCAATCTCTATTATCTAATTAAAGCCTCACAACACTGTGGGACAGCGGCTCTGAAATATTTTTACCATAATCTACTTTAAGGCACACATGTGTTTCTCACGCATTGAGATAAACCGTTACCTAAGCAGAAGTCCACAGCCTGATTCCCTCAAGTGCACCACCCTCCCTGACGCCTCCCGTGCCGAGCTGCTCACACTGTATCGGTACTTACGTGAATATGCTATCCTGCTAATTTCTCCAATCTGGACGTTGCCCTGTGAGTTGGCTGCCTGGGTCACCAGCAGGCATGACCCACAGTGTGTAAACATCAGGAGACCTGCTACGGCCTGCAAGTCCTGGTGCCATTTCATGGTCTTACAGCGTCACACCAAACTTTGCACAAAGCTGAGATGATTCCCTTTTCTCCTCACTGCTCAAGGTTTTGTACTGACATATCAGTCTCACTGTCACCACCTGCACCAAGTAGCCGCAGACATTCTGATTCACCGAGATGGATTCTGGCAATGAACTTTTGTCAGGAGATACTTAAGGCATTAAAGCTATGGCATTGTATTGTTCGCGTATGTACAAAAAGGGGTTGGGGGGGGGAGGGAGAGAGAGAAAGGAGAGAAGAAAGAGGAGACTGAGGCCCAGAACAGGCAGAAACTGAGATCTAGGACACAGAGTCCCTATCCTCACAGTGGTGACACCTAAGAAAAGAAAAAGGATGAGCAATGCCACTTTACTTGAGACCCCTCAATCAGTCATGAGATTTGACTTGCAGTAATGTCAAGGACTTTGAGTCAGTGTCCAAGGGCCCTGGAGCAAAACTTCACTCCACTCAGCCAGAAGGGTCATCATCATTCAGACCCAGTTTTCTTTCTTTACTGAGGATCCCCCTACCCCAACCATCTCTAGAAGGCTCTCTCGTCTCTCACTCTCTCTCTTTCTCTTTCTCCTCCCCACCCTGCCTTGTTTTGTAATTGTTTTTATTTTTGGTAGTAGGCCTTCGTGCTGAGCCATATCCCCAGCCATTTTTATTTATTTTTTTTAAATTTTGAGACAGGGTCTGACTAAGTTGCTAAGATGCCTAGGTGGGGCTCAAATTAGCGATTCTTCTGACCCAAGTCCCCAGAGTTCTAGGATGACCGGAATGGACCTCCATACCCAGCAGCACCAATTGCTGTCTATGAACCCAGGAGTCTCCACAGCATGCCTCTTCTCCCTTCCAACTCCACAGGCTTCTGGTAGATCTCCACGCCTCTCGCAATTACCAGCTACACTTTCTCACCTGAACCTGCACATCAGAACTGTAACTTTCCAGGAAAGGTACCTGAAAGCATCAGGAGGGATAATTCGGGCTGCGGGTTGCTGTTCTATACTAAAGCACTTGCTTAGCATGTGTAAGGCCTGGGGTTCAATCCTCCAACATAATACCCCTTGACGTGTACCCCTCATACACTAAGAGCTACAAACATACTTTTCCTTTTGCCCTTCTCTCTAGTTTTCCTCTAGAATGACAGCTCTGGGAAGCAGAGATCACAAGTGAACTTATCACTGTGACTGTTATTCTACTAGATAATCACTCCCAAGAGCCAACCAAGCAACATCTCAACATCATCTCAACATTATGACCTGGCTTCCTACGGGTCCTCAGAAACAAAACAACAACAGAAAAACAATGAGGATTCAGATCTCAGGTGCCCCCCAAAAAGTACTATCCCATGATGCTAGTTTTCTAAATTAATTTTTTCATTTATCTTTTGCTGACATACAACTGCTTGTCTTTTCCAATTTCAATCAAGTACATAGCTGATAGGTAAGTACTATCGATCCTTTGATGCAATCCATCAGTAGAGTGTGCTGTGATTCTAGCAGTTACAAGGCATAATCTGAGAACTGGGACGAAAACACGGAAGTGAAGAATATGCTCCTGGATCTCAAAAAAAGAAAACGAATATTCCACAGAAGAACAGGGTGCGAGCCTATGAAAAGAAAATGCTCAGCAGTCAAAGCCGAAGGCAAATTATGTGGACCATCGGTTCTCCAGGAGCTCGATGGCGGCATTATCACCGGGCCTCTGCCAAGGAAGGGCAGAGTCCGAGGTGGATCTGACGGATGGGTAGCGCTCAAACAGCTGGCCTGCAGACGAGCTCCTGGACGGCTAAGTGAATTAACATGGCAGCAAGGAAACGGAAGCAGTCTGGGAACCCTGCAGGCCGCAGCCAGATTCCAAACCTCCACTCGGCGACCGAGCTCTGGGCTGGGCCAATGCAATCCAAGCAAAACTTAATAGCGCTGCAGACTTAGGTCATGAAGACATAAATAAATGCTGTACATTCGCAGTTTCTCATCTTGTCCTCTCGTCGTGCATCGTTTCTACGCTGGCTCCATGCGTGTCTTGGCGAAGCCCGGCAGGCAGTGATGGCCTCGGGGTGCTCCGCGCACAGCGCCCCTGCGATCTCCAGCTAGTGAGGGAGCGGAGAGGAAACGTGAGTGGAGACTGAATGGCGGGCACGTGCAAGCTCGCTTGATACTGCTTCCAGGACTCCAGGGTTGTTTGTAAATCCCTCTGCTCTTCCCTGATAAATTAGTTACACTGCTTATAATATGCGGCCAACCGTCTAATTATAAGGATGTCTATCTCTTGGATACGAGAGGCACGCACACTGGAACAGGAATGAGAACAGACTTCGCTGGTGCTGCCATTAATTGTCTGGGAAAGCTTGGGCAAATCACTGACGCCTGCCGGGCCAGATTACCTCATCCACGCGTGGGGAGGTACATCGTTTCCTTCTCCTAGGGACCTGGAGGATCCGTTTGGGGAAACACACACAAAAGCATCTGAGCTTCCAGGATGGGTGTTCTCGTGCCATCACAACCAGTCTCAGGTGGCACAACCGCTCACTGGGGCTATGACACGAAGCCCTCGCCGGCACTCTGCATCATCAGAGCAGTGACTCTCAACTCTGTCCGGCTACCGCTGTAACTGAAAGTAGGAAAGAGGGGAAACCAAGGAAGAGCTGCTGCCCCTGCGGCGCTCACTCAGGGGCGGTGTCTATCCAAGGTCTCTCTATGCTGTATTGCTAACTGTCGTAACTCCATGATACACGTGTTACCACCTAACAGATGGGAGAGTAAGATGCAGAGAAGCTGAGTAATTCAACCAGTAAGAAGAAGAGCTGGCCTTCCAACCCATACGGTTTGGCTCTAAAATTCATGATTTAAACCCATATTGTCTTTCCTAACTTCATAGAAACTCAAACTTCCTAGTTTTCCTAAGGATCCGTGGGTCATAAATTTAAAACACTGCAGACAAACCACGGTCCGCAGTTAGCATTCTTCATCATACAGACTCAGTTATAAATTTCTTCCCTAGTATTGTATTCCAGGAGAGACGTCCATACTAAGACCCAAATGAAACTTCCTGCTCCCCGCTATTACACTCCCACCTGCTTATTCTGTTTATTCATGAACTGTCTGCGTTGGGAAACGTCAAGGCCCGAGGCCAGCATGCTGTGAACGCATGCATGTCCTGACAATGAATGCTGTCCAGTCAGACACCATACAACTTCAGAGACTGGAGAGCCTCCTCCTCTAGAGCTGGGGACACAGAGCCCTAAAAAGGACGCTTGAGCCGCTTCCTTAGCCCACCTGCTACTGAAGATACACACTCGGGACAAGCAGGAGATACTGCCCAGGCAGTGCATGCCAGCCAGGAAACTCCTCCTGTGACTCTGTCCTCCTGCCAGGCAAAGCTGAAGGAAACAAATCTGCACGGCTATGACAGAGGGTGCCGGGATGGGCATGGGGTTCCAGCCAGGGCAGGGAGTCAGGGTGGAACTTCCATTCTGTGTGTTGAGGGATTGAGGGTAGTTTGTTCTCAACTGCATCTCACAGAATGAGTCAGAGGCAGATTTCAGCCGCCAACAACACAACACTCTTGTCTCCTTTGAAGCCTCTAGAAGGATTACCACACACCACTCAGTGCCAGCTTCCTACCTCGGCAACATTTTCCCAGGTGACATTAAAAGCACGTCATCTATCACATCAAATGACATTTGGCTGTAGATGTTCCTTCGCATCCTCAATCTTTCCTCACGGGAAAGGGGATTTTGAAGAAAAAGATGCATCCCATCTGGACTTACAGGGCAGGTGGGGAAGAGGAGGGTGCACCGAGGAAGGATGAGGGATGGGAAGATGATGTCATCATCGTCAGCGGGTAACATTCCCACCCACCGCTTCACCTCATGCTTCCAAGCTCCTCACCGAGCACACAGTTTCTTCCCAGCCCCAAGAACACGGGATGACAGAGCTTAACTCGCAGACCAAGGTATCCTAGCTGGTGGGGAAGAAGGCTTGGAGCCAGGCATCCTGGCTCCGTGGCGGCTACACTCGACTCTCACAGCTACTTGCTGCTTCCTACCAGGCGTTTGTCAATGACTATGAGTAACCCTTGCAGGCTGGGCTTCCTGTCTGCCACGCCACGAGCAGCCTTCCTCCTGCCGGGCCTCTGCCACGTGCTTCCACCATGGAGAGAGCCCATGAATGGACTCAGACCTTCTGAAACTGGGACCTAAAATAAATCTTTCCTCCCTTAAGTTGTGGATGGCAGGCACTGTGTCCCAGTGATGAGTAAGAAACTGAGGCACCCTTCCTCCTTTGATTTGTGGGAATCAGGTTTTTGGGTCCCAAGGACTGAAAAGGGACTAAGCCAATGATGTATTCTGAGCGTGTGAAATGAGGAGGGAAGAAAGAAACCTAAACTGCCCACCTACAACACAGACTGAAATTTAACCACACAGATAGTTCTAGGTGCATTTCTTCCTATTTTATTGCTCAACTTGCAGAAATAAGAAAGGAGAAGTCAAGGCATGTACAAAGGTCACTCTGTTGGTAACAAAGCCAGAATCCACAGACCATCTGAGATATTGATGCCAACAGCACACAAAAATGGGTGTGCACAGAACACGCAATGCTTCCCCATTGCCTTTTAAAATTTAAAGAGGACTAAGATCTAGGCAGCTGCACCCAACATCTGGAAGGTGTTCACATGGTCCTTGGTGGCAGTCCTTCACTGTGACTGCAACTGAACAGGCCTCTGAGTTCGGATTTGCTGAAGCCTTCTCCCTCCTCCACACCTTCCCTGCCAGCCCAGCACTCTGACTTGACAGGCTAGTTTTCCTCCACTCTGATATCCATCCTGTGCTGCCCCCTCACTGCTCCCATCCAGCGTTGGACCACTGCTCTTCCTCCCACTCCCAGGCCAGGGTGGAGAACCAGGGGTCTGAAATAAGATCTCCTCTCTTCTGAGCGTCCCATGTAACTAGGTACTCAAGACACACATTTATTAAACGACACATAGAAATTCCACTACAGCCTACAGCACAGACTAGGTGTCCAGGGAGAACAAGCAGGCACAGGGTACAAAGGAATTTACCATAAACCTGGGCTCTCTGCAAGGAGCTTGGCCACAGCTGAACTTGCCTCTGGCTGACAAGTTCCTAGGAAATGCAGCCTCCCCAGGGGCCAGAGTTTTGACTTTCAATGGCAACCAGCCAACCAGCTGCCCATGGGCAAGCATACCTGCCTCTCCCAAGTGGCAGGTCAAAGATGCACTCACGGAATAACCATCAAGCTGGGTCTCTCTGATCTGTGCGAGGGGCAGACCCCAGTGCTGTCCCTACAGCACAGTGCAGTGACATGGCTGCCAGCTTAAACCCAGCCACAGCACTCCTGGAGGTCTCTTTCCTTTTCTTACCCCACAATCATTATCCTCAAAAGAATTTCCACTTTAGAAAGTGACCTTGCTGGGCTGGAGCTCCCATGAAGTTTAAAAGGCCCCCAGAGATTTCACTTTGAAAAGTTGCCGTGGACTTTAGATTGACTTTCTCTTGGAGACTGCTTAAACCTTGTTCATTTGGGAGCACAAAAGAGAAGGTTTAGGAATCCCAGGGCTTCAATTGCCAGCTGTCTCATTTCTCCGCTCATTTTTTTTCTCTTCCCCAGCAAGATTAAGATGAGTGAAATAATTTCTTTCTTTTGAGTTATCATTGTAACATTCAAGTTTTCCATTACTGCCAATTTCTTGAAACTTGTCTCATTAGCATTTTCAGAACAGTTTTCCAAAAAAAAAAAAAAAACCTTTCATCAAGGAAAAAAAAAAATGTGCATGATCTCTAAATGCAAGTAAGTTGTCACGGGATTTCATTGACATAAATTTGTCCTCTCTTGTCTTCATTTTGTGCCTTCTCGGTTCCTCTTTTGATATCTCAGAGCCTGGGAACCAGACCCAGGGCATTATGATTTGAAGAAATGGAAAGAAATGGCCTAGATGAGAAAATAAAGTGCCTAGGAAGCACAGAATGAGGAAGGATTGTATGCTGCACCCTTCAAAACTTTGAAGTAAAAGGGGCAGAAATGACAATAACCCCAAAGAAGTCACATCAATAACAATCAGAAGGAAATTAACCTGTGACTCCAGGGGTTTTGTTTGTTCATTTGTTGTTTTTTTTTTTCTTGGTCATTTTTTGTTTAGCTTTTTTCCCCCCTATTTCTACATATTTTCCTGTTTATAAGAGCAAGAAGGAGAGCTGGGTTACTGCACAGACCTGAGGAGTCTTGGGTCTCCTTATCATTGTAACTCTCAGGTAAGGGCTCCCTGGTGTTACAGCCTAGAACTAATCAACATTTCTTTTTCCTAACCTACAAGTGCTTTTGTAAATGTACACAGATTAGCACTAAGAAACTAATTATTTTGTGGACTGAGATCACTGTCCCAAAAGAGGAAGAAAAAAAGAAAGAAAGAAAGAAAGAAAGAAAGAAAGAAAGAAAGAAAGAAAGAAAATCTCCCATGGTCTGTAGCAGCAGCCTCCTTAACAGCATTTTCTGGAAATGGGACATGGCCTGGGAAGGTGCCTCAGCTGGCTGAGCCTGCACTCCCTTGTGACAGCCAACAGGGGAAAGAGACAGGTACCCCAGTGACCTGGGACCAAAATGGGCAGGGCTGGCCAAGGTGCGATCGCTCCCTCCTACTGCTGCCAACTCCAGTGAGCACCCCAAGGGCATGGAAATTTTTGTGGTTCATTAAAGAGAATCAGCACTTCTGTGGGCAATTTCCAGCCTACCCCCTTCTTCTGAAAGGGCAGAACACCAGGCGGATGTTGCTCTGTCTGCAGAGATCAACTTGCCAGGCAAGGCTAGCGAAAGCTAATAAAGATTACATTTGGTCTCCAGCTTCCATCCTTTCAAAAACTCTTGTCTACAGACTCAATCATTTGATACTGCCTAGGCTCTTTTCTGGTAATCAATATCTTTCCCATTTCTTTTGGTTTTTATTAAAAGTTTTATCTTGTTTTGTAAAAGGAATCATTTCTGTCTGAAAATGCAAAAAAAGAAACAATTATCTTCTGAAATCCATCATTTGCTTTAGAAATTTTCTCTCTGAATTTATTCAACAAATCTCCATGGAGTAATTAGCAGGCTCCAGGCATGGTTCTGAGAGCTGGTGACCCATTCGTTAGCAAAATTAACCAAATCTGCCTCTGCAGAGCTTCCTGGCAAGGCCAAGTATCAAGAAAATAAATTATTCAGTGACAAAGTGCATTAGAAAATGATAAATACTACTGAGAAAAATGAATCCTCAAAGAGGAGAGGGATGGGGGGAGGATACGAGCCTCACTTCCCCTGGTGTGATCAGGGTGGCCTCGCTATAATGGCGACACCGGAGGAAGCAGAAGGAGCAAGTCACATGGCGGCTGGCACTGCACCCAGTAAGGGCAGGGATGGACAAGACGAGAAATAGGACCCCCAGGAGCCAGGCCCCCTGCAGCTTGGACACCACTGTAGACACACTGACTTCTGACTTGAAGTGCAATGGGAATCCTTGGGCTGCTTCGATATGGAAAGTAAACTTATCCAGCATGGAATTTTTTAAACAGATATTCTTGGATGCACTGTTGAGGGTAGATTTATGGAGGAAAGAGCTAAGCACAGGGTTTTGTATTTTTATGACAATTAAATGCAAACACCTTAAGTAAAAGAAATTATGGCGGGGACGGAAGGTGCAGGATTTTGCCAATATATGATGCCGAGTCAGATCTTTGGCCAGGTCACCCTTCCCTCTGCAGCTTCCCAGCGTTTGAACCTAGATCATTTGTCTTCCAAACACTCTGGCTGTACTTTTCATTGCTTTTGAAAAATAAAAATAACTGACAACCTCCAGGCCTTTTCCATCATTGAAAAAAAAAAAAAATAGATGGAGTTTTAACTACAAGATTCTCCAAATGCCTAAGCAGATAAGAATTTCAAAAATGCCAGCTTGTGTCCCAATGACCTCTCTAAGGGAATAAATATCTTAAAGCGTTCTTGGTCTAGAGGCTGACATACTTACTGGTATGAAACCCAACTGTCTAATAATGTGGCAGTGACCATACATCTGTCGACAGGAATATTGATGGGGAACTTGTTGCCACTGTCCCAGCCCACAAGTGTAGAAACAGCCTTAGTTCATACAACTAAAACAGCTATGGGGGTGGGCAGGGGTATGGGACACTTATTAGGACAGGCTCAAAATGCTTTCTTTCCCGGTGGCTCCTAGCTCACTGAGGATGTTGCATGTTATCCTAATGGAAACGTGTGTTAAAGCATGTCAGGATCCAAATCACCTTCATGTTCCACGCGCTGTGTTTCCTTAGAAACTTGTCTCCTCTTAAAAAGGAAAAAAAAAAAAAAATACTGAAAGATGTGATGGGAGAAAGGGCTGGAATGAAGGAGGACGGGAAACCGAGAGACTCAGACCTCCCTGGGGTTCCTTCTTGAACTACCAGTCACAAAAGAGGCCAAGTGGCACAGGCCTGTGATCCCAGTGCTCAGGGAGGCTGAAGTGGGAAGGACTGCAAGTTGGAGCCCCTCCTGGGCAATGTAGTGCCTCCGTGAGACCCTGTCTCCAAATCAAAGACAAAAAAGTGGGCTGCGGATGTGTGAAGGCTTAGGTTCAATCCCCAAGATCACACACATACATACATACACACACACACACACACACACACACACACACACACACACACACACGCACGCACGCACGCAAGCACGCACGGCAAAACTGTCCCAGTCACACCATGGGTAAAAAACACCCATGCCAAGCCACATCGCCCAAAGTGAACTGAGACCTGGGGAGGCCGATGCCTCTGTTCTCCCTGGTACCAGGAATAGTGAGAGGGATTTTCCACTCTCAAAGTGAACAGTCTCCTTCATGTGGAACTAAGACAAGTCACAACAAGCAGGAGCCAGCCTGTGGCTGTGGGGAAGCTTCGGTGAGAAGAAATGACAGGCTGGGAGGAAGGCCACTCAGTTATTTACAAACACAGCAAACCACAGACAACTTCCGTCTGAAGATACAGGTGTCCTTCTGGGTGAAATCAGTCAATGCTGACCTTTAAAATTGGAGTGGTGCATTAATTACTATCTAGTTTTCTTTTTTTTAAGGCAATCTGTCAGAATCTGAATAGAACAACCTTTAGGATAGTCTGAAAACAAAATTTCCATGGAAAGAAAGGCAATTATTCTGGGTGGTTCCAGAAGCCTTGGCGACCCCTGCCTTCCCTCTGCAGCCTTGTGAGAGGGTCACTCCTGAGCCTGGCCACAGTCCCCATAAGGACAGAACAAAGAATGCCAGCCCAGGAAGGCAGCTGCTGATAAGACTCAGTCACTTCACCACAACATAAAAGGCTAAAGCTGTCAACAACTTGCTGGAGAGATCTCAAGAAAGGCTTCCACTCAGATCTTCAGGTGTTTCCTTGGGAAGCAGCCAAGGGCCTGGGGGGCAGGGGACAAAAAGAGGCACCGGTCCAGAACACAGGATTTGAGGCCATGAGGGAGGTAGACGTGGTGATGGTAGGAGAGATCAGGACCAGCAGGCCAAGCTGGTGGAGGAGATGGTAAAGAAACAACCTTGTCTTTCTACAACTGCCACAAGAACTCATCCTCAAGGGATGTCGTGCACTACCTACACTTAAAAAATTACTCTAAGCAGGAGTAAGAGTGCCTGTTCCACCCTCTGAGAAAAAGAAAAAAATCAGCATATTGACTGCTCAGTTTTCTTTCAGACTGGCATGTACATGCCCAAAATATTTTGACTGTACTCACAGACACATGTATGTACTTACGTATGTATCTCAGGGGTAAAAGTTTTCACTCCTTAAAGATATGTGCAGCTTCCACGTTTTTCTTTTCTATTATTAGACTGGAAAACGAGTGACCAGGAAGAAATAAAGAAGACTAGCTCACTCCCCAGATGGAGGGATTAAAGGGAGGAGTTCACAGGATAGATACGGGGCTACGTGGGTGACCTTCTGGCACTTCCCGTTGGAGAAATTGTCAAGATAAGGCGCACTGGACCTTTTAAAGCATTTCCCTAAGCACCAGAGAGAAAGAGAGGCGAGGGAGGGAGGAGGACAGAGATAAGACATGAGATTTCCAGAGCTGTCAAGCATTTATTTGGATCACCCAACTCCGGGGAAAGCCTTTTTCTTATTCACTTCCAATAACACAACTATATGTGTAAACAGACAAGCCTAAAAAGCACAGAATAATTTAATCTTCAATTTTTCCACAGTGCAAGAGATTGAATCCAAGATCTTTGTACTGAGCTACATGAACCTTCTTTATATTATTAGTATTATTATTTTGTTTTCAGACAAGTTCTCACAAAGTCACCTAGCTGTTCACGCTGGGACCAATCCTGAGATCCTCCAGCCTCAACCTGCCAGAGCACTACAATTTCAAGCCTGTGTTCCAGGCCCAACTTAAACTTGAAATCTTTATCATAAATAGCTTGTAGGCAAAAAAGATGCTATTGCTTTCAAAGAAAACTTCCTTATCGAGTTGGCAAACATAAAATATTTACAATAAGACCAACAAGTACCTGGGGGATAAAAAGCATTCTCATTTTTATTGAGGATAATGTAAACTGATAAAAACCCTTGTGAAAAGCACGTTTGTGAAATGTACTAACAATTTTTTTCCTTGTCCCAAGATGTCAAAGAATGAAATCACGGATGAGAGGGGAGGCACAGAGTAACAGGTCTTACGTTTATTTAGAAACAAAGGATAGAGGGATAAAAGTTCCTGTTACCTAGGAGGGGTCCCGAGTGGGTTGTCCCCTATTCTAACAATAAAAAAAAAAGATGCAACCTGGGCACCAACAATATGTTCTATGAAGGTAAAAAGCATCACTTAAAAATGTCTGCTGGGCCTGGTGGTGCACACCTGTAATCACAGCACTGTGGAAGGCTGAGGC
Organism: Ctenodactylus gundi; assembly: GCA_004027205.1. Lineage (NCBI taxonomy): Eukaryota > Metazoa > Chordata > Mammalia > Rodentia > Ctenodactylidae > Ctenodactylus > Ctenodactylus gundi. The sequence goes on from PVKB01000438.1 coordinate 410,735, forward strand.
AGGAGGACTGCAAGTTCAAGCCCAACCTGGGTACCATAGTGACTGAGCAAGTCACTGCTTCAAAAATCAAAGCTAAAAAATGGTCAAGGTATGTAACTCGGGGAAAGGGCTCTCGGTTGGGTCTCAAATAGCACAAAAAAAGAAAAAGAAAGAAAAAATAAAGGAAGGAAGGAAGGAAGGAAGAAAGGAAGGAAGGAAGGAAGGAAGGAAGGAAGGAAGGAAAAAGAAAAAAAGGAAATGTCTATAGCCAGACTTTTTAAATAAAGTAAGTTTGCAAATGGAGATTACTTTAGATATCTAAAAGAAATGGTTAAATACCTTGACTTGCTATTACATTATTACTTTCTAATATTATGTGGAATTATTTTGATATAATGCTGAATGATAAAAAAACAAAAACAAAAGAAGCCGCCATCAGACTGGACTTCTTATCTGGCAGCATAGTGTATCAGACCTCAATAACTCATCGGCTGAATATGATAATAAGGCTAAATGTTTTTTTGTTTTAAATAAATCAGATATGAAAAACAAATAATACTGTTAGATAAATCAGCGCATAGACCAGTATTTGTCCTAATGGCGTCTATTATCAAATACTGGTGACCTTGAGCTTCAGATTTAACAGGCCTAGGACACTCAGGCTGGGAGACAGAAAATAAAAGCCAAATCCACCTCAGCGGGAGAGCCGAACAGAGATCGCAGTGTTGAACTGGAAACTTGGAGGTCTACACTGTCATCTCAGGAAGGATAAGTGAGACAAAGACTCGCTGTGCAGAAAACGTGAAAGAACAATGAGATAGAGCATAAACTTCCCTTGAGAACCCATACCCACGAGCCTATGTTCACAGAGATTTTTGGTCGGAAACACCTTCAAGCTGAGAAAGAAGTAATTTGGGCTGCGGGTTGGAAGCGTCGCTGGCAATTTCAGAAGCAAAATAATGCCTCCCTGGGGAGATCCAAGATCCAGCCAATTCTAGGACGACTCCTACACAGAAACTTCCAGGAAAGGTGCACTTACAGCTAACACCACTACACGTCATGACGATCTGCCAAACCAGCCAACCAAAACAATACGAAAAGGAACTAAATGGAAACTTCCAGAAATGAATACATAATCACTTAAATAAAGCATTTTCCCATTGAGTGGGCATGACTGAGGACGAACACTGGCACACGAAATTAATTCTGAATGAGTTATGCAGAATAAAATGCACTGTCAAAAGGACAAAATGGAGGAAGAATTTAAGAGATGCTAAGACAGAGCAAGAAGTTATAATGTACATCTAGATGGGGTTTCACGCGCAAATAATACTGGGACTGTGGAAGGAGAAGTAGCTGCAGAGGTAATAATTAACAGTTTCCAGAACTTTTAAACAAACACAGATCCTCATATTTGAAAAGTCTGAATAACCCTGGACAGTAAAAACACAAAGAACTCTTCATTTGCACCCAGGCATAAACCAGAGTGCAACTGAAAAACTTCAAAGTGAACAAAATCTATAAAGCAGCAAGAAAGCAAAGACATTTCTAGAAAGCCATTACCAACAGCTTGGTTGTGTGACTTTTTTCTCCATTAATAATGAAAATCAGAAGAAAATGAAGGGTGTCTTAAAGAGCTAAGTAAAAATAATTGTCACCCTACAATAGGACTGCGTGTAAAATTATCTTCTAAGGATGGTAAACATAAAATAAGATCCAGGCTAAAATAACAAAATTTACCACTATTAGACTTTTGCAAAAGATCAATTATGAAGGAAAAGATTCAGGCAGAAGTAATATCAAATGGGAATTCTCACATGTAGAAAGGAATGCTGAGCAAAGATTTTTATAAACACATAGGTAATTCTGAACCAATACTTACTGCATAAAATAATATCTACTTTGTCAAACTAATGAGAGGTAAGTTCTTGACTCTAATAGCTTATAATTTGAGAGAAGACGGTGTAGATGTGAGGTACCCAGGGTATTTTTATTTGGAGGGAGGATGAAAATATTGATTACCCTCAGGCTATTTTACATATTCACATAAAAATATCTAGAGTAAATACTAAAAGAATAAATACAGAAAATGTAACATTCAATTCATAGAAGGCAAGATAAAAAGTCAAAGAAATTTAATCACTGCTTCAAAACTTACTATAACATAGTTAAGAATATACTTGCATATACAGAAATACATAAAAACATGTGCTTGTGTTACATTTATATTTTAAGCGAGGGAATAGTGAACCAGGGCAGTTTCTGGAGGTGCCAAGTAGAGCTGTGTCCAAGATCAGCATGCCGATCTTTTCCTAGCCTGGATGGTGGATATATCGACTGCCATCTTCAGATGTATCGTATTACGTACCCAGTACACACAAAACAGTACCATTTATAAAGGTGAAAAAAAGATATTGCTAGAGAAACCCTAAGATGCTGTAAGCCAAGCTTCATGTGAGATTCTGGTCAGTGCTCAGAAGACCAGAATGCTGATGGAAATGTGGATTGTAAAGACCAGGCTCAGGAAGTTTCAAATGTGCAGGAGGAATTTATTGGCAACTGGTCTAAAAATCACGTGCATTACATGCTGATAAAAAGTATGTTGGCATTTTGCCCTGTCCCAAGACTTGGACTTACACTGATATTAAGGGCAGTAAGCTACTTAAGCTGATGAAGAAAATTTCAAAAGAGCCTAGCGTTCAGGCTGTTACCCAGGCACCGTTTGTGGCTGTTAGCCAGCTCTATACTGAGAAGCAAGCGAAAAGAGCAGAGAGAACATGCTTGTTAAAGAGATTATTATTACAAAATCTGTAAACAGAACTATAAAAAGGATACCTTGACGTGTGTCAAGAATCAACAAGACACCACCCTTTACCAATTAAAGGGTGGAAAGGCAAAGGACCTTGCTCTGAGAATAGTGCCCCACGGCACCCTGCAGGGCCAAAGAGAAAAGTGTTTGGTGGAGGTCAGCCACCGAAGAACTCAGAGGCCCCAGCAGAGACAGACAGTCCAAGGATCAGACTGCTGCTCAAGCCATCAACAGAGCTTAGTGACATCCACCGGGTGCAGGATTCACAAGAATGCAGAAGGCCAAAGTTGGGTCATAGATGCTTCCACCAGATTTTAGAGGAAGGCCTTGGAGTTCAGGCAGTGTGCCCGTGGAAGGCAATGCATGAAGTTGTAAAGGAGAAGCGTAAGGTGCAATGGAGATCCTGAAAATCTGGAGATGCCAGAGCATGTGTCGTCTAATGAGGAAAGCTACAGATTGTGAACAGAGCCCTTCGAAGAAGCTGTAAAGGTCACAACAGCCCGAGGCAATGCTGCAGGCACTGCCACAGTTTACATGGGGTGCTAAACACTGAGCTACGGATATTTTTTTTCCTGAGGCAGGGTCTCACTTTATAGTCCAGGCTGGCCCTGAACTCACTATGTAGCCCAGGATGGCCCCAAACTCACAGAAATCTTCCTACCTGAGCCTCCCATGTTCTGAGATTACACATGAACACCCATATGCCCACCTCATGTCATGCTGAAGAATCAAACCCAGGGCCTCACATTTGCTTACCAAGTGCTCTAACCACTGAGTACGCTCCCAGCCCCAGAGCTGCGGCATTCCACAGAACTTTGGAATCTGCTTCTTGTCCTGCTAGGTTTCACTTCCGCTTCCGTCCAGTTGCTTTCCACTCTATTCCTCCTTCTGCAACTGGAATGATTACTGTGTGCCACAGTATACTGGAAGTATGTAACTTCTCTTTGATTGTCACAGGAGCTCACAACTAAGAGTTTGATTTGCACCTCAGAGGTAACTTTGGACTTGGACTTTTGAAACAGTGCTGAAACTGTTAAGACTTTGGCAACTCCTAGAAAAGGGCTGAATGTATTTTGCGTGTGTCTTTGTCATGTCATGTGTCTGTTAGGGGTCAGGGGTGAAATGTTATGGTTTGGAGCTGGAGAGTTCCCCCAAATGTCTCAGGCATTTGAATGTTATGAAATACCCACATGCTGTTGAGAGGTGGGACCTGGTTAGAGGGATCCAAACACTAGGGCTTGACCCAGGAGGACCAGTTACTGGGACAAGACCTGGAAGGGAATTTCTGCCCTTTCTCTCTCTCTTGACTTTCTGTCTGCCATGCCATGAAAAGCTACCCTCCAGCTAAGGTTTCATCATGAGCTTCTACCATGGCCAGGCAGCCCATGTATGTACTGTGATCTTCCAAAACTGGGAGCTACAGGAAATCTTTTCTCCCTTAATTTGTGGATGTTGGGTATTTTGCTCCAGTAACTAAGATGCCTCTGAATTCCATGTGCTACTAAGAGGTACGGTCTGGCTGGAAGGGGCAGATTGCTGGGGCTTGACCCAGAAGGAAAGGAACATTAGGGCTTGGCTCAGGAGGGGGCAGATCACTAAGACATGACCTGGAAGGGTATATGTGAGCTCCATCCTTCTTTGTTCACCCAGCTTCCTGCTGTCATGCTGTAAGCAGCTTTCCTCTGGCTAGACCTCTGTCACGTGCATCCATTACTGCACGGATGGACTAAGACCTGAAAATGTGAGCTAATATCAACCTTTCTTCCCTTAAATTGTGGATGTCAGGTATTGCATCCCAGCAACAACAAGTATCTAAGACATGAGCCAATACTTAAACACTCTTATTAACTGAATAGTTACTCGAACCCATAATATAATCAATCCATACCAATTCAGAATAACTAGTCGTGTAAGGATAGAAAGCAGGATTCTTCTTTTTTTTCTTTCTTTCTTTCTCCCACTTTCCTTCCCTCCCTTTTTTCCTTTTTGTTTGGGCATGATGCTAATATGTTGCTGAAAGAAGATTTCCTCGTCTAGCACCTCTCTGTTTCTCCATTTATGAAAGAAGTTTATGATCAGTCATTCCTCTTTTTTTAGTGGATTTTGATCACATCTTTTTCTTAGCCTCTGTCTTTCCACACTATTAAGATTTTTACTTAATTGTGCCTTACTGAATCCAGGGCAGATGTTACTTACATTGACAAAACCTGAGTGACACTTCATTAACTTTGGCCCCTCTGGTCCATGAAGCCTGGAATGAGCTGCACACAGGCTTAACATATGCAGCAATTCTACCTGCCTGCTCTTTTATTGAGGCCTTTATATCACTGGGTTACACACATGGCCTTTGTCTATTTGTCAGCTCCTTGTCGGCTGGATAAAGCTGAATTTTTTTCCCTTTTTTCAACACCAAGCCCAGTATCTATAGACAGTTAGAAAATGGAGAATCAGTATCAGCAAAATGGAGACGTCATCCCTTTGCTTATATTTTCTCTATTATTTTTGGGCATTTTTGCATTTCTCTTTCAGACATTCTCTGACTTTAGGGTATGGAGAGTTAAGGATGTCTTTAAACTGTAGATTGATGCTGCTTTATCTAAAGACGTGGGTTCAGTCACTTAAGCCCTTTCTGAGAGCATTTGGTGCTGCACGTTGATCTTTATGACAACCTGGTTTAGACTCTAACCCCCACCCCCAAAAAAGTACCAATGGCCTCAGAAGGACCAAGCCCCTAGCACAGATGAGAGGCAAGCAGGGGGTGAGCGGTGTGCTCCAATCAGGTTCAGCGCCGCTGCTGACTGACAGGAGGTGGGCTTTGCTCCCTCCCTCTCCTGCGGCTGTTGCCATTCAGAGTCGTCCTGCGACACCCTGCTGCAGAACAACTGCCCCACACACGTCCTTGAGATAAAGGTCTTCACCCAAACCAGCTCCTCGCGTCATGAAGGTGGGATACCCAGGTTTAGACAAACTCAGGGCTACCGTTTTGCCTCTTGTTAACAGATACAACTTTTTGCTCTTTGACATGTTACTATACAAATGGCTGTTTTCCAAAGTGTCCCTCCAGACTTCTGTCCCAGAAATTCCCATGCTATTTCTCTACTCAGTCTCCTAACTCAGCTATGTGCTCCAGTCTCCCGGTGCCATATTTCGCCTAACATCACATATGCATGCACAGCTCACAAATCATTCTCCTCTAAACATAATTTATCATGAATTTAAAAGGCAAAAATCTCAGGTTCCAGTTAACATCAGCACTTCCACTTTCCTCATCAAGGACTCACTTGTCCTTCCTGGGCAGAGGCTCCACCTGACCCTTCAGTAGCTGATTAACTGTCCCTATCCAAATCTCCCAGTTTCACGGGCTCACCATTCCATCCTCAATGTTAATTAAAGAGGCTCCTCATTTTGCTTATTGTCTTAGGTAAAATAGACAGGGCCATCGACTCCAACCTACAGAAAATTCTCCTCAAGTACTCAAATCTAAATCTTCACAAAAGGAAATGTATCTGAGAACTGTTAGTGCCATGTTTGACAGATGTTCAATACGTAATAATGATCGGCTGCTTTGACCACTCCAGCCAAATCAACACAGCTCTAGACAGCATTCAAAGGCCAGTTTGGGACCACTACCAATACCTCTGCCAAGGAATTCTTAACAATATACATCTTCAAATAGCACAACAGAGCGGGGCTAAGGAGAGAACTGTGAATTATCACACCATTTCCAATAACTGAACACAGCAGAGCCAAAAAAATTATTTTTAAGAAAGAAAAAGACTAGGTAGGACACAAAAGCAAACCAGAACTATGGTCTGTGCAACAGTCCGTAAGTTCAATATTTACCAGCGCGTGTACCATCTGAGCTATGTCCTCTTATCAGCCGTGCACATGGCCCTTTATTCTCAGGAGACACGATCGCCATGACAACTTTATCTGACTACACAGGGAAATGCAGCTGTCACAGCGATCGTCACATGGGCCTGGTTTAGAACATTATGGATGGGATTCTTCTACCAACATCCTCAGCGTACCCACCAGGGAGAACATTTTTGTAAATGGCCATTAAAATCACAATAAAAAATGTAAAAACTTTACAAAGAGAAAAGGAATAAGCCATTAGGCTGAAAAATGGGCAGCCAGCGGCACGATAGCTCTGGGCAGATGGAGAAGCAGCAGGTGCCCTGGTGTGACGAGACCCTGCTTCCCATCATGCCGCTCAACAATGATGCTGGCTGACAGGGGCGGGAATTGACGTGTCGGAGCCGGTACTTTCTGCCCATTAGCCGATTCCCAATACGTGCTGTCGCAGGCTGCTATCCGTGGCTGCTGGATAAAATGGCTCAGGACAGACACCTCCGAAAGTTGGGTGGGGAAGGACAGCTGGGAGTCGCCCTGCCTTCAGTGCCTCGGCTTCACTGAACAGGAGGGACCGAGAAAACATTTTTCCACCCCCAAATTGGGATTAGTGATTTCAGCCCATGAATAAATTATGGGGCTGCAGATGCGGTGAATACATTAAGATGGAGGAGAGCCATGGGCTCTCAGTGTGGAGGAGGGAGAGGGGGTGCTGATGAAGAGAATTCTCAAGGTGACAAATTAGCTCTCAAACACGTCTTAGAAAGGCTATGACAGTGCACTCCCCTCTGTGCTCTCAGAGAAAAAGAAATGTCAAGTTACGAAGTGGCAACCTGAATGCAGGATCGGCTTAGGCAGACATAGCACATTAGGCACGGCAAACCCTCATACGCTAAGACCCTGCTGATGCACTGGCTTTATTTCATTCTTGCTCCTCTCCTTTCCCGTTAGCTCAGAGTTGAGAGGACTTGCCTACTATGGTCAAGGCCCTGGGTTCAATCCCCAGCATGACACAAAACTCAGGCAAACAGGGCAGCGCACACCTGGAATCCCAGTACTCACAAGGTTGTAGCAGGAAGATTGCCATGAGTTCGAGGCCAGCCTGGGCTACACAGTGAGTCTAGGAGCAGCATGGACTACAGAGTGAGACCCTTTCTCAAAGAAAAAAAAAAGTGTCTAGTCTTATACTCAGGTCTTTGACCCATTCTGAGTTCATTTTTGAATGGGATGAGAAATATGGCTTTGGTTTCAATTTTCTGTAAGTGAATAGAAAGTAAATAATAGTAGCTCTACTTTTATTTGAGAAAATTGGTCAGTCCAGAAAAAGAAGGCCACTACATATCTGCAAAAGGCATAAAGAAGATGTAAGAAGTGCAAACATCCATTCACTGAACACCCATGTGCCCAATTTAATAAATCCAATATTACTTAACATAAAAGAACACCCAGATCCCAATACAATAATAGCGGGTAACTTCAGTATTCCACTGTTACCAATAGATATGAAGTACCAATTGATTTTGTGATATTCAAAAATATCAACGAAGAAATGACAGAGTCAAACTGATCCACAGAGCAAACGGATTTAACAGATGTCGATAGAACATGCCACCCAACACGACAGAAGGCACATCCGTCTCAGCAGCCCCTGGGGCACGCTCTTGGCTGCGCCGCTCTGTTCTCCCTCGCTGTCCCTAGCTTCCCACAGGGTTACCGCTGCGCTGTTGGCCACTGTGTCACCAGTGGGGGCTACCAGCTCCTAGTGTTCCAGGTGCACATGCCCAACCCAAGTTGGTAATCACAAGTAGACAAGAATATAGTACCCAGAAAATGTGGAACTTGTGCTGCAGAATAAGGAGGAACGGGATATGGGCTGACCATTAAAAAAAAAAAAAAAGGCAGGCTCACATACACAGTGTTACATTCTCTGTTTGGTCATCGGCCCTCATGGACCAGAATGAGGAACTGAATCACCCAGAGGGGCTACTGGGCAGTGTCCCCCAGGCAGGCGGCAGGGCCGAGCTGTCTGGGATAGATCCAAGACTGAAGTGGACTACAGCCGAAACAAGCACCCTCCAGAGCAGCTGTGGGGGTTCCTGATGGAGCTGGCCTGGCTGCAGGGCACTTGGGACAGCCAGAGAATAAAAGGACCTTTGAGGAGCACTGGGCCCTTCTCCCCTGACTCATAATGAAGGTGAACATTTTACGGTACAGGATACTGAATTTGTATGAAGTTTCTATTTACATTCTTTTTCTTTTCTTTTCTTTTCTTTTCTTTTTTTTTTTTTTTTTTTTTTTTTTTTTTTTTTTTTTTTTTTTTTTTTTTTTTTTTTTTTTTTTTTTTTTTTTTTTTTTTTTTTTTTTTGAGACAGGGTCTTGCTCTGTGGTCCAGGCTGGTCTGAATTCACTTTAGAGCCCAGGCTGGCCTTGGACTCACAGCAATCCTCCTGTCTCAGCCTCCCCGAGTGCTGGGATTGCATGTGTGTGCCACCACGCCCAGTTTATGTGGTGCTGCGGAATCGAACTCAGGTACTTAGCGCTTGGCTTAGCACTTGCTCAAGCCTTTAACTGCTGAGCCATTCCTCCAGCCCCCTATTTACATTCTTATATCAAACATGAGTATACTTACTGGTCAGAATCATAAAGATAATGATAGCAGTCGTGTGTGTGTGTGTGTGTGTGTGTGTGTGTGTGTGTGTACACATGTGTCTGATACTGGGGACTGAACTAGGAACTTCACAAACTGTATCTCCAGCCATCATCATCATCATCATCATCCTCATCATCATCATTAGTTTTGAAACAGGATCTCACTATGTTACCCAGACTGGATTTGAACTTGCTGAGGTTTTGGGTGTGTACCTCCACACCTGACTCAATTTCTTTTCTCCATTTTTGGCAAGTAAGCCCAGGGCCTCACATAGACTAGGCACGTGCTTTACTGCTGGGCCAATCTCTAGACTGACAGCAAACCTCTAAAGAGGAAGTAAAACAGCAGATACACTGAAAACTGTGGAAATTGTGATGACTAATGACAGCAAGACATCTAAAATTCAAGCACCACATGATTTAGAATGATTTAATATCATCTTATTTAATTTTTAATGGATCTGTGAGTGAGCACTTAACTAACCACGTTGCCCAGGTAAAGCTAATTAACCTCTCTATCTTTCACCTAGTAAATAACACTGTTCAAAATTAAATAATGCCTTCAAAATACTATGTTTGATAAATGCGAAACACATTAGTGTTGCTATAGTATTACTAAGTAGCACAGATAGTATTAGCTACATTTTACAAACCACCAAGGAGCTTCCAGACATCAAATGACTCCACACTTGTCAAGTGGTGGAGCTTTCATTTCAAATTCTGAGACCACCAGACTTGTGTTATGCCAACTGAACTCGGAACTGCTGTTGACTCTAAAGCCTAAATGTGAGGATGTGTGGCCCCTTTGGAACCCCCTTCTCTCAGGTTCCAAAGGGCAGAAACCTGGTATGGAGCCAGAGCGCCCAGGCAGCGGGAACACAGTCACGCTAAAGAGGTCACTCAATACCAGCCACTTCCTCTAGCCTCCAAAGAAGCTGACACTCGGGTTTGCCTTCAATTCAGTTTCTGTCAGTTTCAAAAGAAGACAAGCTTCTACAGCTTGAAATTGATGTGCCTGTGTAACTATTCCAGTCGCTGAAATTGACAGAGGCTGGAACTGATGAAAGTAACCAATTTGTCGATTTCAGTAGAGGGACAGCTTTGAAGGGAGAGACTGACTAAGTCTATACCTCTCCGCCTGATCAGAAAATGTAATTTTTCCCTCACTTTGAAAAAGTTTTGTGTTTACTTTCACAAACTATTTTGGACTGGTCTCTAGACACAACTTGAATTGGCTCAAAAGGGAAACAGGTGGTCAGTCCCATTGAAATTCCATCCAATGTATTGTTCAGCAGGATTTTGTTTTACATCAGACTGACTGATTGATTTATCCAAAGTGTGTTTTTTTCAAATGTTGTATAATGTGGAATCACTCTAAATCCTGCTGCTTGTGAATTTTGATGCACTCCATAAAAACTATACAACTTTGAATTGCTAGTAAAAAAAAAAAAAAACATTCAAATCACTGCAAAGATCCCTACTGCATCTTTCAAAGAGCTGGTTTTGACAGATTTTTGATTGATTAAATCAAGGTGGCTAATAGGGGCTTATACCAGGAGAAATATTCTGGGCTCAGGTTGTACTTCTTGTATGACCTTCACCAGGAAACCGAAGGAGTTGGGCCTTGTAAAAGTATTTTCTTGGGAAATTAGTCAGTCTAGCAAAAAAAAACTCATGATTAAGTAAACTTGGAAAACCTCAGAATGTTTATTATAGTAAGGTTGCCCGGAGATTTTATTGTCTTCTCATGTTTAGTGGATCTGAATCTCAGCCACAGATGCTGGTATGAAAGAAAATTACCAATACTTTCTAGACTCCATCCTGCTAACCTGATGCGAAACTTCTCTTCAGTAATATTAGGAGTCTTGATTGTAGAGTCCCTGAAGGCAGAGGACACAGCTAGCCCATCTTATCAACAATCCACAAAATTTGTTTCCAGATGTATTTATATTAGGAATTAGCAAGCTTTGTTCACAGAAGAAAAGACAAAAAAAGTACTTCAGATTTTTTGATCATTGAAGGCATTCGATTCTCACAGGACCATGAACCTTACTGTGAAATGCACATAAAAGAAAAGCAGCTGCACTTTCCTTAGGTGACTCTCATGCCTGATGATCTGAGGTGGAGCTGCGGTGGGAATGCCAGCACCAAGGAGTGGTTGCAAATACAGATTAACATCAGCAGACAGGTCTCAATGCACTGTCTTACCTCCAGACGACACAATCTAGTCCCAGGAAAACAAGCTCAGGGCTCTCGATGATTCTACGTTAGGGGGAGTTGCAATTATTTCTTTATAGTTTACAATGTAATAATAATAATATAAAATACACAGTAAATGTCACATGCTTGAATTACCCTGAAACCTTTCACTTTGCCCCTGTCACATGGGAAATTTGTCTTCCACTGAAACCAGTCTCTGCTGCCAATAATGTTGAGGGCCACTGGCCTAGAGGGCATTTAAGATTCCTACAACCCTAGAACTCTCCCACAGCTCCAGGGCCATGCAGGAAGAAAGCATCACAGATTAGATTTGAGCTGACGTGGCTATAAATCTAGGACCTGTATTTCATCTCTAGCCTGTTTTCATACTATAAATCAAAATTTTCACATGTGCACTCACTTTTGCATATTTCAAAGCCTGTTTTTGGTAGAGCAAATGTCAAAATATTCATAGTTATGACTCTCCTACTCCTTCCTATATTATAACTAAATACTTGAATATTCATGTGTATGAATGCACAAGGAATGGATATGTTTTCTCCACTGTTAAGTATTTTAAATTTTTGCCTTTACTTTCCTTTGTAAATCACTATTTGACTTAACAAAACTGTCAAAAGTTTCTCTGTGAAGGAGAATAATTATCTCCAGACATCTTACAGGGCCACTATGGCTTCCTCATAACCCATCAATCTGTGCCCAGAATAATGGCCTTAAAATGTACAGTCATTGAACCTTCAAATGCTAATAAAATAAGCCTATAGGCAACCTCATCCTCGGAATGACTTCTTTGATTGTGTGGCATGGTCTCTGCCGGTTGTCCTACTCTCTGATCACTCTTTTCTCTCTTAGCTGTGTCCCCTCTGGTCACCACCTATATTGAGACAGCAAAGTATCCGTGACTCTCACTACATCACTACAGAACACATGCAGTTCCCCACAACCCACAATGTCAACCTTGCATAGCTGAGTTCAAATTTAAATTAGTTATTCTGGACTCCTCATATCTAGTTTGTTAATGCATTCATTTATTAATTCACTCAGTCTTTGTTGTGTACCTACTAAGAGTCTGCACTATGACCAAAACAGTATAGCATCCCCTGATGGCCCTTAATGCTTAGCGGGAGACAGAAATACTCCACAAGTAATCAGACAAAACACCAGTAAATAGAGTTCACTTTATGTAAGGTTTACCAATAGAACGAGGACCCATTCTGGTTTGTGTGTTACGGCCCAAGTGTTACTACTGGAAGACTTGCATTCCAGAAAACTCCTCAGTCCTATGCAAACAAGGTTGGTTGAGCACTCGAAAAGAATAAAATTGAGTCCTATAAGGGACAATAGTACCAAGAAGATGCTTCATAGCGCACAGCCTCGCAGCCCATCTGGGAAGGTGTGATTTAAGCTATGACCTGAGAGGTACAAATGAACAACAGGAACTCCCCACCAAACGAGGAGAAGGAAAGAAGTGAAGGGAAAGAGCTAGTTCACCTCCAAGAACTTTGGGACATGCAGGAAACTGAAAAATGAAAACTTTAATTAGCACATACCGACCAAGGTATATGACAAAAGTAAACAGTTCGGAAATATTCTAAGTACAGTAAAAATAATTATCTAATTTTAAAAGACTAGTTCCCAGGCATTCATTGAAACCCAGTTTTGCACATCATCAAACCTGGGTAAAGAGATAGTAATGACAGTGTTTTCATGACAAGATATCTGTACAATCTATCAGATGAGACCCTATGGATGTAGAGCACGGGGATCAAGAGGCTGAGTGCTAACACGGGGTCAACTCAGGGAGCGGGGAGCTCAGGACTGAGGCAGGTGGCCCGACCCATGCTTCCCGCCTCGAGAATCTCTCAGACTTTTGTTCCCAGCTTCCACATCCACATCTGCAGCAGCATTTTCTTCTATATTGTTTGCACGTCGTTATTTCCCATTTCCATGCGCGTGACTGCTGACTGGTGTGGATTTCCCTGCAGTCAGTTTGCAATGCTCCCCAGGTACTGCCTTTTGGGTACTGCTCTTGGTCCCTTTCACAGCCAGGCGAGGAGGAGAGGCTCTTCTGCCTCACCCCAGGATCACAGGCCATGTCCTTCTGGGAGGAAAATGGCATTCAAAGGACTCAAGGTGTGGCCGGAGGACTGCACAGCTGTCAGAGCATCTGCCCAGCAAGCACAAGGCCCTGCATAAGACTCCCTGGCGCCATACAAGCCGGGTGTGGTGGCACACACTTTTAATCCCAGCACTCAGGAGGCTGAAGTAGAAATATTACTGTGAGTTTAAGGCCAGCATGGACTACATAGTGAGTTCAAGACCACTCTAGACTACAGAGGGAGACCCTGTCTCAAACAAAAAAACAAAAAACAAAGGATTCAAAGCCTCCCTTCCCCATGTGCAGATGCAGTCACAGCCTATCCGCACATCACTGTTGGGAACTTTGAAGAAAGTCCGGTGAGACTTCACAAAAACACTGTCAACTTTGAGTTCCAGCCGAAGTCTTTTATTGCATCAGCATGCATTACCAACTGCAGAATGAAGATGGGAGTAGCTGAAAGACATTCCCATGCCAAGCGAGGGGGCATGTGCATATGTGAACGGTTGTGTTATTAGGACAAGAAAATCAGAACGGCTTTCCATCTTCTGCCCCACTCGGAAAGTACCCTCATGTAAACATCCCGAGACTGCGCCCCACAGAGTCCAAGGAAGACAACTGGTCTACAAATTTCCCTCTCGTTAGTATGATAATGAGACTTCAACCACACACCAAATAATTGTATTTATTAAAATTTACGGCTGTGCATTCCGAAGTTCAGCTGCACTCCAGAGGTCTCGAGGCCATCACTTACAGCTTCAACCTCACCACCTTCTATACATTTTACTTTTAGAAACTATTTGATGCAGATGGCTGTATAAATTTCCACTCCTGACATGAAATATCTCCAGCAATATATATTATGATTAATGGCGCCTTCAGACTTCCTTTTGCCCCCAAGGATGATGGGGGGTTGCAGCATATGAGATAAAATGATAGGCTCTTCTGTAGCACAGCGCATTTTCTCAGCATCTCTCAGAGCAACATCTCTCAGAAACAGAAGCCATTCAGTCCTGATCCTCCGCCACAGCCGGCTTTAAGTTCCATCAAGCAGGCAACCAAGCCCCTGGCTTGGCAAGGCTCCTCTCCTCGAGTTCTGTTGCTCAGTCATTGTCTTTCTTTTTCATTATCAAAGGTCAAGCTGAGAATCACAGACCATGCTCATCACGGCTGGGCATTGACAAGCCACAAACACTGCCTGTGCAGGCAGTTAAGAATGCAGCTGTGTTAACGCTGACACGCAGCTACCTTCTGAGGGCCAGCGGATGGGGCTCATTTATAATCTAATTGCATGTCCACTTTTAAAAAATCAGCTCCCGGTGTGGAATGGATAAAAATACAATTACCAAATGATATGCGTAATCATTCAGCGCTGTTAGTCCCAAAAGGTGATATTGCAGTGACATTGAGAAAATTAGATCTATTCTTCATACAATTATATGGCTACACTTTCACTCTAATGCCATCCTAATTGGAACGGAGCATTGAAATGTGATACAGGGTGCGTCTCCCTCTCTTAATTATCACCGAGCTACTCATTCTTCAGACAGGTTTCTGGAAAAGACAGTTGCCAGAACACTGTGAGAGTTCCAACTACTCATTGTTGCCTTTGTGGCAGGTAAAACCTGCTTCCCTCCTACAAAATTGAGACTGCTAGTGAGATCTCACTAGAAAGAGACTTTGGTGACTGCTCGCGATTTAATCTATGGCCATCATTGAAAAGAAAAATTTCACAGGAAAATATATTCCCGATTTTTATTTCTCAGAAAACCCTGGAAACGTGAAAGCTTGCCCTAACATTTCGCACGTGGGAGGAGAGACCTGTATTTTACAACATAATGCACAGCCATTTTGTAAACTAAGTGACGTACTCATATGAGCTGTCACTGTCTAATGGTCAATTACTGTCACAACGATTACCATCATCTTAGTCTGTCACTGGGTGTCAGGACCTGGCGTTATGTTACTTGCCTTTGTGGAGCATGTCTACAGAAATTGTGAAGTTAAATCAATATATCTGGCTTGGATTCAGGTGGATCTCTCTTGTAGACAGCAGGCATGTCTGGATATGTGTGCATTTACTAAGGATTCTCCTCTATGCGCCGTGCTTGGAGTCATGTACTTATAGAATAAATGGTGTAACTAAAGGGACATTATACCTCACAACTATCCTATCATTAGATTATAAACCATAAGAAGCCAAGAACCGTGTCTTCATATAGAAGTTCTAGGTGAAAAACAGCTCCAGACTTCTGAACAAATGAACTGTAGCCTTTGTTTCATATCTTTCAAATCTTTATGTTTCTATTTCTTTATTTCACTGAGCACAGCTATGATAACTGCTTTATAATCCTCGTGTACAATTTCTAACACCTGGGCTATTAGTTATTACAGTGGAAGATCCAGGTGGTATTTTTTATTTTAAAATAAACCACATTTTCTATATTTTTAAGGTCTGAATTGTATTCTGAATATCACAACTGCTGAGGCTCTGGATTATGTTATGTTCTTGCAAAGATTCCTATGGTTTCTCTTCTTACTCTTGCTTTAATGGGTAATTTGGCTTTCCTCAAACCAAAATTCTCTTCTTGTGCAACAACTCAAATATTAGATCAGGTCTTTTTGTGTTTTGGGGGATTTTTTTGTTTGTTTGTTCATTTGTTTTTTGAGACAGGGTCTTGCTCCACAGCCCAGGCTGGTCCTGAACTCACTATGGAGCCCAGGCTGGCCTTGTACTCACAACAATCCTCCCGTCTCAGCATCCTGAGTGCTAGGATTACAGGCACTCATCACCACACCCAGCTTATGTGGTGCTGGAGAACTGAACTCGGATACTTAGCTCTTGACTTAGCACTTGCTAGGCAGGCACTTTGACCGCTGAGCCATTCCTCCAGCCCTTTTTATCAGTTCTTTAGAGGTGGGCAGCTTGCAATCTTGTGTGTGACTCTATCAATCAAAGAACTGATTGTTTAGAATGTGTATCCTACGTTCTCTGGTTCTTTTCTTGCCAAAACTTCCCCTTTCCTTTCTAATGACTGTGGTGACCCAGATGTATCTTTGTGTTCTTCATAGTAGAAAATCAAGATTTCTACAGGATTTTAGCTGCCCTGTGTATGCTGGCTCCCTCCTACTTTCGGACACAACACAGTAAAAATAATGTGTGTGTGTACGTACATATATGAAAAGGGTGCTATATAATTTTCTTCATCCAAAAACAACATACCCTCAGAATCTATTTCTATCTACTCCTCATAGTCTTGCATTTTCCAGAGTTTATAGTTTTTATCTGTAGTAAGGTTTGTTTTATAATATATGTAATAGAAATTCAGTTCAAAGGGTGGCATGATTTATCTAAGACTGTAGTAAGGCTGGTCTTAATTCTCCAGTCATGGGAGATATTGTCTGTCCTAATTCTAATATAGTATTTTTTTACCTGAGGTGGCAGCCCTTTTCTTCAGTGTACCCTATGGTGAGTGAGCCATCTCAGTTGAAGACTTACACTAGAATAAGGTGTAAGGAGGCCCCAGTGGATCCCAACAGCATGAAAGATGCATCTCTCGTTACTGAAACTCAATTCAAAGTTTACTTAATGACTGGAGCAATAGTTTCCAAACATCCAATCAGTCACTAGGGTCACCAAAATGAAGCCATAGAGATAACTGATGACAGACCCAAAGAAGCAATGCCAGTGGTACATCTTACATCTACCTCACAATATGTATAAACGCACTGACCTATGGAATCTATGTGCCTAGCAAATACTACATAACATCAGAGTAAGTTTATAGATTTGATTTCCTCTTTACAAATTGAAATCTTAGGTTAAATAATGTCTCCAGGTTCTTGCAGTTCAATTATTCTATTGTCTTCACAGGAACTGATTATCTGGATTCTTTAGTCTATAGGTCTAGAAACTTAAGACAAAGGACAGAGAGACAGCAAAAGTGAAATTTTGCAAGTCCATTGAAAGGGATATGGAGACTTTAGGATAAACATGGCATAAATTTCTCCTTAGCTTTCCTGTTTTCAAAAGGCCATAAGGCCACTGTGCAGATACAATCATAATCCTTGTGTTAACCTTAGGTTTCCTAGAGATAAATTTTCCTATTCTGGGATTTATGGGTTTCTGGTGTGGGGACTTAAGCATCTCCAATCTTTTTCATAAGGGGTTGGCTCCCTTATGAAAAATCCCGAATCTTTTTTCATGGTTTCTTACATTCTCTGACCATCTAGTCCTCACACACTCACCTGTTATTGGAGTGAAAAAGCTAAGAGCCATGCTGACGAAAGAATAATATGCATGCTGAGCCCTAGGATTACACTGATCACTGTATAATTTGTAGCCATGTACTTAAAGGGCGATCATGAAAGGCCCCCAGAACTCACAGGCAATAGAAACACTTCAAGTGTCAAATCATAAGTTTAACATTTAGCAGCTGAGTCAGGCTATTCTCAGAAGGTACAAAACTGGATATATTCTACAAAAGATGTAATTTTGTGAAACAAAACCTGCATTAGAGAAAACACTATTTATTGACAGCATGTGCTGTGCTTAGAATTTCACATAATATTCACAAAACAACCTCTTGATTAGAGAGTACTGCCATCTCCATTTTTCAGACAGAAGGGGAAAAAACCATTTAACCTCCAGGAAGATGTATAATTTGTCCAAGGGCATCTGTCTGATCAATATCAAAGCCAGGAATCAAACCCCCTTTGTCCACTTCTAAAGTCTAAATACCCTTCTCTGAGAGTTACGAGGCCTCTCAGGAAGCAATCACCAAAAATGCCCCAAAATGGAAGTGCCATCAAGATGTGTTTCCCAAAAAATGAGAAAAACAAGAGCAGAATGGGCTGGTGAGAATTTACCAGGCGTTCCCAAGGCCTCTGTCTCGCTCACGTTTACTCATCTCCTTTGCACTGATCTTTGCCCCAACTCTGGGCCTCCGAGCTGGATGCCAAGCCCATTTCCACCTCTAAGGTAGTGCCCAGAAAACAATGAGTGCTTGGCATTCCCACTCTGGAGTCTGTGGCCTTTGTCTCGTGTCTTAGTCTTAGGTCTTCCAGCCTTGGAGCCCAGCTTCCTGGATGGGACATATTTTTCCTTTGCTCCTTTGGAACTCATGCCAGATTCTTCTCCCTTTTCTCTTAACCTAAGAGCCCATTCATAGCTACTCTTCTGATGACATGCACTTTCCATCCTTAAAGAAAACAACCCATCTGACCACAGAAGCCTCTAATACTCTACCCAGTGTGAGGTCCACACTGCCAACTACATCTTGACCTCTGCACTGGCCTCTTCACTGGTACAACAAGATATCTGAACTAGACGGTCTCAAAGATCACTTCTTATTCTAAAATTATATGCACAGGCCTGTCATCTCAGCATTCTGGGAGACTGAGGCAGGAGGATGCACCAGCCCAGCTTAGGAACCATAGCTACTTAGTAAGACATGGTCTCAAAATCAAAGAATAAAAAATGTACTGGAGATGTAGCAAAGTGTGAGGGCCCTGGGGTCAACCCCGAGTACCATAAACAGTAAACAGATAAATAAATCTATCTCATTCTAGTATTCTTTAGAGAGTGGAGAAGACTCCAAATGTGACAGAAAAAATAATATTCATTCGAAGTGCCAGATATTAAAATCTGTCACAATACAATTTCAATATGAGCTATTTAATCACAGAAGTACTTTTAAGTGACCTTGTCATCCTCACTCCATTTGACTGAAGTTATAATTTACATCCTTTGTAGTAGAAAAGAAAAAGGTTTTCTTTCTCTGAAGATGTTTCCTGAGCTGAGAGGACCCCAGGGAAACGCAGAAGTCCTTGTGAAATGCAAACACTGTTTTCTTTACCAGTGTGCAATTTGGTTTCCATTTTTAAGGTTACTACAGTGACAGAATGCACCACCCCACAAAAAATCTCACTGTTATCATGAAAAGAGCATTTTATTTCAAGGACTAATGGCTACAGGAAGATCACTGCAGAGAGTGGTGGGAAAGTGGTGTTGAATTTGCAAGAGGCCGTGTGTGCAGTGAGGTTACCCACGCCGTCCTCTCCCTTCTGAAAGATGGCCCCGGTGAATAGCACACTGTGTCACAGACTCAGGCTCCTGCAACTGGGCACGAGACACACAGCACCAAGGGCAACTCAGGCAACTCAAGCAGCCTTTCCTGATTTAGTTTATGCTCATGCAAGCGGTCTCGTTCGAATGAGACTACTGTGCCTGCTTCAGTCATACCACTATTGGTCACCAAACGGTAACTCTGACGACTGCTCACCTACTTGACACACTCAATCGTAGCATACACACACATACATTCAGATCTAACCATAGTAATACAAAATTCATTTTCGGTCACAAGATACAACCTGTTTCCCAAATCAACTCACTGAAAGTCCCCTCATAAAGAACTGAGTTTATGAATATAGTTTTTAAGACTTACCCTTATCCTTCTGAATGATACAATTGCAAAGTAAATTTTAGAGACCCTGATGCTGGTACTCAAGGTGTAACTCCTGAAATTTAAAACTACTGTATATTATACCTGTATATAATATAGATGTATACTGATTTAAAGGACAATTCAAACAGTTCTTTTTAATTGTCCCTCTTGTGATGTTTGGCTAGGTGCAACATTTATTCCATTGGCTTAATTTTTTTTAAATTGTTTTATTTCAATCCCACCTCTTTCCTCACTTAACCCTGTTCATTCATCTCTCGGCACCCTTTTGTCTGTCCCTTAGCCCGTTGTAATCCCTTTTGCTTCAGCTAAAATATTCTTCTTTTCCCTCAAGTTTCTCTGACCAAAATGCAGATGCATCCCACAAACTCTCCTTTACTTCTTTGGCATTTATTATTTCCTGGTGATCTGGCTACTCTTGTCATTTTTTAATATTTTCAATCTTAGACCATAAAGTCTTTTGAAACATTTCCATCTTATAAAACACAGAGCATCTGCTTCTGAGAGGTATCACAAAGCCAAATATGTTCAAGAGGATGGAAGTTGTAAGACAGAGGCGGCTTATCTAAAGTTTTCTTAAGGCTGAGCGTGGTGGCAAACACCTGTAATTTCAGCACTCAGGATCTGAAGCAAGAGGATTTCTGTGAGTTCAAGGCCAACCTGGGCTACATAGTGAGTCTGGAACCAGCCTGTACTACAGAGCAAGACACTGGTCCCAAAAAAGAAATAGTTCTTAATGCTGCCCACAACAACCCATCATGTCAGATACTTAAAACTTGGGTCTAAGAAACATGGAAGAAAATATTACTTAGGAGCACTGAATAAAGGATATTTCCAAGTCCAAATGAGTATATTCCTTTCCTGCTCAAGTAAAATCTCCCAGAATCCCTTCCTTGCCCCAATTCCATCCAGCTTTAGGCCATCAAAAGTGAGTCTTGCCCACTTTGACTCATTTAATCTAAGATATATTCATATCAATACTTTGCGACCATTATTACTTAAAACAATCTGTTTATCTCTTAGATCAATCAAGAACAAGAAACATAAAAGATTTTACCTTCTTAGGTGTTCTTCTTTACGTACAGTCCATTTTTAATTTTTTTCATTTTCCATCTTTCTGAAAAATTACTTTGAGTCTTCTCTCAGGAACATCCCACTGGCAACCAATTTCCTAGTTTGCGTTGTTTGATAACATATTTCTCATTCCCTTTTGAAGGGTGATTTTGCTAGATACAGTCTTCTAGATTGGTGTATTTTTCTTTGGGTGCTCTCGATATTCTGTTGGGTTTGCTGGGATGATTTCTGACAAAAGTCTGATGTCCTCATTCTTCTGTAGTTTGATATGAACCTTGACTGTATCCAAGATTCTCTTGTAGTGTTCTGCAGTTTGATATGACAGTCCCAGGTCTCGATTTTTAGGTGTCTTCCTGGCTCATGTTTGTTGAGTTTGAGTCTGACCTATCTTTAGCTCACCGGTTTTTTGACCATGCCGCTTCTGCGGAAGGGTTTTTCCTTGCTCTTCCAGGGTCTCCCTTTCATCCTCTTCTGATTCGTTCTCAGTCTTCTCATCTCCACTGACACGGCCCACCTGTTCCTGCATGTCATCTATCCAGGACAGCTAGCACAGTAGCCACATTTATATTAAATTCTGTTTGACGGTTCCCAAATCTGTGCCAGATCTGGGTTTCTTCATGCTGTATTTATGATCTTCGGTTAGCGAGGTATGGAATGCTGCTGTTGCTGTTAAGACCTACACTGGGTAACACACCACAGACTCCAAGATGCACAGATCCTCACTGTCAGGTCTTGTGTCAATGTGGCCAAGAGATCAGTCCTGTCTAATGTTTGCTGTGGCTGTAGATTCCAAAGCCTTCCGTTTTCTCTGATAGTTCACTGCTGACTCCCCTTCAGTCTTTGAGTTTCACCAAAAACTCTTTTAGAAACTCCCACTCCCTTTGGCTCTGCCCAGGGCTCTCATTCTGAGGTCTGCCGATTTGGGGGCGGTTAAGGCATGGGGAGAAGACCGCATTCTATAGTCCCATAACAGAGATGGGCCTGGGTCTCTGGGTGGCTCTCCCGTTTTATTTTTGCTCAGGTAAATTACAAGGCTCAGGAGGCTGGTGCTGAATAATTCCTACTTCTCTGCCTTTTCCTTTGCTGGGCAGATCATTGTAACAAAGCACTCTGGTCCTGTTTTGAAAGTTCTTCTCTCTCTCTCCCCTGACAGAGACAGGAAGGTCTTTCTTTCATGGCTTGTCATTACAAATACATCCAGGTAAAATCCACGAAAGTGTAAGTCCCCCAGAAACTTCTCACCCTGCTGCTAGGCCAACAGTCTGCTTCCAGCAATTCATCAAGGTTACTATTTTTAGTTTCTGTCCCCGTCTGGCTCCACCACTTCTGTTGCTTGGAGGCTGATATGGGATGCGATCCTCCGTCCTCACCCGTCTCTCCCCACTTTAGGAAAGAGGTGTGCCCTGATTTCTAAATTCTCTGTTGGGTCCAAGAAAAGCCACTGATTTTTAGTTTGTTCAGCTCCTCCAGTTGAAAGGGACGGGAATGACAAGCTCTAAGCCATTCATGTGTCAGAGCTGGAAGCAAAACTTCCCTTGATGTATTTTTGAGTGTGGAAATAATCTTGCATTTTGAAAATAAAGTCAATTTGATATTGTGTATTTCAGGGTTGCTGTGTTTGTTAAACTTTGATTAGTAAGTGCTGCATCTGTGCTCAAAGGGATCGCGGGTTTGTGGGTTCCTTCTCTTGTAATGTCTTCTCTTGTTCTCACGTTAGGGTAATGCTGGTGTTTCAAAATTAGTTGCAAATCTTCCCTCCTCTTTAATTTTCTGAAAGAGTTTGTGTAGAATTGATACAATTTCATTCTGAAAAAATTTGTAGAATTTGCCAGCGAAGCTCTCTGGTTCTGGAGTTTTTGCTGCAGGAATATTTGGCTATACATTCAGCTACTTTTATCTATTTAAGTCTATTCACGTAACCTAATTCTTCATGAACATGCTTTAAGAGTTTATGCCTTTCAATAAAATCTATTTCATTAAAATGTTGAATTTATTAGCATGAAAAATGTTCATAATCATCTTTGATTATATGCCTTTAACATCCACAGAATCTTAAGTCCTGTTGTACTCCCATTCTTAATACACTCTCCCTCTCTTCCCTTGACATGCCTGGCCAAACAACTGAAATTGGCAAAGAATCATCTTTTAGTTTTATTTTTCTGATATTTTGTATTTTATTTCATGATTTCTCCTCTAATTTTCCCATTTTCTTTGTTTTACTTAAATGGACACTGAAGTTACGGACCTAAGACCTCCTCCTTTTCCATACAGATACTTAAGGCTTTCTGTTTCAGTTTGTTCCAGGTGCACAATTTTATATGATATGAGCACTTCAGTACAAAATACTTTCTAATTACTCTTTTGACTTGTTTGAACTAGGAGATACTTAGGAGTGTTTCATTTCCAAATAGCTTCCTCTCCCCCAGGCATCTCCAAAGTTATTTACTGAGTTTCTTTGTCATCACACAGCAGAGCTGGTAGGACATGAATTTTCTTTTAATTTACTGAGAATTATTTTATGACAGAGAACAAGTTTTATTTAGGTAAAATTTCCAAGAACACTGAAAAAGAAAGTGGAAGCCATTTGTTTGGATGTTTGGGGCAGGATGCTCTATAAATTTTTTTAGGTCTAATTGTTTGATACTGTTGTTCAAGCCTTCTGTGACCTTAGTGTGTTTTATTTTTGTCTAGCCTTCTGTCATTCATTGAGAGAAGATTGCTGTAATGTCTTACTGAAAGTGTGAATCTATTTTTTTCTTGTAATACTACCAGAGTTTGTTTGATGAGTTTTCAAGCTTTGTTATTATATGCATACACATTTAATTGTATTATGTCTTCTCAAAGAACTGATCCAGTTATCATAGTGAAAAAGCTATCTTTATCCCTGGTCATACTGTTTTCCCTGAAATCTATCTTGTCTGGCATTAATATAACCACTTGACCTTTCTTTTTATTAGAGTTAGCATGGTATACACTTAACAATTTTTTTGTACTTTTAACCTACTTCTGTCCTTATATCAAAAGTCAGTTTCTCATTAGGAATATATATTTGGATCTTGTTCTCTTTTTTTCATTCAATATCATACTCCCTACTCGGTACTTGGAGTGTTAAGACAACTTATTTAATGTAACTATTTCAATATAAACGTTTAACTCCATCATCTTCCTATTTTTTTTTCTGCTTACATCATGCATTCTGTTTCCTTTTACTTCCCTACTTCTGTCTTTGTTAATTTACAAGCAACAACTATGATTTTGGCTTGTGTTTCCATCATCGCCTTAAATTCATAACATACAGATGGAACTGACTGTAGCTGACCCCCCCAGTAAGACAGTCCTTCCTGTATAATAGGATGCTTCCTTTTCTCTCTTCCTGAAATTTGAGCTCTTTCTGCATCAAAGAACAAAATTTCAAGGAACTCTGAAGATCTAACTGCATTTTATTAGTGATTCCAGAGCAGGCAGTAACTCGTCTATCAATGGAGAAGACTACTCCAATCGTGGCAGACTCTTGGGGCATGTAAGCGGCTAGAGCACGTGCAAAAAGCAAATTGGTTCATACTGTAGTTTGAATGTGGAATGTCCCCCAAAAGTCTCATGTGCTATGAGGAGATTGAGCTCTGGTCTGGAGGGGTGGATTATGGGTGTATGGTGGAAGACAAGCGTGTGGATGAGATTACAGGCATATGGACTGGTTTACAAGTGTGTTGTGATGGTTTAAACCTGAAAGAGACAGAACACTGGGGCTGGACCCAGAAGGGCAGATCACTGGGATGGGACCTTGAAATCCATGCTGCTTCCTTCCCTCCTTCTATGACTAGAATTGACTTGGAACTGGACTTGACTTAGCTTTCTGTTTGCAATGTTGTGAGGAGCTGTCTCCACTATGTGCTTCCACTACTGCTGGCCACCCGAGTTACAGGCTGTGACCTTCTGAAATTGTGAGCTAAAATAAACTTTTCTCCCTAATTTGTGCATGTTGTGTAGTGAGTCACAGCAACAGAAAAGTAATGATTAAAGTTTAAATCTGGTTGTTTTCTGTGACTTTCCTTGTATGGACTAAAATGGGTTAAAGCAGAGGGGCCTTAGCATGTCCTCATCATGACAGCTCAGACTGACTAGGCCCTTTGGATTGTGTGCTTTGAGTCTTATGTCTTCTGGAAAACTGGTCTGCTTCTAAGTTCAATGTGATTGCATGGCACATGAAGCACATGGCATAAGTGACTCCATTCTAGTTTGGTGTGGGCTGCTGGGACTCACCCACTAGAGGCAGGAGCCAGTCTGCAACAATGGCCTCCCATAAATTCTAGCTCACAACTGAAACACATTTTATGTCTACATAGATTATACACATCATAGGACAATGTTCTTGGTTTGCTCTAGAGAGTTATTTACTGCTAATGAGGCTGCATAACTAAGAAAAGTTTAAGCTTATCTTCTATTTAGCCAAAAGTTAGTATTTCCAGGGCTCTTCATTTTTTTCTGAGTCCAGATTCCACTGGACATCATTTTCCTCTACCTGAAGAATGTCTTTTTTACTACTCTACCATTTCTTATACTGAGTTTAGATGAGTGATGAGCTCTTTCATCTTTTCTCTGTATGAAAATCTTCTGGTCCATCTCCACGCCACAAGTATAGTTTTGCTAGGTATAGAAACAGAAAATCATTTTCTTGATCCTTTGTCACCTGATTGCTTTACTCCTGACAAGAAGCCTGTTTACACTCTTATTTTTACTCTTTATAACTGTGCCTTTGTAATCCTGTCATGAAGATATTCTTATTAATTATTTTAAATAGTTTAATTATGATGTATCCATATGTAGTTGTGCCTGGTGCTTAATGATCTTAGATATGTGGACATAATTTTCATCAAATTTGGAAAATTATACAATATTATACCCTCCAGCTTTTTACTCTTTTTCTCTCGAGGTTAAATTACATATAATAAGCTGTTAAAATCACCTCACTGCTCACTGGATGGTGTCACTGCCCCTTTTCTTTCCCCCCTTCACCCTGTTCCTCCTCCTTCTCTGTTTTATTGTGTCAGCTTCTACTGCTACCTTAAAAATCGGCAATCTCTCCTCAATCTCTCAACATCAGATACACTAATTTTTACTTTCAGAAACTTGGATGTTTTAGCGAAGATTTACGTCTACCTAGCATGCTCCACCTTTCTCCATCTTTTTTCTTTGCAGTTCTGGGGATTGGGCCCAGGGCCGCACACATTCTGCAATCATTCTGCCGCTGAGCTCCACCCCCCACCTGCTCTCTCCTCTTGTTCGTTTCAGTACCCTGTCGACTCATTCTACCATCTGTTTCATTTCTGGATCTGCTTTATTCACGGCTTTTTTCCTCCATTATGAATTGTAGCTCCCTGGCTTCTTTGCGTATCTGGTCATTTGTATTGGAAACCAGACATCATGCATTTTAATTTTACAAGGGCTGCATATTTTTGTATCTCTATAAATATTTTTAAACTTCATTCTGGGATGCAGTTAAGTTACTTGGAAACATTTCCTTTCCTTTCTAAGCTTACTTTGAAGCTTTAATTTGGTGTAACCAGAGCTTGCATATTCTGCCCAACATGTCAAGAAGTGTGAGATGTTTCTCTACTTACAAGGAAATGAGGTTTTCCTGACCCTGTGCAAGCTCCAAAAATTCTTTCCCTCTAGTCCTCTGACAGGTAGGAAGTTTCGTCATGTGCTGGCCAATACTCTGCTAGGACCCGCCCGGCACCATCTGCATGCATAAGGACCTCTGTCAACGATGCCACTTTATCCTCCTCATTTTGCCCTGTTTAGTGCAGCTCCTTTGGACACCTGGGAATCCCAGCTCAGTCTTCCTTCCTGCCACTATTTTACTTCATAGTATTGGAGCCTGGAAACTCTCTCCAGGAAGTTAGCCATTCCAGTCCCACTTGCCCTCCCAGCAGCCGCCACCCTGAGTTGCATAGCATCCACTGTCTGAATCTGGTCCCTCTTATTCCACTCCCACCTGGTACTCTTCATTTATACAGTTACATCAGGAGCAGACTGTTATAAATGCATGTGTCTCATTTTTATTCTCCTCTGGGGTAGGGAAACGTTGAGGGAAATCTCAGTAAAAACACCTTGTTTTTCTACTCCCTCTACATCTCACATCTATTCTCCTCTAGGGCCTAGAGAAGGACACATCAGAACTCAGTTTGAAGACACACTTTCCCATGACCATCCCCATCAGAAACCCATCACTTCTCTTTGATGCAAGAAAATCTTAAATAATGACCTAAAGGCGGTTCTGAGATAAGAACCTTTCCTGCCACTGTCTTCCCCCCCACACTTCTACCACCCCACAACAAAGTCACACAGTGTCTACCCAGGAGGCCCTCTCAGCTAGAGTCTCACAGCTTTCCTCAACACTTTGAGCAAACTTCTCTTAGTTCCCATTATGCCTGACATAATGCTGACTTCCACTTGAAGATGCAAAGCAAGTTCCAGAAGATTACCCACTGACCTGGACAGAACAAGATGCTAAGAGGAATGCGACTGAGTTCACATGTCTCTCGAATGAAACACTTGGGAACACTGACCTGGAACAACGTGAATAGCCCTGTTCATTTTATATCCTGGTGTGATTAACAGAAGTGTGATTTGCAAAGAGGTCACTTTTTGTTTCCCATAATACTTAGCAACGCAGAAAGGTTGAAACCTACAGGAGGGTGGCCATGGCCTTCCCTTCACAAGTGACACCCAAGCAAGGTGTACAGATGTATATCAACATTTAGTCATATTTTGTGTGACAGCACAAAAGACTTAACGCCCAGACTTGGAGAAAGGTTGAAAACCTAGAAGCCTTTCATTTTTAGCTCTAACCTAAGAGAATAAACAAAGGAGAAAAAGAAAAAATAATAATGATCTGGCTTCCCTCTACAGAAGTCACGGCCATCTAGGCAGCAATCAAGGAGGGTTTAGGGACATTTCTGAAGCCAGGTAGTCACATCAGAGCTGAGTCTGTTATGAGCTGTGATCTGTCCCAACAGAAACAATCTGCTTCATCTCTTTGCAAATAAACACATCTCAGTGCTAATCAAAAGTCGTTCCAGATCCTTGCAGCTCCCATTTGCATTGAGGCTGTGTTATGCTAAGTTTCTTCTGCTCTTGACACTTCGCTTTCTGGAGAAAGAAAAGTTAGCTGGCTTCAGGACTTCACTATAAATGTTACGGGAGCCAGGTATAGTGTCTCATGCCTACATCCAAAGAGCACTGGAGAATGAGGCAAGAGAATTCTAAGTTCTAGGTCAGCCTATGAAATGTAGTGACTTGGCAAAAGCCAGTTCAATTCCCAAGACCTCACAGATACCTTTCTTTACACACATTTGTGCACCATGCAGGGCCTACTAAGGCCAGGGCTAATTATCTTACACTCACTAATTTGATCCCCAAAAGCTGTTATAAATACCAAAGTGAAATAGTTGTTAATGACTGAAGATGTAATTGAATGCCAGAAATCTGTCCTAGTCCAGAAGCACCTAAATGCCAACAACATTTTTCATGGATTTAAAAAAAAAAATCTTAAATTCATATGGAACCAACAAAGATCTAGAATACCCTAAGCAATCCTGAGTAACAAGACAAAAGCAGGAATCATTACAATTCCAGACATCAAGTCATAGTACAAAATAACAGTTATAAAAGCTAGTTGGTACAGGCACAAAAGCAGACAGGTTGCCCAGTGGAACAGAACTGAGGACACAAAGATAAACTCAGGGACCCACAGCTACTTGATAGCTGATAAAGAAGCCAAAGGCATACACTGGAAAAAGGACAGCCTCCTCAACAAATGGTGCTGTAAAAATTGAATATCCACCTGCAGAAGAATGACTCTGGACCCACACCTGTCACCAAGCAACAAAATCAAATCAAAGCGGAACAAAGACCTAGATATTAAAACTGAAACACTGAACCTTCTAGAAGACAAATTGGCAAAAATATAAAATATACTGGTGTACGCAAGGACTTTCTTAATAAGACACCCAAAGCAAAAGAAACAACCCCTAGAATTAACAAATTAGATTATTGCATATTAAAATGTTTCTGCATAGTAAAGGAAATTATCAACAGAGTAAAGAGAGAACCGACAGAATGGGAAAAGATATTCACGACATATACCTCAGGTGGGAAGCGAATATCTAGAATATACAAGGAACTGAAGAAAAACAGACCCCTCAAAACCAAAGGTCTGACTGAAAACTGGGCAAAGGAAATGAATAGGCTGTTCTCCAATGAAGAAGTTCAAGTGACCACCAAATACGTGAAAAGATGTTCAACCTTCTTAGCCAGTAGAAAAATGCAAATCAAAACATCACTAAGATACCATCCAACCCCAGACAGAAAGGTATATTTCAAGAACTTGAATAGCTTTCAATGCTGGAGAGGCTGTGGGAAAAGGAACCCTCCTGCACTGCTGGTAGGAATGGAAACTGGTACAACCACTATGGAGGTCAGCATGGAGGTTCCTTTAAGAGGCTGAAAATCAATATCACCTTTGATCCAGGAATACCTCTTCTGGGAATTTTGCCAAGTGAGTTAAAGCATCATATAACAGAGATACATGTATACCCATGTTCACAGGAGTGCAACTAACAATAGCTAAAATGTGAAAGACACCAAAATACCCACCAACAGAGCAATGGATATGTAAATTATGGTATATGTACACAATGGATTACTACTCATCTACAAAGAGATAGAGTTTTGAGGGTTTTGTAGGCAAACGGATGCAACTTGAGACCATCATGCTCAGTGAAGTACAATGCAGAAGGTGAAATATCGAATGTGTTCTCGTATGTGAAACCCAGATCATAGTCATTTCATAGAACTAAGTCGGGGGATGGTGGGAGCTAGTGAGTAGGGGGGGTTATGGGGCTCAAAATGAGAGGGAAGGATTTGTAATATTTACACGATATACATGGGCACAAAATACTCAAGTTCAATGTACACATTATGTATCGCACATATACATATAGATAAAATGGGTAAAAAAGTACCTTAGAGCATGTAAAGGGAATCAAAAGTGGGAGAAGGGACAGATTTTATGTTATACCCAAAGGTATAACCTGAAATAATGTGGCAAGACTAGCAAAAGCCATCTGAGAGCTTGAAAGATCCCTCACTAGGTAGAGAGTTCCACATACCCATAGGCACTGGAGTACAGAATTCAGCAGTGCTACCGCAGAAGAAATCGGTGGCCCTATATAACCAGGAGATGTCCCTTTCAACTCGGAACTGCTAGAGCTTTTTCATGATGAACACTAACTTTAATATTTCTTGTGGCAAGAACTCTTCCCAGTTCAGGGCTGGAAAAACTACTAAAAGTTGGTACGTACCCTTGGTTATTTCGTGGTATGCTGCCCACAGCAGGAAAGCAATACAACTGTGAAGTCAAAACACCGACGTTCTGCCCAGCAGCCTCCAATGTTCTCTTTGGGATATGGCACACTAACTTCCAGAGAAAAGGACACGTTTTCCGGCGCAGAGTGAGCTGTCCGATGGAACTCTTCCAGCTGAGCTCTGCCCTCCTGCCAGTCCCAGGTGAGAAGATGGCACTATTCAAAAAAGCTGGAGTTTCCCAGCATGCCAAGAATCTGGAAAATGAGTTCTGCATATAAAAAGCCTGCATTTCCCACAGGCTTGCATTTCCCACATTTACCTCTCACTTAAGCCTTTTTTTTTTTTTTTTTTTTTTGACACTCAGTTCGGCATGGGAAAAAGATACTCTTGCCTCCAAAAATCTCAGTTCCCACCGGGTTGAGATCAGAGAAAAAACATTTAAAAATAAAGAGGAGTGTGAGGGGAATGGTGCTTAAGACAGAAACTGGGCCTGGGCCGGAGGGGCAGGAGAAGAAACTGGTTCATCCAGCTGTCGGATCGCCTAGAGGTGTTGTTTCAGTCTTACCTGCAGGCTGTTTTCTGAAGGTGGACATTTACCTTCCAGGGCAAACAGAAAGCTTAACATGGCAGCTCTGTGCCGAGCTCCCGCTGCCGGGCATAGATTAAATATGAGACAAACAGATTTCTCCTGGGTTGAGAAGCTACTGCCCCACCAGGGTTCCGTGTGTCCCAGTCCTGACAGCACGTGGCACAGGCTGCATTTGATCTCTGTTCAAGAAGTATAATTTAAAGGTTTGACCGCTGCCAGGTTTTCCCAGGGTAAGGAGGATGCCACCTTCAGAGCCGATTCCTTTAAAGCAGTGACTGCAACATTGTTCTGAGAAATGAAAAATGACCCAAAGAGGGTTGTGGAGAGAGCTTGCCAGGCCTCTGGACCCGGGGCATCACCACACTTTCGCCCTGCAGCCAGCCTGGGACACTCACATCTAACAGCGCCGTGGCTTCTGGACCTGAAGAGTGCAGCCGCCTCTCACCCGTGTCGCTGCCTTGGGTTTCCTCCTCCCGCAGCCAGCCTCCTTCCCTCCACTCTGCAGCCAGCCGGCTCCGTCAGCAGCTTGCGCCCACTGGACTCCTTCCTTGTAGAAAACCTTTCAGTGACGCCTGTAGGATGCGCTGCAAGATCCTCAGCGGAGCCAGCAACTCCAGCCCGCTTTCCAGCCCGTCCCCACTCACTCTCGCTGGCTCTGCATCGGTGGCATGTGACCAACCGCCGGAGGGTCACATAGTCTTCTCTCTCTCTCCCAGAATTTCTGTCATCCTATCTCTAAGGGAGTTTCCTCTCTCTTCCTGAAACAATTTCCATAGTCATCCTACAGGAAACTTCACTTCACAGAAAGGTTATTCTTATCCTATGTACGGAATATTGAGAGTCGAGCCCAGGACCCTCACACTGAGGATGTATCCCCAAGCCTTCCCCCCTTTTTTAATTTTTAGACAGTCTCAAGAAGTTGCTAAGCTGTCCTGGCCAGGCTTGAGCTCACAACCCTCCTGCCCCAGCTTCTCAGAGTTCTGGGACTCTAGCCTTCTTCTAGCAGGCCCTAGCCTTCCCATGTTTCTCTGCCACCCATCCTTCTTGCCTGGGTGAACTGTTTCTGACTGACGCTGCTAACGTAACAGTAAGAACGCCATCCACCCACCTGTCCTGCCATGAGCGCTGTCTGCTCACGAGTTCTTTCCCCGCTGTGTGTTCCCTCAGAAGAAGCTCCTGGACCTGTCACTTCTAGCCCCAGCCTCTAGTAGAAAGCAGGTACATGCTCGATGCTTGCTCGATGAGTTAATGGAAATGCGTTTTCTTTCATTATATTAACAGTATTATAGCAAAAGTAGTATTTTCCCAACTTTTCAAGTGAGACAAATATACTTAACTCATACATCCATGGTGGGACACGTTTGCGGGAAAAATGCTGCCAATAATCAAGTGACTACGTGAGATTCTTGAACGCATGAGCCGGTAATATATTGCACATGTTTAGCATGTCACCCAGGGCAACTATCATTCAAACATCTCACTGTGCTGCCTATGTGATGGTCTGTGGAAGCTGCCATGGGTCCAGTACCGTCAATGAGGAGGCACCTCGCACCACCCAGGCTGACTCTAGCTCAGAACCTAACACCATTCTCTACAGGTACAAGATGGGACCCTCTCATACACCTGTCACAATGGTGACTCTGGCTTGGCAGTTCTGGATTTCAGACTCTGTGAATCCAGCAAAATCCTAGGAAATGCTGGTGGACGTTACTCTGTGTGGCCAGGACTCGGGGAGAGGGATCCTCAACTCCACGCAGAGCAGAGCCAGGCCAGGACGGGAGCTGAACACGGTGCTCAGGGTCTGTGCACGACCGCACTGTGAGCCTCGGCCCCTGGGCTAGCAACTAGGGGAGCGGAGGTTGATTTTTTCTCCACTGTTCCAGGATCAATTATTTTTCAGGATTAAATTGAGTTCTGAACACTGCAGTTCTATTTCTCCTAATAGCTCCGGGATGTTTCATTTGATGTCTATTGTTTTATGTTTGTTACTTTGCATTGTTGCTTTTGTTTTCTTTCTGTGTTTTGTCTCGTTTTCGCACCAAACCCAAACTTCTGATCTGTGAGCCACAAAGGAAACTTCCCCAGATTTACAAGCCATGGAGACAAATCACCAGTAACCAGACCTAGTGACGGTTTGGGGGAAACATCCAACTGACAGAGAAACATGAGGAAAACAACGAAAACAGTACAAAATATGGAGTAGGAAAAGGGAAAGAAAATTCAAGATTAAAAAGTGAACTTTGGGGAACCTAATCAGAAAAAACTGTCAGAAACAAAGCATAACAGTCACATAAAATTTAAATTTTCTATAAAAGACTGGTGCTTTAAAACCAAAAAAACCCTCAAAATTAAATGTGAGACGAGAGACTAAGAAAAATAATAAGAAATAAATTGATGTAACACTTTCATTGAGTTTTAAAGCAAAGAGAATAACCTTACAAAATGAGAAAAAATAATAATGCTAACTTCTCATCTTGCTACCGGGGGCACGGAAGCTAGTCTAAGCTCCTTATGTGCCTTCTACACTTAACTCTGGCTAATCCCATGGGGCATGAACCATTATTAAGGCCAGGTGGTGGGCAAAGAATTAAACCAAAATGTTATTTAACAAGCTCTTAAAACCTAAAAGGGTGAAGAATCTGCTTTATCTTTAGAGGTTCCTTTCTGGGACTCTGTAATGAAAAGAAGAATTACCCATTTTATTAACATTTATTGAGCATAAAACAAGAAAGTACACTTATAAAACTACTGCATGTATTATTCAATTTCTATAACGAGTCTATGAGTCAGGAGTCACCATTACTTTCATTTTATCCACGAGGGAATGGAGGTTTCACAAGGTTAAGTAACTGCCCAATGTTACCTGACCAGTAAGGAACAAGAGCCAAACCTCCAAGCCCTGCCTACACCAGTTGGTGGAGTTGGATATAGCCCGTAGTTCTTAAGGGGCGTGCAAGCTGTGCATAACCCAGTGTGCAAAAATTTCCTTAGGTGCGCCCTCAAAGTGGTATTGGCAGAGCCAAAGAAACGCGTGTGCCCAATTCCACCCTGAAGAACAAGCCAACATTATGAAAGCCCAACTCTCCAATTTTTTTGTTTTAATTTGCTTCTTCCTGGTTAATAACGAGAATGAGTATTTTCACAAACTCTTATGAACTGTTTCTGTTATGTCATCATTGCTATTTCTGCTGAGTTTTCCCTCATTTTCCCACTGGATTTCATTTTTATTTGCAGCAGTTCATACATATATGACACACTAATTCTTTTGTTTATGTGTATTGAAGATATGTTCTCCAAGATCACTGCATATTTCCTCAGCCTGGCTTTTTGTACTTTCTTAAGGAAATCTTTGTCGACCACAAGGTCTAAACATGAGATTGTCTTCTAACATAGTTTTTCCTTCCACATCTGAGCCTTTGTCTCCCTGCATTTGTTTTGGGTGTGGATGTGAGGCAGGAATCTGTGACAGATGTTTTCAGAGCCCAGTCATAGCTGCCACTCACCCAGAGTTTCAGAAAACGGCATCACCTGCCATTGGCTTTCTACCGAATCTGCCTGAGAGTGGAGCAGGCGTGGCCTCCACATGCACAGGGGTGGGTGGGAGATGGACAAGGCCAGGAGCAACCTGCAGCCAGTGAGGGAATGCCATCCCAGCTTCTTCACCTGCTAAGTGGAACAACAGCAAGGGACGTCTCACAGACTCGGGGGCTTCACAACCGACTTCAGCCCCAGCTGCCAATCGTGATAAGCCCACTTGGGAGGGAGACAAGAATATGGCGGGTGTTTCACACTCTTACAAAACTTTTTACAGGAAAGACACATTGCCAAGAAAGACAGACTATGTTCAGAGTCAGGTGAATATTTTAGGTATTTTAAAAAGGTTGAATGGCAACGAGCTTTTACTAGAACAAAATTTTATATTTAAACATTCATTATATTTTGGCCATACCTCATATTATTGTAATATGCCCTTCACTGGCTTTCTTTTTTTTCTTATTT
Source organism: Ctenodactylus gundi (assembly GCA_004027205.1). Taxonomy (NCBI): domain Eukaryota; kingdom Metazoa; phylum Chordata; class Mammalia; order Rodentia; family Ctenodactylidae; genus Ctenodactylus; species Ctenodactylus gundi. The sequence goes on from PVKB01000438.1 coordinate 445,840, forward strand.
TATTAGCCCACCTATTCGACTTGCTTCCCAAGATCATCTTCCACATGAATATTTTCACCCAAATTTGTAGCTCAGCTTCACTTTCTGCAGCAACCCAACACATCCTAGCAAGCAAACCCTCCACGTGAGATTCCGTAGCTACACCACTTGCCAGTCAGAGGTGTCTGTGTAAGAAGTGGGTAAGTGGACCGAGCATGCGCAGTGTCACCTTTCCCGAGACTTGCTATAATTAGCTGGGGAAAGGGCCCAGGTGGAAGGAAACACTGGCTCGTGTGCAGCCCCAGCACTGGATGGTGGTTGGCAGAGGCAATGTGGCTGTTAGTTTTTAATCTTGGAGCTTGGTGAAAAAGGAAAAAAAAAAAAAAAAGAAGAAGAAGAAGAAGAAGCTAAATGAACCAGGAAAAGAAAGGGCAGGGGAAAGAGGAGGAGAGGGGAAGGGAAGAAAAAGGAAGGAAGCAGAGAGGAGAGGAGAGAGCAGAGGGAGAAAGTCAAGACAAAACAAGTTTATGTCACCAAAATAATGGCTTAAGACACACAGTGAAAAACGGAAGTTCTCCGCTGCATCTTCTAAAAGCTCCTCACGTCCTGTAGCCAGGGTGCCGAAAGAGCTCAACATCGGGATTAAGACTTCATCAAATGGACAACTGGAGCCAAGGAGAAGCCATGGCAAGTCTCCTATGCTTAAAACAGGGCTCTGAGGAGGAAGAGATGCGATCACGAAGCCTAGGAAGGAAGGATCTGAAAATCTTGAGCTCCTACCTGCTCCAAACTCCCCAACCTAGCAGAAGGTCCCCGTGCCTCGCTCAGGCAGAGCTGAGGTCCACTGCTCAAGAACTATGAAAGGTGATAACTGAGAAGACAAATTTTCTCTTCTTGATATAAATTAAATACAGCAATATTTAATACACTTACAATAAAATAATGTCAGTGTCTCACCTAGAAGATGGTACCTGGTCACTAAGGTCATTCTGACACTGTGCTAGAAAGGCCCCTTGCAGCTTGGCAATGATGCCTCCAGAACAGCGTGTCCCACACAGCAGTCCCTGGATTCCTAGATGCTTGAGACTCTACGAGTCTTGGTGGGTCAAACTATTTTCAAAGTAATTTTTATAGCCTATTTTGCTTGGTTGATATTTTTACTGATAGTATTAACAGAGTGATGCTATTTCTTGTTTTTTTCTTTAACCTTAGCAGAAAATAATAATAATAAGATGGTGGCACCAAGCTTAATGTTTTAGCTACTAATTTTTAGGTCATTTTTCCTAGGGCTCTTAATTGAGGCAAACTGTGAATTTCTAAAATATATTTGGAGTGCTTGTCTTTTTAGTATTATCTGTGACAAAATAAGAATTATACATAAAGCTTTTACTGCATACCGAAGTATGATAGTTATATCCAGGAAGAGAACTTCTGAAGTCACTTCTGTTAAACGCCAGAGAAGCCCCTTTAATGAAACTGTAATTTGTCTTGAAATAATGGCTGATGTACATACAGGACTGAGACCTGGTGATTTGGCTTCATCTGTTCAAAAATGAGCAACGCAAGGCCCCATTAAAGGCAAAAGCAAACAAAGCCACTGAGAGCATTTGTTTTGTTTTCAAAGATGAAATGTGAGAGTTTAACTTAAAAAATTAAAATGTAGGATATTTATATATTATACCTCTAGCTTGAGCATTTCCCAATACTTAACGACTTCAATGACTTTATTAAGTATATGATTCTTATGCATAAGTAAATGCACCCACGTTTAAAAGATCTGAGATCTTAAAATTAACTCTTACTCTCTAGTCCAGGCTTGTCCTGACTCACTACGTAGCCGAGGCTGGCCTTCAACCCAAGGCAATCCTCCTCCCTCAACCTTCCATGTGCTGGGGTTTTAGGTGCACATCACCACACCTGGCTAATATTTATGGGGTGCTGGAGAATCAAACCCAAGGCCTTGCACATGCTAGGCATGCAATGTGACCTCTGAGCTACGCCTCCAGCCCAGCCAAGTACATGATTTTCGATGCAAAACTTCTGTCCCAGTATGCATAGCTGGTTTGGGACTCTAAGCAAAAGCTAGAACTTGCCTCCTGACTTGCTACCTTTTCCAGCCAAAACAATGCTTGGTGCCTTTTGTCAACATGACTCCAGGCCCAATTAACAAGTACCAAGGTACCACTCTGTATTGGTAGAAATATATAAAATCCCTTTAGAGTCATCATACAATGTTCAGAGCATAAGTGGGTCTTTGTGTCTTAAAATCAAAACTGTTCAAGAGTCACTGGCCTATAGCAAATGACCTTAGTGTAGACAGGAAGGAGTTGAAATAGTCAGAGGTACCAGCTAGAATAGATTTGTTGTGTAAGACCAGAAAGTCACCTGTAGGCTGTGAGACCTGGGCAGGCCCAGAGGACAGTCTATTCACTGAAGCAGTAAGAAAAACACTAGTGAGGGAGATGAAACCCAGCCCCTGCAGGTCAGCAGCAATGACAGGCAACACGACGCCAGGCCGAACACACAAGCGTCAGTGGCGATGACAGAATGATGTAGCAATGAAGTCCATATTAGGATGTTTCATGACCAGAGGGAAAACGGAGGTAATTACAGCAGCAGACGGTAAGGATGCCATGGCAACTAGGGCCCTGGACTCACTGATATCCCCACGGTGACTAAGAGACTATCATATTTATAGCTCCCAAAAAAAAAAAAAACAGGTGGAAATTCAGTGGTAGAACTGCTTGAATTAGATCACTAAAATATTTTGAAATGGAAAACAGAGTTGAACATCATTTGATAATGATATAAAAATCCCACACCTTCAGGTTCAGGTTCTGGAGCCAGTTTTCAAGAGGCAGAAACCATCAACTGAAGAAGTCAGACATTTTTAAGGGAGGCCTCTGAATCCCACAACATTGTGTGCAAAATATTTTTCCGATTCTTACTCCAAAGGACCTTCGTCCATTTACTCAGGTAACACTGGAGAAATACGATGCTGAGATTATTAGTGAATATATGCTCTGCAGTACAGAAAGACCAGAGATCCTAAAATTTCAAGTGTCACTCTGATTAAAGAGGGGCAGAATAGAAAATACATCATATACTCAGCCCTGGACCAACTACAACTGTATCTTTTTCATCTCACAGTGAGTCCAATGGGTCTGAAATCCACATCGTGTTCACTTCTGCCATCTCTAAAATGACATACATATAATCCAGAAACTCAGAAAACCTTCAGTTTCAACTCCCAATGTGCAGACAATGAGCCTTTATAAAAGAAAGGGCCAAAATGGAAAAAACTGGAACTGCCTCCGCCTAGCCAAGATAACAAATCGCATGCAGCTCCACAGCCCAGCTGGAATTGCAACGAAGAGTGCCATCCTCGAAGACTTAAAGGATGAGGCGAGGACAGTCTGCAACACACCCTTGTTTAGTTTACTAGTATGGTCCTGCAAAAAAACAGATGGGCATGGCAGATGGTGACAGACTATAGTAAATTTAACAAATGGCAGCCCTAATCGGAGATGCTATGCTCAAGGTAGCGTCTGTACTGGAGGAGAGAAACACAGCCTCTGGTCTACAGTCACTACTGATCTCCTCGATGTATTTATTTCAATACTCATCAGGAAGGAGAGCAGAAAACAGTCCGCATACATCCGGGACAGATGGCATTCCATTTTCACTGTCTTGTCGCTGCTCTTGTCTGCCACAGTACAGAAGTGAAACTAGATCATCTCAGTACTCTGCCAGCTATTCAGGAGCCTGTACACCAGTGACACGTAAATGCAGAGCAGTAGCAGAAGATGCCACGCACTCTACATGGCCTGCCAAGGTCCACTTGTGCAAGAAGAGAAATTCCCAAGAGAGTCAAGGGCACTGGTGAAGATTATAACGTCCTTGTGAGAGCCGCACAAACGAGGCATTCAGACTTCCTTTCAGAGAGCTGACTGCGGGGGCCATAAATGGCTAACAACACCAACTGCCACCATTTGGATCATCAGTATATCTGTCCCAAAGCCACATTTCTCTCTACATTGTTCCCAGCCACTCACTGAGCAGAACAGAGATGCAAATGCTCCCAGCAGTGGGATGTGGGCTGACTACTCTAGGATGTTGTACTGACCATGACCTTGGCAAGTCTGGCCCAAGCTTTCTCAGAACCGTGCTGCATCTAAGGACTCTTCTGCCCTCTATTTCCATTCTCTTATTATGGTGTCAGATATCAACCTTGGGTTCAAGAGCCAAGCTGCCCACACCTGCTAAAAATTCTCTCTTACCCCTCTGTGATCCCCTTAATACATCCTTTACACACTTACTCCCACCCTGAATATTTGCTTCTCAGAAGAACTAAGGTTAACACAAGCTCCAGGGGCCCAGGCCATGGCAGGACATTCTTCTGGTAGGACAACATACTACAGCTTACACCTGCTACCACTAACAGGACATCATATCGTGTGAGGGCCCACAATTTTGAGAGAGTGTTTACCACACAGAGAAGTGATCATTCAATTCATTTCTATGAAGTGGGAAGACAGTCTCCCAAGGCAGCACCGAGGGGCCATCTACAAGTCATCTGTCGTAGCTGAAGACTGTTACATGCACAAGTATTAATACTGAGAAACAGAACCTACCATACACTGACAACAGGACCTTTGGAGTCTGAGAGGACGGATACGTCACAGCAAGGACTAAGATGCCAGTTCCACACAGCCCTTCGCAATGGTGCGCTCCCCGAAGCTCACACTGATGGTGGCACCAAGGTTTCCTCGTGGACAACAGACACACAAAGGAAAAATATAGACTGGATTCATAAAGGAGTAGGGTCTACCAGCAGGAGTCGAAACTAGATTGCTGCCACACTGTGATTCCACCAAAGGGGGAAAAAAAGATGTTTAGGGAAACCATCCTACGGAGCAAAGGCTTAACACTAGACTTGTTTTTTGTCATGTGAAAGAATGTTCTACTAGAGGCTGGGAGGAGTGTGGGGTACAGACAGAGGGTGGTTAGATTTGGTCAGGGCATTCTGCATGCAAGTATGGAAATACCACACTGAACCCCATTACAGTACACAATGAAAAGGGATTAATGTTAGTAATAAACCAAACATGAAGCAATTTCTTGCAGATCACATTTATAGCTTCATTCTTTAAACCATTCTGCATTTGATAAGCCATAAGATCATAAGACCACCTTATTTTCATTGTCTCAAATATTTAGATTATGTAAGTCAGACAGCACAAAATGGATACCCTTGTTATCACCCAAACAGATGGGAAATTTGTAGTTCCCTTTTCAATGTTAGGACACAAAGTCCTGGTACTGTTTCTGCTAGGTAACAGTGGTAGGTTTGGGTCTGACATGTTCCCCCAGCACCTTATGTATTCGGATGTTGTGGATTACCTTTGGACTTCAAGAGCCGTTCCGAGTTACGGCCTACTAGGGCGGGGCAGGTCGCTGGGGCACGGCCAAGAAGGATACACTCCTGCTGGGCATCTCCTCAAGTCCTGACCCTTCTCCTGCGATGCCCTTGGAAGCTATTCTCTGCCAGACCATTTCTGCCACGGCCAACCACTGACGCATAAACGGAGTGAGACCTCCTCAAATTGTAAGCTAAAATAAACCTTTCCTGCTTTAAGTTGTTGGTGTTGGGTGTTGTGTGCCAATAATGAGTAAGTAATTAAGACAAAGAGTAGAACCCAAGTGAGCCTGGAACTCTGACTGCTGATCAGTGTGGACTCCTGATGCTAACAGACTGAAAGCCAAAAAATAAGTTGTTTGAGGACCTGTGCTGAGTAATCCAGCCACTGAGCATGAAGTACATGTGACGAGAAGCTAGGGTTTTTGTTTTGTTTTAGGGTAGAGGAAAAAAAAAAACATTTCCTAGAACTGCTAGGATTCTCCACTTGTACCACTTGGCCCTTGGAAGACGGGAGTTAATAGTCAATGGGAAACTGCAGCCAAAGGGCTCCATGAGGGCAAGGGAACCAGGAGCCAGGCTCCGCAGGGATGAAAATCACTTTGATTCCGCTGGACAAAGAGCCTATAAAAGCAAAATGCCAGAAAAGAGCAAGAAATGGGACAAAATGAACACTGATTTCATTCTTAAGATTAACTCAGCAACTGTACCTTGTCTCACTGTGCTCCTGGGATGTTTTCAAATCTTCCCTAAAGGTTGTGAAATGCTAACATCTTGGAGAACAAAGATGTGACATAAGTAGGGAGCCAAGGGCCCAACAGCGCAGGGACTAGGAGCCCTGCGCATGCCCATGTTTCCCACCTGGAAGTCACAGGCAGCTCTGCTGAGTAATTCCTATCCACACCAACAATGGCCGGCCAAGCCACTACTCTAGCTACAGGAACATCCTCTGTGGACGCATACAAGCAGGACCGGGGGTAATGCCACCACCGTAGGTCTAACGATGACCATAAGAACTTTAACAAGGAGGCTAATCTCGTATCTCATCGCATATCTGGGTGGCTCCGGAGTTGCTTACAAAGGGGTACTGCATCTGAGGCTGGGCTGGAACTGGTCACACAGACGCCATCTTTTTCTTCACCCTTGGAACCTGAAGCCACATCACCAGTTTCAACTCTCAAGTAAACTACCTACACCCTACTTATGCAGAAACCCAAACTGAGAGAATCTGATTTCGTTCTTCCAGTTTTGTTCCTGTAACGACCCTAACGGGCCTCTCGTGTCATTAACTGAAAACCCATCGTCTCTTTTCTGACCGATACGGTGCCACTTCGATGCAGACCAAGCATCACTCATAATGAAGTTTCTCCCTGGGACATCGGTCGTCCTCCGCTGACCTCTTTATCTGCCAAGCTATCCTCCCTGCTCGAGCCAGTCCTCTCATCCTTCCTGGCCTACTCAAGAGCATGAGTGTGTAATATTCATGTTTACATACACATTCTAAAGTCTGTCAGGTTACACAAAATATTCACTGCTGCCTCCCACTATTTGTACACAAAATTTTCCCTTTATACACACCCCTACCAACACTTTTCTTTTTAAAAATAATCATCCTACCAGGTCTAAAGTGCTAGCTCATTACAGTTTTCCATTCTCCTGATGATTACTGATATTGAGCACAATTTCACCTGTTGGTCATCCTTGGGGAAATATCTATTCGGGTCTTTTGTCCATTATTTAATTGGGTTGCTGGACATTTTGTTGTCAAGCCCTGTGAGGTATGACTATGGTTAAAGACCACAACATATTCAGGGGTGGGGCTTCTTAAAAGCGGTGGGTACTGAACTTGCCAGTGGATTGTGTTGAGTGATGCACTCTTGCTCCTAGCTTTTGACTCATTCTCTCTCCCTCTCTCTCTCTCCCTTCTCTCCCTCCCTCCCTCTTTCCTTTCGCTTCCTCCCCCCTCCCTCTTGCTCTCTCCTGTCTTTCCCTAACCCCCTCTCTCCCTCTCCTTCTTCCTCTCTCTCTCTGTCCTGGATATGAACCCCAGGGCCTTCGCACTGAGCCACATCCACAAACTAGTCTCACGAGCCTGCCAGTTGCCCAGGCTGGGCTCCAATTGCCTTTCTCCTGCCTCAGCCTCCCAGAGTTCTGTAATTACAAGTCTGTGCCACTTGGCCCAGCTTTCTTGGAATCTCTTTCTCTCTCTGCTTCTGGCCACCATGAGGTGAAAGGTTCTTCTTTCTCAAGACGCACTGCCATCATGTTTCTGCCTTGGAATCAGTCAACCATGAACTGAAACCTCTAAAAGCATCAGCTAAAATAAACCCATTCTCCTCTCAATTGCAGGTTTTAGGCATTTCACTGCAGCACCACAGAAGCTGACCAATACAGATGACTGAGTTTTGATGGGAGAAAAAACACCAGCCATAATGAGAAGACCTTTACACACACTAAAAACTTTGCAAACACAATGTATTTAAATCATCTGGATCTGACATATACTTCAGGTATTAAGAAAACAATCAAGGTAAGCTAAAGACTTCCTAGAAGCCATAAAAAGATTTAAGAACTAGTCAGTTTACTGATAAAGCTGGAAATAGGCTAATGCAACTAAAACTAACCTCATGTCTCACGCAACCTTCTGTTCCACAAGCGATTCAAAGGTCGCAAGTGGGAGTCAAACCATGACTTGGCTGTGAGAAAACTAAACCGTGCCACCAATGATTAGAGTTTTCATCTTTGAGAGATTTTCAGACCACATGAAAGTATAGAAGTTATGTATGTTTTCCATACAACTTGGCTCCACATGACTATGTCATACAGAGTTTCGAAATATAAAGTTCCTATTCCAGGATTGTGAAGTGATAAAACAGTTGGCCTCCCCCCAGGGTGTCTAACAGCTTAAGGCTGGTCATGAAGTTCCACAGAGCAGTCTAAGAGCATCAGAGTAACTGAAAGTCTTCATCAATGACTTGGAAAAGAGTTTCAAAAATTCATTCATCAAATTTGTGAACGTGCTTACACTGAGAATTACTGTGGTTACAAAGAACTTCCTAGACTTAAAATTAATCTTGGAAACATTGCTAAAGAGCATTTTTGAAAAAGGTGAAGTTGATTTGTTGCAAACAGATGATCATCAACATGGACTTCAATGTAAAATGACGACAGCGAGAACGATAGCTAGGCAGGCAGGTAGAAAACAAGAGAAAATGATGAGCTGCAGCCAAAGGGACATTCTTGGACCCAACTTTTCTAACAATGCACCTACAGTGAAGGTAGAGCTGAAAACATGCAGTGTGGCTAACAGCTTTGTGAAATATATGGAGAATCGGCATTGTAACAAAAAAAAAAAAAGATATCACTAATTCAAGGGAAGGAAAGAGTTTACCAGCAATTTTTATAAAAATTTTTCACATGAATATAATCAGGGTTTTCATTTTCATTTTATTTTGAGACAGGGCACTCTGGAGCTCAAAATGGTCCTTAAATCACTATGGAGCCCAGTCTACCCTTGGGCTCACAGTACTCTTCCTGCCTCAGCTTCCGGATTACAAGGTGCACCACCACACCCAGCTTATGTGGTGCTGGGGAATGAAACCCAGGGCCTTGCACTTGTTAGACAAGCACTTTAATCACTGTGCCATTCCTCCAGCCCATTTTGTTTCTTAGAAAGTCCTGCAAAGAGTCAGTTCAGGATGTGAACAGAATTCTGGACTCTGAAATTCATCTGTCTTAATTTACTCAAATTTTCACATTCATTGCATTTCTACTTCTGGAAGACTGCTTACGTTCTTCTATCTTTAGCTTCCTGATCAATAAAACAGTGAAAGTAACTTAACCAGAATCATTGCCCTATTGAAAGGGAGTAAGTAGAATGACTGTAAAGCACTTAGGACATTAGCTGGCATCTAGCAGGCACTATGCCCAAGGAAATGCCCCCGGAAAAGAACACGAGACCACTGGATGGAGAGCAGAGGCGGAGGCAGGCAGGGGCGGACTCTGAGTCCATGGGTAACAAGGCTAGGAACTCATCAATCTGTGGTTCTGGAAACATTCTAAGTGTATCCTTGTGATTCATACATCATCTAAAAAGAGGTAGATTAGTTTGTATTTTAATGAACTAGAGGAAAAGCAGATGAAGATATTTATAAATTGCTTCCCTCTTTAAAAAATCCTTAAGAGAGAAAAAGGAAAAGGGCCTTATGTCTTTCAGAATCCGACATCACTATGGGCAAGTCCAGGCTCTTAATTTTCCTATTAAGGGACCTTACTGTACTCTTGCTTCATGAAAATCAAGATTCAGAAGTTGAGCTGGTGTCCTGATGGGTAACTTTCTTTAATCTTCGTTGCTTTAGTCAGAGAACAGTATCTTTTTCTCCTATAACCATTATTTTCAATAGTATGTACTTGCAATATACAATTTTTACATTAAAATAGAGGAACTGGTGCACAGACACATGGCCTCTACCTCACCCGGCCTCCCTCTCCCTCCCCCAGATCCACCCCGCATCCCACCATCTCTCAATTGGCTCTTCTACTCATTTATACTTTGGCTTCTCATATTACAGAAACCACATGACATTCAACCTTCTGGTGTGCTTGACGACTCTGAGAATAATGGTCTTGAAGTTTCTCCACTTTCCCACAAATGCCTCAAACTTTTTTCTTCATGGCAGAATAGTACTCCACTGTGTGAATATATTTTCTTTATCCACTGACCTGTTGGGCATTTCAGCACCTCCGTGATTTAGCTATGATGAGTTCTGCTGCTACAAACATGGGAACACTTGGATCTCTATTATATAATGACCTCAATTCTTTTGAAATGATACCCAGAAGAGGTACAGAGTCTTGACGAGTGACAAAGCAGTGGCCTTAAGCCAGCCTTCAAGATCTAGAAGTCAGCTCACCTTTTCTGCAGCACTCAGCAATTCACCGATGTGACAAGCAGAAGGTGAGAAGTGGCTCTAGGCGCTGCCTTAGGACAGAGGATCAAAGACCTTCTGCATCAGAGTTTTGTTTATATTCCTTAACATCAGACACAAATGTTTTTAAAGACAAGGGTTAATGGAGTAGAACCTGCAAGGTATGACTGAAAACTATGATGTTTACATTTCTTAAATTACAGAGAAAGGCAGATTTCCAGTAATCCACCCTCAAAATCTCACACCTCCTGCTTCAGACATGCCCCATTATTCTTGCTACTTTCTAAAGCAGCTTTGGAAGGCCTCCTTGCCAGGCATCTTTATGGGATCCACCATGGCTGCCTCGGTGTTTTGAACGGATTTAAAATTTCCTCTTTTTATGATCATTTTGACGTGTGGGGAAGAGTCAGAAGCCACATAGCAGCAGTTCCAGGGGATGAAGTGGATGAGGATCCACCATCATGGTTACACAAGCCCGGCTTTCCACTGGGTGACATGCCACAGTGTCATTCACATAGTTTTGATCCTACCCAGCAAAGGCACAAAAGAGAACTTCCAGAGCTTCTTTGGAAAAGAAGAAAAATAAAGGAGGGGTAAAAGTGTCTAAAAGAAGAGGAATATTTTAAGGAGATTAAGGGCATCACAACTCACTATCATCAGTGTTTAAACATTCACCATATATGTGCTGGTCGCCCCTGTCTGTTTGCACTTATCACAATAACCCAATAATGGAAAAATGGCTATTTGTTAAAACAGAAGCCAAAAGCTTCCTTCCCTGTGGCTGTCCATTAAACCTTCCTATGATGTTACCCCAAAGTAGTATGCCTATTATCACTGGAAACCTGAGCAGAAATTCCACGTAGAGCTGTGGAACTTCACCCTCCCTGTCCATAACATGGAACACTGGAGCACAAAAGAAACTTCTAAATCCCATTAGGCAAAGCACCACTATTCTCCACCAGGTACTCTGTTACCACCGCACAGGAAAAGTCTCCCAGCACACGAGAGTGGCTCGGTGAGTGCCAATTTCCATATGGTGGGATGAAGTCTACATTTGATAACATGATCCCACTGCTCAAAAATAAAGTTTGAACATGTTAGACTAGTGGATCCCTAAGGTTTCTTCCAGCCTGGGTATCATTACTTCTATTAATTAACTGAGGAAAATTTAAGCAGACAACAAAGGCTAAGGCGTGACTTTCTTCACATTTTCAGAAGTGAGAACAGTTTCATGAAAGGAAAGCTTATTGGCCTTTGCAGACCCACAGGAGGCCAACATGAAAGACAGGGCTTAGTTTATGAGGCAGCTTCTGGTTGAATTTAAGGCAACATCTTCTAACCCTCACAATCACGAGCAAGCAAAATGAGTAGGTAATCATCAACTTAAGAGGACTAGAAACTTTTCTTTTGTGGTGGAGTCAATGAGCTTGAGAAGTACATCCTGGCCACATGATGAGAGAGGTCAATAACTTTTAGAGAACCAGTGAGGGGCAGAGATTGCTCAGAACTCATGCAAGGATCAATCTAAACTCAACTGCATAGGTGTCGAGCTGTGGTCTGAACTCTGTGTGGAGTTCATTAAAGTCGTCTGGATGCAAAGCATTTGAGTATACTTGTTCTGTGTGAACCACCGGAGTATACAGTGGTTCTAAACCTTGACTGCATGTCAAAATCGCTTACAGGAGTTTTGAACAAAACATCTGGGCCTGGGTCCCACCAAAGTCCCTTCGGATGAGAACCTTTGTATAGGGACTAACTTGTTCATGGGAGGCAGAATTCATGGCTACAGCCATGCAAGATGGGTTCTCACTGTAAGGACAGAGGGTGTACCTAGGGCGCCTTCAGTGTCTCTGCATTAAAGAACAAGAAGTCATCTGGGAGGTCAGTTTCGAAGAATGGTGCTGGAAGCTACTGCAGCAAGTGCCTGAGCACTGGGAGGAAGAAAATCTAATGAGTGGTGCTTCAGTCAATGATGGGGAAAACAAATGTGGGAAAAGGTAGGACGTTATAGGAAAGAACACCAGAAAATAAGACTGAAAGGAGCTCTTGATACCCCTGGCAGTAAAATCAAAATCTGTTGTTAAGAAGCTAATTGCACTGAAGAGGAGCAAAGGAGAGAGCGAACAAGAACTGAGAGAGAGAGAGAGAGACGTGGGAGGAAAGAGAGGGAGGCTTACCACAAAAAAAGCCCTAGAGATTAAATGAAAAGAGAAGTGAAGACCAGTCTTGCTCCAGAAACCAGTGAAGGGAGTGAAGGCGGCTGTAAAACAGGGCGACCTGGGGCGATAAGGTTGGCCTCCCAGGCGAGGGGTCCCTGGGCTCCATGGACAGCAGCTGATGAGTCCAGAGACTTGAAGAGAAAGACACAAGGTGGACTCTCTCCTCAGGAACCAAGAAGCTGACGATAAAAAAAAGGAATTCTGAATAACAGTTGTTGAGTCACCAGTCTGAGGGGATCCTAATAAGAATAGGCAAATGGCTCAGAAGTGCCAGCTGTCCTGTACTCAATGAGAGAGAAAGGAGGCAGGTGTTAATATTTAGATCAGCCGTGTACTCCAAAGGTCTCGTGTGTAATTGGACCAGGTAGGCACCACACTCATCCGTGGGTTCACCCATGCATGACTGTAATAGCCACATGTGCTGCTAGGAAGTAGGGCCCTGTTGGAGGTGGGTCACTGCGGGCATGACCTGGAAGGTCTATTCTTGTCCCAGCCCCTCCCTTTTTTCCTTTCTCGTGCCTGGCTGCCATGGGTTATGCAGCTTTTCACTGACTCTGTGTATCACTTTGACAGCATAGTCATTTTCACCACATTAATTCTCTCTACCCATCTCACCGCAGCCATTGTTTTGGTAACAATATCTACAGCTGGCCTGTCATTCAAGATACCATTTTATGAGAATCCATGAAGTTGAGCACCCTATTGCAAAGAAAATACAAGCTGATAGAAAGTAATTAAGAATGGAACATACTGACTTCATGTGTCCAAGATAAAAAGGTTCATCCCAGCAGACATGGAACAGGATACGTCATGAGTGTTGTATCTTGGACTCTCATTAGTTTTTTCTCAGAGAAGTTCCTGTTGACTGAATTGGTCACAAGCTTTGTCAATAACATTTTTCATTTTTAAACTTGAGCCTGAAATGCAGTTTGTCTCTAATGAAGAGTTCTGATACTTCTCACATTCATAAAGGGTGGGCAGACGAAACTCCCAGATAATTGTAAGACATGAGAAAAACAAATGTAAATAAAAACTTAAAAGCACTATTCATTACTTCAAACAATGTTCTCTTAGTCTTTTGGGCCATTGTTAGGTAATGTGAAGTGTAACTTTGTTTCCTGTAGGAAACTTCTAGATCTGAAGTAGCTCCTGTTTCCCACAATGCTTTTGTCTTTATTTTTCCATAACAAGACAGAGGCGACCAGAGGCAATAGCAGTGCTGAAGTGGATGGGTGTAGCCCTTCTGCGGGATGGAGAAAGCTTTAAAATCCCCAGAGCCAACTTAAATATCTGTGCAACTTCGCACCAAACATCACCTCCACATGCTACAGACCTAGCTGAACTCAGCACCAACTCCCTACATGCCTTCCCATGTATGTGTGTAGTTCATGACTCCAACAGCTCCAGGGAAGGAAAGCATGGCCTTTTCATCTGGCATGAGTTTGCACTAAATGGCACTCACTGAGGATTTCTGCTGCGAGCTGACTTACAATCTGAACCTCAGAAGGCCGTGTTACACTATAAAGCCGTATCTGTGCGTATAGGTGTTACTTATTTGCTCGCTTTGACACTGATCAAGGATCTTTTGCTAGTAACTCACCCTGGTTTCTGAGTATAAACGGTTACCCATTAACTTGCTATTCATCTTCCAAAGTCCCGTAGTTGAGATCTGTCTTCTTTTTCATTGCTGGGACACAATACCTGACATCCACAATTCGAGGTTTACGCGTTAGCTCACAGTTCCTGGCGGTCTCAGGCCAGAAGGGCTTGGCAGGGGCCCAGCACGGAAGAAACTGCTCGCAGCACGGTGGGACAGAAAGCCAAATGAGCAAGGAAGGGCAGAGCCAGCACGTATCCTTCCGGGTCATGTCCTAGAGATTCCCCACTTGTGGTCAAGCTCCAGTGTTCTGCCCCTTGTGACCAGGCCTCACCTCTCAATCACACAGGAAACCCATGAGTCAACCAACTCCTCTAAATGAGTCAACCTTCCAAATCCGAGACTTTTAGGGGACATTTCAGATCCAAGTCATAACAAGACCTCTATCCGTGCCTCATAAGCAGAAGTTATGAGTGAGTCTCTGACTGAGGATTCCCCAGCTCTTAGACCACTTCAGTAACTGCATGCTAGAAAGCCTCCTTTTGCCTGGGAAGAGTGAATGACCTTGCCAGAGCACTGTGCCTCCACGGAAAGGGGCGCAAACACTTCTGAAACACGCTGCAAACTTCTCAACATATAAACTGTGGGCACACCGCCAGTCCGACAGAACTCAATTCATATTTCTAATTCCTTGGCACCTTTTTGGCTGCTAGGACAAAACAATTACTCATTCTCTTGCCTCAGCACATAAAAGCTGACATCCTGTGCTTGCATTAAAGGCCTCTTAAATATTTCTTAATGATGTTCTGACTTGTAAGATTTCATTTTTATTATTATAAAAGTGTCATAAAATATCCATTTCTTTAATTGGTAATAACAGTAACAAGGCGTATGTAGTGGTGGCTGTGCACTTGCATGTACGGGGGGGTGGGGGTGGTGACTGTCTCCAAATGCCTTTACTAGCTCCACTAACAATGAAGAGTGTATCTTTATGCTCCCTGGGGTCCAGTGACTTCTCAGGCAGGCACTTGAGCAGAAAAACAACTTGTCATGGGAATAGTCACAGTCTACGCTTCCTATTTCTTGGTGTCACTCAACTACCTCCAGCTAGTTCAGAGACCTAAGTACAATTAACAAACAAAACAAAAAGGCCTTTGCTAATTCCATTTCCACCACCTGCTAGATGCTAAGACGACAGATTGACCCCAGAACCCAGTTTAGTAATGAGCCAAGTACCTAGGAAGGCCTGAATTTGAACAGAATCATCTCGAAATTGAAAAGGGTCCTTTGTCCTTACACTCAGCTTCATTCCACGTCAAACATTTCTTTGCAAAAAGACATGAAGAAGTTCCTTTACAGGAAGGAAAATGTCACAACTAACTCCTCCAAGTTGTGCCTACTCCTTCCGCATTTTGACTGGGCAGGTCTGGGGCCCTGCTGGAGTGCTAGACTCATCTTCGAACACAAATGCTGGACCACAGAGACTGGGGCAAGACACTTGCTGGTTTTTCAGCAATTCTTCCCTTATAGGACCAGTTTTAAGGATTTCTGACATTTGAGACCTTTGTCTTTCCTGCACCCCAGAACTTGAAAACTATGATACAATTATAAAATAAAATGTTAGTTGGTCATTGCTTTATAACAGATGTGACAAGTAGTAACACTTTCTCAAACAGGATTGGGAAACAGATGCTCAGCTCATACTGATGTCTTACAGAGGCCCCCACAAATTCATTTAAGAACAAGGGAACCTCAAGAACTATGAGGAATTTTATTCAAGGCATCTGTCTCCATCTTTTTCAATAGGTAGAAGACATATTTATATCTTATCTGTTATTTTCCCAAATGCTGCATTCTTAGATTAGAAACATTCTATATAATTAAGACATATCTTAAGTCAAGCCAAGTTAATATAGAGGACAACGCAGACTTACAAGTAAATATATATGTGTTTTCAATTATATCACAACAAAGGTGATAAAATAATAATGACTTGGCTTTTCAATATATTGGTTTACTGGCAGTAACGCCTTATATCTACATTTAAGGCATACGATGATGGGCTCTAACTGGAATAGGGACCAGATGCTTCAGAGGTGAGGCTGCCTTTGGTCAGCCAACAGGAGTCCTTGGGTTGTGACTGTGGCTAAATTCAAGTCTCAAGAAAAAACTCCTCCCATTTCCTGGCTCTTCCTACTCTCTTACACTCAACCCTACAAAAGACACAGAGGTAATCTGCCATCTAAAAGTACTAAAACTTTCAATATTCTCAATAAAAGACTCTGAGTTTAAAGCTCCAACTAAAATGGTCTTAGTTTAGCTTTGCTATGGTGACTGCAGATGTGGACCCCTTTTTTTAATCTCCTTCACCCTTCTTTATTCAATCTGTCTGCCATTTATAGAGTGATAATACTGGGCACATAATATTTATATCTTCTGGGTTAGTTTTCTGAAAAAGGATGTGGTTTCATGTCATGTGATCTTTTTTAAGGACGCTCTACCTCGCCCCCCCCCAAAAAAAAAAGACATGGGAAGATGCTTCCATCAAGTGGGACAAAGCAAAAGTGACTTTCTATTTGAAGTGAACTATTCAAAGTTCTTGAATGCCTCTCACTAAGACAGAACACAGATTATTCCTAAAATGTCTAGGACCAAAGGGACCATTTGCTGAAATAGTTGTCATAGTAGTCTGAGGCTGCTGCTATGGGGCTGGGATCTAAAGGAGGGGAAGAACTACATTGCCTGAGGCTTGAGAAAGCCAAGACCGTAGGGAGTCCAGTGGGAGGCCCACCCATTAGAGTGGCAGAAGCTCCACCGGCAATGTCTAACACTGAGCACTCCATGGTGGGAGTGGGCAACATGCAGAAATCCTGGGCAGGGTTTCCATCTTCATGGAAGCTTGCTTAGAATGTCCAGGGAAGTAAAATTATGTTTCCAGATTGACCTGAATTTATACACAGAAAATCATAAAGACCCACAAGACACCATTAGAACTAAATAAGGATGCTTAGAAAAGTGGCAGGATACAAAACCAATGTACAAAAACCAATTTTGTTTTATACACTAACAATCAACATCTGAAGAGGAAATTAGGCTGGCATTCTCCTTTATAATAACATTAAAATAATAAAATGCTTAGAAATAAATTTAACCAATGGGGCAAAGACCTGTACAAACATAGGCCACTTTGTTGAGTTTTGAAGATGTGGTACTTTTTACAGATTGAAAGTTTGTGACAATCTCCCACTTCACACATATATCAGAATCACCTTTCAAAAGCATGTGGTTTGGGTCTGTGTCATATTTTGGTAAATCTATAATATTTCAAACTTGCCCTTTAGTTTTTACACCAATTATGAAAATCAATGATTTTGTTGCTACTATTGTCACTGTCTTGGGGTGTCATGAACCTCAACTATCTAAGATGATAAACTTAACTGATTAGTATACGTTTTCTTACTAACCCACCAACTAGCCATTCCACCATGTCTCTTCCTTTTTTTGGCCTCCCCATTTCCTTTGACAAAACAGTGTCGAAGTTATGCCAGTAAATACCTCTACAATGGTCTATTAGTGTTTAAGAGGAAAAAAAGAGGCACATGCCTCTCTCCCTTTTATGTCAAAAGCTAACACTGTTAAGTAAATAGTGAGGCAGGCATATTGAAATCCAAGACTGACCCCAAGATTGACATCTTACACCAAGTAATTAGCCCAACTGTGGAGGCAAAGGCAAAAGTCTTAAAGAAAATTAAGTCCGCCTCCAGTGAAACATCAGTTATTGACGTGGAAGCTTATGAAACTACCTAGAAAACCTCGATAAGTGATGATGATGACTACAGTAAATAACAGATTTTTCTCTACACATGAAAGAAATTCTCTTATATTGGAAGAATACGTCATTTAGGACTTTCACAGATAGAAAGAAATCAATGCCTGGCTTAAAAATACAACTTGACATTCTGGTTAAAACTAATGCAGCTGACGACTTTGAGTTAACATCAGGGCCCACTTCCACTGTAAAGCTTCTAGGCTCCTTCAAAATTATGCTAGATCTGCTTTGCCTGTGCTCTTTAAAATGAACAACATGGGTTGATGGTAACACATGTATTTACAATGAATAAATACTGAATATTTTCCTTAACCTACAGTTAAGTCCCATTAGTTGAGGGAAAAAAAAAAAAATTCCTTCAAAATACTACTGCTCATTGGCAATGCACTCAGTCACCCCAAGTTCTGATGAATATGTACAAGATTAATGTTGTTTTTATGCCTGCTAAAATTTATTCTGCAGCCCATAGATCAAGGAGTAACTTTGACTTTCAAGTCTTATTTAAGAAATATATTTTGCAACATGATGGCGGCCATGGATAGTGATTTTTCTGATGAATCTGGACAAGGTAAATTGGAACCCTTCTGGCAAGGACTTGCAACTCTAGATGTCATAAGAACACCAGGGATTCAAGGGAGGGGGCTGAAATCAGCATTAACAGGCATTTGGAAGAAGTCAGTTCTACCCTGACTTGGAGGGGTTCAAGAGTTCAGTGGAACAAAGTGAAAAAATGCAGCAGAAATGGCAGGAGAACTAGAATGAGAAGAGCTGTCTGAAGAGGTGAATGAAGTTCAGTGGAAGTTGCTGCTTATGGGTAAAAAAAAAAATGTGATTTCTTTAGTAGAATCTATCCCTTGTGAAGATATTGTGCACATAAGTCAAGTGATAACCATGGATTTAGAATATTACATAAACATGCTTGAACAGAAATAGCAGAGTTTGAAAGGATTGACTCCAATTTTGAAAAAGAAAATCTGTAGGTAAAATGATACATCAAATAGTGTCACTTGCTATGGACAAATCTTTCCTCAAAAGTAGAATCAATGAATACAGCAAACTTCATAGCTGTCCTACTATGGGATTTAGTGCAGCCACCCCCACCATTAGCGACCACTTACTGACCCTGACAGCGCCACCAGCATCAAGGCAAGACCAACCACCAGGAAAAAAGCTAGAACTTACTGAAAGCTCAGAAGATTAACACTCGTTAGTAACAAAGTAGTTTAAAATTACATTGCTTCTTTACACTGTGCTTAATAAGCGACATTATATTATAAATACAATTTTATATTCCCTGGGAAACCAAAAATTTTTGAGCCCACTTTACTGCAAAGTTCTACTGAACTGGCATGGAGCTGAGTACAAAGTATTGGTGTAGTGCAGTATGCCTACAGGGTACCAACCATGAAAACACGGCTGGAAGGAATTAAAGCAGATACTAAAGGAAAGATGTCCCCAGATTCACAGGTGGTAAATGATTAATTTTGTTATACCATCCATACTACCCAAAGCTCCAAAAGGAGACAGCTCAGAGATGTGGCCAGTACTGTACCAGGAAGTCTCAGGTATGCAGGGAGAACTCTTCATCCCATTCTCAGCTAGGCAAGGACAATGCGCCCCAGAGTTCTAGAACACAGTGGCTACAAAAACAAACCAGGAAATCAGCCTCTTTCATGTCATGTCCTCTTGCTATGTCTCCCAAAGTCTTGTGTGTTTGGAAGGTGGTTGAAATATAAGGACAGGTTACAGTTTGGATCTGGAACATCCCTCAAAAGTCTCATGTATTTGGAAGTTCTGAGATGGCTACGAATTTCTTGTGCTGTCAGGATATATGACCTGATCAGGAGGGGTGGATTACTGAGGGTGATAGATTGCTGTGCATGCAGCGAATTACTGGGCATGTGGCACCTTACTGGGTAACGGACAATCACTGAAGCCTGGAATGATATATACTCTTGCCCTGGTTTCATCCTGAGGCCCTGATCCTTCCTCTTGGGACGCCATGAAGAGGTGTTCTCTGTCAGATTCTTCCCACCACTGCCTAGCACCCGTGAATGGACTGATCCTCCTGAAACTGTGAGTTACACCTTTCCTCCTTTTCACTGTGGATGTTGTGTATTGTGTCCTGGCAAGAAAAAAAAAGTACCTACAGCAGAGCACTATGCTCATGGGCAGACACCTCCACAGATGAGCCTGTACCTGCATGTACTGTTAGGACGTGGGGCCTGCTTAGAGGGAGATCACCGGGTGTATTCCTGTCCTTGGCTTCTTCCTTCTTTCTCTGCTTCCCTGGCACCACGCAGTGAACATCTTTCTTCCACCATGTTATTCAGCCATGCTGTTTCCACCTTGGATCTAGGTGACCATGGACTGAACCTACCAGAACGTGAGCCAAAATGAGCCTGTCCTCATTTAATTTGTAGGTGTTGGGTACATATGCTGAGATTCCTCACTACCAAAGTGACAAGTCTACAGCCATCCGAAAGTAATTCCCTTTACTCCTCAACTTACCGGACAAAACCACACTGGTCTCGGTAGTCATGACCTTGGTCTGCCTTTGCCTTCCAGCAGCCACTCCCTCTCAGTGGCATCACGATGCCTAGACGGAATATAAACCAAACTACATCTTCCAAGTTCTCCTCTAGTGAGGAGGCAGGTAAGTATCCACCTGGTAATTACAGCAGTTTAGCAATTTGAGCTTTATTTATTTTATCTAGAATTTTATATGATAAAACACTGAGTTACAATTTTTGGAAATTAGCAAGATTGTGTGACTCATATCTCTTTCATGAGCCCTCAAGACCCCTCATAAACAGAGACATCAAGGTTCTAAGGAAGAGTATGGCTACCAGAGTCCTAACTCACCATGTCCCTCCTGGACCACCTCATTAGGTTCTAAGTGAGTTTTGACTAACCCTTGAAGAAGCTAGACATGTGCTTTGAACCCACAGCCGGGCTTTAATCATGCAAAATAGAAGTGAGGAAGCAGCCAGCTGCTTCTTTTTGACTATTCTGAATCCTTCAGATTCATGTTTTGAACTAATATTGAACTGAATACTGCTTGATCCAGCCTTTTAAGAAACATTCTCTCCTTTGTCTTTACAGTTCTGAAGGTTAGGTGGCATCTCTGATTTTTGTTAGGCCACATAACGATTGTTCATTTCTAGACATCACTCTTTTGGTTCTAGTTCTCCCACGGAACCAGCTGGACATCCAATCTAGCCTATCAATCGTGTCAACTTCACATTCTCTTTCCCTCCCACTTTTTGCACTCCCACCCCATCACGCATATACCCTGACTCCCAACATCTGGCCCACTGGAATCTTATTCATTTATATTCGCGTTTCTTGGATTAGCTTGCATCTATTTGCACTCAGTTCATTGCCCATGCCTTCATCTTTGACCTTGGCCAATTAATTTAAATATTTCTTACAGAACATTTATAACTGGGTTGTGTTTCCTTAAGCCAGCCCAATCATCTCCTTTAAAAGGGAGAATTTACTTAATATATTTAGTGCTTTATATCTGTGTTTATAGCCTTTCTGTCCTTTTTCAGTATTTTCCTGTATATTAACTATTTGTTACCTACTTTTCCAGTTCAATTTTATTATTTATTCTCAAAAAAGGTGAATTATCTGAAAATAAAAATAACCCAGCAGAGCCAAAACTCACTACTCAAATCCCAAGAGACCTACTCCCTTTGTCCTCTCGCCACTCTCCCTCTCCCCATCTCTCTGCACCTGAGAATTTTGCATCCTCTTACTGTACCCTTCCGTGCTATCTCCTCACATGCACAAATAAGTTTTAGAGTTCGCTGAGACGGTTTAGTAGTTTTGTTTATTCAATAGCAATTATACTTGCAGCTTGTCCTTACTTAACAGTCATGTTACATGTTCCCAGATGGCTTCATATCTGTTTAGATTTAATCACACTGTGAGTTTTATTATTCATCCGTTTCCTCTGTGCACTGTCCCCATCTTTGCCTCCTCCTTTTGATGCAATGTTTGGAGACCATACTCACTTGTTTTCGTTTTCAGATGCAGTACATAGCTGGTATCAGTGGATCTGCCTGAATTCTGAGATTACATCTTCCTTTTATTTTCCCACAAAATAAAAGAACTGCAAGCCAGACATCTCACATGAAATCAAAATATTCCTGTGTCTAGAAGATGGGAGATAGTAGTACTATGCCTGTACCATTGTTGCCTGTTTATTTTTCTTTGTAGATAATTTGGTTTATTTACCAGAAAACTTTTTTCATGGTGCAAAGTAAGTCTCACTGCCATGTGTTTAAATAGCTCTTTTATCACCTTTTTAATCTTCAAATTCAGTTCAGTCTTGATTTCATGGAAGATTTTTTCATTTAATTATTGCCTTTCCTCCATGTCAAAGGAACCTATCCATCTTCCATTAGAAGTTCTATTAGTTATAAGTGATTTCTTCTGTATATCTTCCAAGTCTCTTATTTTTATCTCCTATATATCTCCTTGTACATCTAACTTGTGTTTAAAAAAAAAATCCTTTTAAGAAAAAAAGATCTAGTGACCTTGAAGACCAATAATCCTTTTATTTACTCATCCACTCGAGAGGCAGAAAGCCATGGCTTTGAGCTCTAAGAATCATCTTCATTACCCTGGAATTTTCTTGTTTAAAACAACAGTGTTTCAGTTGCCATTTGTGTTCCTTGGTACTCCTATTTCACTAGTATTTTTTCATTGATTTGGCATATCAGATCATCTGGCAGCATAGAGATATACTCTAATCTACCGAAATGAAAAAAAAATGCATCAATTGCAAGGAATTTTGCTAGGATTCACGGCAGCATTAAGCAAAAGTCACACTCTCCTGGGAAAGTCACCAGCATGGCAGAAGTACCGGCCCAAGACATACTTGCTTCCAGTACTGGATATTTATTTATTTACATATCCATGTGTTGCTGTGCTGCAGGCAGGATCCAGGGCCGCATGCATGCCCGACAAGCACTCCTCTACTAAGCTGTACCCTCAGCCTCTATTTCTTATGTTGAGACAGGGCCTCACTGAATTTCTCAGGCTGCTCTCCAGCTCTGACTCCTCCTGCCAAAGCCTCAGGTTAGCTGGAATTGTGTGTATGTGATGCTGTTAGGCGGCAGCATGAGACGTTTTACAGGAACCTTCAATGCTGGCTGAGTTCAAGGAGAACAGACTCTCATGGTCTCATCGTAGATACAGTCTCTTTCCTTTTCAATGATCTTGATTTTGCTACATCATTTCACAGCTATGAGATCTTCATCATGGAGTGAAATCTTTCCCTTCCTCCTACTGCTTTCTCCATTCTATCCTTTACAGTAAATCTCTCACACTCCAAACTCCATTTCAGCATATGTTCCCCTAAAGACCAGAACCAACAGAGTTGGTTAATAATGAGGCCGATGCAAGAAAGCAGGAGATAAAATAGGATTTTAAAAGTGGACCATGTATTACCAGATCAGCAAAAATGACCCTGTCCTGAGTAGCAAGGATAATCTCTGGCCTAAGATGGCAGCAATATTACTGAACATTTCACCAAAAATCATTTGGGAAAATGTCATGACATCAAGGACATTGGGGTACATTGGTGGTGCTATGATGCAGGCTTTTGTGTTACTGTAGACTGTTCCCTACATCTTTGGAATTAGCTGTATCTACCCACAAAAATGACATTAAGCCCTACAGATGGTTGATGAAAAATTATGACTCGTGAAAAACCAGTTAACAATGAGTTAAAAGTGTAAACGTGAGGCCAGGAGGATTCCACTTATTATTTTCTCTTGCAGCAAACTGAAGATTTGCCTGGTCCTGACTGACTTGTTCACCAACGCAGATCTGCTACGTTACAGTCAGTCCTCCGCTTGTAAAACCTAGATGGAAAGTCGACACGTAGGATAGAAATGTCGGGGTAGATGCCCCGACGAGTGTGGCGCTGCCGATCTCCCTGAAGCCTCGGTGTATTCAAGTCATAATGCGCTCTGTTTCGGAGCCAATCCCCACCACACGCTCACTGTGTGGGCAGCTACTGTATAACTCTCTCTCACACAAGAGGACAGCAACAGCCACCAGAAATTGCACCCGACATATATTTAGAGTCATCCGGTTCAACGTTTTCTTGTTTCCCCCCGTTTTACTGATATGTACAAGTGCAGATTTTAAGGTTTACAATGGAGTTGAGCATTTTGTGCACATACATTTCTCGTCAAAGTGACAAGGGCTTTCCCGCTCTCCTTTTGTCCCTCCCCCTACCCTCCCTTCCTTCCTCTCACACCCCCCATCCCCCTTTTTCGCTTTGTCTTTCCTTTAAAGTTCCATGAGGTTCAACATTTTCAAAACGTGTATGCAAGGAAAGGGAGAGGAAGAAAGAGAGAACAGCAGAGTGAGTTGTAAGAACACGTAGCCACATGTACTAGTCACAGATAGCTCCGGGAGGTTGAATTCTGAGAATCCGTGATCAAAAACACTGGACTCTTAAGACTGAATAAGCAATAACGAATCAGTCCGGTTGCACAGAGTTTAACACTCTTCCCCACCCCACAGAAGAAGGAAATCGATGCCAGCAGAGCACTTAGAAGCCTAGAGAAAATGACAGTACATGCTGAGCGAAGCGCAACAGCCCAAACGGCCCAAGCTGCCACGACGAATATGCAGTGCCTCTTTGGAGGCTCACGAATGGCCGTCTACCATGCAGACCTAGCGAAGTAGAAGCCGTAATTGTACCTGCTGTGCAGGAGAGAGGATCTCTTCAAGAACAGATGCGTGGGTAAATTCTATGCAGCCACTGGTTATACGAATGTAGGCTTTTATCTGTCTGATCTATGAAAATATCAAAAAACAGGCCTGGGTAAAACTTGCTTTACATGCAACGAAAAATAATAAAATATATAAATCTCCATCACTGTCATAATTACAAGAGATCTGGGCCACACAGACATGTAACAAACACACCAACCCATCATATCTTTGCCAGTGGTAGGATGGGTAAGAGGTGGCACACAGCAGCCCTTGTACAAACCATGTTCTCTGGAGGACAAGAGAAGAATGCACTCATGTTTCATGATATCTAGCAATCCGCGGGTGAGGATGTGCCTGGGTGTCTCCACAGTACAACGTGAATTGCTGCCTTCCCATGCATTCTTACAAAGATAGAAGTACAATGCCTTGTCAATTTCTTTCCATTTTGAAAGAAGCTTATCTTTCACCTGAACTATTCCCTGACGATATAAACTAGAAGCACAAAAAGCTACTTATTTCAAGGGGGACCCCAGCAGAACAAACGCACTCTTTTGCAGGTCTAGACTATGATGCAGTATTTCCTCTTAGAGGATCCAGCCAACATAACGGTGTCCATGGTAGAAAGTGTCCCACTGTACAACTTGTGCGAAAACTCTGAGTTCAAAAAAAAAGGCAATGCTGTTTACAGCTGAGAACTATATAGCTTCAAAAATAGTCCCTGGTCAAAACAGAACGGTTGACCACAGAACATCAAGTGACCACTCATTCCTTACAAACTGGATTCTCGCTTGTCAATTAAGCCACAACGGAGTATCATTCAGGTTGTCCAACCTTGCAATACGGGAATGGTGTTCCTGCAGCCACTTCGGCCGTAAGTCCCAACATAGCAAGTGTTGGCAAAAACATTCAGCTACTTCCCTCTCTACTTTACCCATAGAAAGGTAAAACCATTTCGTAAACAGTTTGGCAATTTTCTTAAAAAGTTAAACAAGCACTCACTACACAACCCAGTCATTCTAGAACCAGCTAGTCAAACCAAGTAAATGAAAGGAATTTCCACACATAGATTTGTACACAGATGTTCCCATCAGCTGTATTATTTGTAAGAGTGCAATGTGGAAACAACTCAAATATCTATCAACAAATGAGTGAATAAATGAATTATGGTATATTACTATAGTCAGCACTATTTAGCCACATGGGGGAATAAACTGTTAATATAACAACATGTATAAATCTTAATTACGCAAGTAACAGACACCATATTTTTAACGGACTACACAAGGCATGATTCCAATCTAGAATATGCAAACTAACACATAGTGACAAAAAGGAAAGTGCAGAGTGAGACAGGTGCCAAAGTAGGGCAAGAAAACTCCTAGTGATGATGGGTATGCTTATTATCCTCATTGTGGTGATAATTTCACAGGTATATTCATCTGTCAAAATTTATTACATTGTATATATTAGATATGCAAAGTTTGCTTCTTGTATAACTAGCCCTACACAAATCTGTTAAAAAATAAAACACTGCAGAAATCCAGGAAGTGATCACCAAGAGCATATCCTAGAGGAAAGCCTTCCTTAGCTCCAGTGAGGCACTGATAATAGCCAGGCTCAGGTGCTTATTCCTAAGGGATCCACTAGGACCGCCATGAACAATCTGTGAATGAGGCCGGTCCACTCACTATGCACAGCATGACAGACGTGTCCACATACCTTCTATTGGCACGCTACAGCTTGCTGCAGTTCTTCCCCAAACACTTCTCTGTGTCCTAGTGACAAAATGTATGGGAGCTGACAGGAAAAGGAGACGGTCTCACAGTCCGTCTGCTTCCACTTACACAGCAGATTGGGATGATTTTTATGGCCTGGCACGCAGAGAAATAGGTATGTCCTGGTTACAACACAGCTCCTGGCATGCAGCTGGCCCACTTTATCATGGTTAGGGGTCCTGGGCCATAGTCAAACTGGGCAAAATCAAAGACAAAACAGAAAGGGGAATCAAAAAGGGTCTTTATACTAACTAAAATTAACACACTGCATACCAAAAACACTTCTCAGAGGGAATTTTATAGAAATAAATGCCTTCAGTGAAAAATAAAGATTTCAAATGAACAACATAATCACATTCCTCAAGGGGGAAAAAAAAAAAACCAAGCAGCAAAAAATAGCTAAGTCCGAAATTGTAAGAAGGAAATAACAATGATTAAGTGAAAAACAGATTTTAAAAAACAATAGAAGTGTCAATAAAACTATAGCTGAGCTTTTCTAAAGAGATAAATAGATACCCTTTGCTCAACTAAAAAAAATGAAAAAACCCTCAAAGTTATAAATGAACTTAAGAACAGTACAACTGATATCACAGCAATAAAAAGGTCAAGAGGCAACTACCAACAATTTTACACCAACACAGTGGATGATCTGGAATAGACAACTTTCTGTAAGTACAAATTCTACCAAGATATTGTGAAGAAACAGAAAATACGAACAGAGCAATAACAAGTAAAGAAACTGAATCAATTATCAAATGCTTTGGAACAAAGAAATTCCCACGACCTGTGGCTTTGTCTGGTGAATTCCACCAAATACTTAAAGAAAAAATAATATCAATCACACTCAAACTCAGAAACTTAAGAGAAGGGAGCACTCACTCTATAAAGCTAGCCCCACCCTGTCACCAAAGCCACAGAAAGACCTTACGAAACAAAGAAAAATATAAGCTATTACCTCTAGTGAACACAGATGCAAAAATTCTCACCCAACACTAGCAAGCTGAATTCAGCAGCACATCAAAAGGAAAATATATACTGTAATTGATGATATTTGCCCCCAGGGTATAAGATTGAGCCAATACGTTAATAAATGTAACTCATTAATAGAATACAGGGTGAATTTTCACAATCATCTCAATGGATGGAAAAAATATTTGACAAAATTGAATATGTTTGCACGATTAAAAACTCTCAGCCAATTAGTCGCAGAAAACAAGTGCCACCACATAAAATATATGTATATGTAATATGTGCACGCCAGGGTCACATCTTACATTGTATTCAACAGCGCAATGCTTTCTTCCTAAGATTAGTAACAAGACAATCCACCCACACTCAGCATTTCTTCTGCATCTGGTGCTGAAGTCTAAGCTAGAGCAGCGAGGAGCAAAAACAAACAAAGGCATGAATACTAGAAATGAAGAATCAAGGCAGATTTGCTGATGACAGATCTTATGTGTAAAACACGCTGAAGACTCCACCAATAGTCAGTAAATAAATTAAATAAAATCAAAGGGCACAAGCAAAACATGAAAGTGACATGTCTATACACTGGCAACGAATTCTAATTAAAAATAAATTGAGAAAGCAATCCCATTCCCAACAGTAGAAAAAAACAGAATACACAAGAAAAACTCATCAAGGAGAAAAATGTTTGAGTACTGAAAACTCTAAGAAATTGATGAAAAGTTAGAAGCCTGAACAAATGAAAAGATAGTATTCATATATTGGAAGACCTATTGTCATTGAAATATCAATTCTAACCAAAGCAACTGACTGACTCAGTGTAACCCTCATCAAAATTCCAATCTTTTTTCCAAAGAAACAGACATAAAATTCTGAGACGTATAAAGAATTTAAAACAATTCCAAAATACTTAAAGCAATCTTAAGCAAAATTAAACCAAAGGCATCACACAACTTGACTTCAAAATATACTACAGAACTATTATAATTAAAACAATCTGGTATGAGCAGGAGAACATACCGTAGATCACTGGGACTCAACACAACCCAGACGTAAGTCCATGCATTTATAGTCAATTGATTTTTAACGAATGTACAAAGAACACAAAATTGGAAAAAGATACCTTCTTTAGTAGATATCAGGAAAACTACAAATCCACATGTAAAAGAATACTCATACGCTATAAAAATCAATTCAAGGTGAATTAAAGGCTGAAGATCAACATCTGAAACTATATAACGAACAGGGAAGGACAAAGGAGAACAATTTCTCAACACTGGTCTTTGCAAAAAAAAAAAAAAAAATTTTAATAGGACCTAAAAGGTACAAGCAACAAAGGCAAGAACAAACTAATGACGCTGCATCAAACTAGAAGCTTCTTTACACAATGGAAAACAAGTAACAGAGTGGCAAGATAAACTGTGGAATGAGAGAAAATACTGGCAAGCCATGCATCTTACAAGGGCTTAATATTCAAAAAGCATATACAACCCTATAGGAAAAACAACTAATAATTTGATTAAGAACTGAGTAAAGACCTGAATGTACATTCATTTTCAAACAAGACATACAAATGACCAATGAATACATGAGAAAAGTTTCAACCTCGCAAGCTATCAGAGAAGCACAAATTAAAAACACAATAAAATGTCACCGTGTACCTGCTAGGATGTGTATTATTAGAAAAATAAGATAAATATTGGCAAGGCAAGAGGGAAAGTAATTTTTGTAGACCACCAATGGGAACATAAACTGGCACAAGCAAAATGGAAAGAGTATGAATATTCCTCAAAAAAATTCAAAATAGAACTGCCACATGATCTGTCAGTACCATTTCTGGATATTTACCCAAACAAATCAAGATCAGGAAATGAGCGGTCTCATGTTCATTGTTCAGTATCCACAAAAGCCAAGATGTGGAAAAACTCTGAATCTTTATTAATAGACGAATGCATGAGGATCATGCCTGTATTAGCCAGAATTCTCCAGAAGAGCACAGGTGACTACAATATACATGAAGATATGTAAGTGGAGGTTACGAAGATTGGCTCTCACATGGTGACAGTGTTTGAGAAATCCCTTGATAAGCATCTTTAAGTGGCAGAACCAGGAAAGTTCATCGTAAGGATCAACCCAAGTCCACATTCCTGAGAAGCCTGGGATCCAGTGACGAAACTCTCAGTTCAAGGCCAAAAGCTCAGAAGGATTGGTACAAGTTCCACAGAAAACCTGAAGACAATGCAAGCTCTAATCCTACAGTAGGAGAAAATGAATGTCCTGCTCCAGGAAAGAGAGCAATTTTGCTCTTCCTCAGTCTCTCTGTTCAACGTTCAATCTGGGTCCTCCACAGACTAGATGTAGCCTCTTCATGCTGGTAGGAGCGGATCTTTCTTCAGACTACTGGCTCAAATGCTAACCACACATGTAAACACTCTTACTCAATTATATACTGAAATCATGTTTTACCAGTGAGTTCTTCTTCAACCTAGTCACACTAATATACGCAAGTAACCATCACAACATACTGTGTGCATGTGCTTGTGTATTCTTTAGCCTTCAAAAATGGAATACTATGCGTCTATAAAGTCCAACAACGTGGAGGCTTTTGCAGGCAAATGGAAGAAACTTGAGAACATCATGCTTAGTGAAGTGAGTCAGAAGCAGAAGGTGAAACATCGAATGGTCTCTCTGATATGAGAGACCCAGATCACAATTCTTATGGAACTTAAAACAAAAAATGGAGTGAAACAGGGGGGTAGGGTGGGGAAGGAGAAAGGGGTGGGAGGGACAAGAGGAGAGTGGGAAAGTCCTTGTCACCTTTACAAGATACGTAGGTGCACAAAATGTTCAACTTCATTGTAAACCTTAAATTTTACGCTTATACATATCAATAAAATGGGGTGAAAAAAGGAGATCTTGCCATTTGCTACAACATAGGTGGACTTGGAAGATACTTGGTTAAAATAAGCCAGACACAGAAAGTTAAGTACACTATCATTTATATGTGGATTCTGAAATAGTCAAGCTTACAAAGAGTGGAACAGCGATTTCCAGGGACTAGGGGGAAGATAAAATAAGGAACTGATGGTCAGAGAGTACAAAGCTCTAAGTACACAAGGTAAGTTCTGGAGAAAAGCTATATGACAGAGTAAAAATAGCTAACAACACTGTACTGCATACATGAAGCTTTCTAGTAGGGTAGATCTTATGTTATATGTTCTCACCATCACACTAACAATAAATAACAATCTTGACAATGAAGGCTGGAGGAATCTTTGGAGTTGATAAAGCCATCTATGACCTTGACTGTGGCGACTGGTTTCACAGGCATACACTTGGTCTTAAATTCGTCAAAAATTAAATGCATTTTTTTAAAGTACAGCTTTTTATGTGCCAGTCCCAGTCAGGCTTGACTGCAAAGTCTCTGAGGATTCTGCTACATAGTGCTTTCTACCCAGTGATTGAGAAAGCACTGCATTCTGAGCTGTGTTTCAGAAACCAGTTTATTAAGTGTTATAACATCCCAGCAGCAATTTGTAAGTCAGGCTTCAAGATGACATTAAAATATACAGAGTGCAGCTTCATATTCAGATGACCAAATAAAGCAGGGCCTTCACTGAAGATTCAACCTGTAAAATGTCCACACTCCTAAAGACTGGCATTGCAGACCAGATGAGAGGGAGAAGGGCCAAATCAGAGATCAGTTCCCACCTCAGAACAGCTATGGTTGTAACAGACTCATTAATTTGTTTAACCCAACTGAATGAAACAAGCAGTCATTGGGCAGATGAACCATGTGTTAATTGCCACGCTGGCCCAGGGTAATACTTTTTATCCAAGACTACTGGCATTAAGCCAGAAGCCCAGGTTGATATTAAGTACTCTTTCCACTTCCTCTAAAATCTACACACATGAAAAACCCATGGATAAACCAGTCACTCCTGTGGTCACCTGGAGATACTCATTGTCCATACACAACAGACACCATCAGTGATGTCTACAGAGTGTGTGTGCAAACTGCACAGCCAAGGGATATGAGTTTCTAGAGGCTACTCTGACTTGATTCTGCAAGAATTCAGAGATGTTTCTGGTGTCAGGTTCTAGTGGTCCGGGTTGGGGATGGGGGGTCTGTTGCATCACCACCTCAGCTCCACCTCTGATCATCAGGCACTAGATTCTCATTGCCAGGTCCCTGACAATTCACAGCAGGGTTCCTGCTCCTACGAGTCTACTGCAGATGACGAGGAGCTCATGAGGTCCTACGGGCAATGGGGAGCAGCTGGAAATACAGAAGACACTGAATGCTGGTCCCGCTGTGCAGCCTGGTTCCGAAATGGCCACTAGCACATGGCCTGGGGGTTGAAAACCTATGCTCCATTCTTCACTCTTCTATTCATGTTTTTTTTTTACAGTTTTAGTTTCTCCTTTCTTAAATGAAACGATTTTAAGAACCACTTTTCCTCTATTCCTGAATTCATATTTTCTCAAAATTATAATTTTGGATCAGAATCATACAAAATAGTTTTAAATGTTTAAAGCAGCAAGAGGTATATGCCATCCATGCTCTAGAGGGAAACTGCACAGGCCCTGACCTAAGAGATTTCAGTGTCCATTAGGAAAGATTAGTAACTGCAGAAATGAGGGATATGAAGTATGTGCAGAATTCTAAAACCACAGAGAGGCAAGGTGGTCGGGTCAAGGGAATCAATCCTCACCCCCCTGAGCAGGTCTTCAGTAACCCAAGACTTCTCAAAGGAGTTAAGAGCGATGGTCCCCAAACTTTTCAACACCAGAGACCGGGTTAAAGACCCTCCTCACAAGGAGAGTGGGGGAGCACTGGTTCTGCAGCTAGTCACCAGGGGATGGCTTTGAAACAGCAGTGGCAGCAGGAGGGGAGCCAGGAGAGAAGCTCCACTTCCCGTCAGTTAGCAGCAGCACTTGACTCCAGTTGGAGCACACGGACAGGAGGCGGAGCTTCACTGAAACTCACCTCCTGCTCAAGGCTCATCTCGCCAAGACCATGATACTGGTTCTGCAGGCCAGGGGTTGAAGCCCCAAGTTACGGTTCCTTGTTAGCAAGCTAGAACATTCCTTTAGGGAAAAGAAGGCATCTTTCAGCCCTACCTTCACTGAGTCTCACTAACTCTTCCTGCTAAATTCTGAATCAGCGAGAAACGATAACCATTTCTTAACTGTGATTCTTTTTAAAGAATTTTGCTTAAGGGAAGCATATGACAAGAACTTTAAAAAGTCTAACACAGCATAATAAAAAGGTGGCTAGGATCTTCCCAGATGAAATAAAAACTAGGCACTGACATATTCCAGGTTTTTCAATCTTCCCAACATTCCCTGGTGCTATCAGAATAGCCGTTTCCATTAGCACTGCAGCCTGGGGGAAGCGAGGGGAGGAAATGCCTGTGAATGTGCGGTGCTCACTATTTCAAGATGCTATGTCGGCTGACCAGCCATCCTAATCCAATTCTGTTGAACCCTCGGGTGACAGCCACAACTTGCCTCCCTCCAAAGGCCCATTCCACATCAAAAAAGACATCCATGGCTTGAAATTAAATGACTACGCTTCTTTTTCTCCAAAGAACCACTGCTACTCACTATGGTTAGAGTCAGGAATGTCTCCCAACAATCTTGTGTCTGGAAAGTGATCCATGCAATCACTGGGGTGAAATCCATTGATTTCCCATGCTATTAGGAGGCAGGGCCTGGTTGGAAGGGCCATCACTCGGGCATGACCTGGCAGGATACACACAAGCTCTGCTCTTCCCTGTTCCCTCTGCTTCCTGCTTCGCCACACTATGAACAGCTTTTCTCCGGCTTGGCCTCTGCCAGCCCCTTCTACCACTGTCAGCCACCTTTGAGTGGCCTAAGACCTCCCAAAACTGTGAGCTAAAATAAACTTTCTTCCCTTAAGTTATGGGTATTGTGTCCCAACAACACAAAAAAGTAACCAACACACTTCACCCATCAACAGGTGTTAATGGGCTTGAGAAACAGGGATGCCAAAATCCCACACAGTCTCCAGAAGGAGAAGCGTAAGATGGCCATGCAAAGACGCACTCGCCATCACAACCTCCAGTCGGCCTCCTGCAGGATCTATTTTGCGGCCACACTGGCTCAGTTGGTCCAATGTAAGAGGCACCTTCTCTACCAAGGCTGTTGGTAGTCCAGGAACCTTCAGCTACCCTGTGTGGTGATGTGTCCTCTGGTAACCAGTATCTGGTCACAGGCTCCAAGAACAGGGCCACAGCTCAACAGATCTTATACTGAAGGCCCTGCCATTGAAGACTCCAAACCTAGTGTCATCTCAAGGTGCTGGGAAGCTTCGACACCTGCCACACCAGGCCTCACCCTCGATAGATAGCCACCTATGCCTGCGGCTACAGCCTGAACCCCAGGTTTCCATTACACATTGTGGGGCTTTTCCTTTGTTATTTTTGTAACACTAATTTGAAGGTTTTGATGAGAAACTTTATAACATACAGCAAGGCAATGGCCACTTTGGGGTGCTTCCCTTTCCTCCCAGTGGTTACATATCATCAACGACAACTTCAAAGAATGCGCCAGGAGTCGTCCTCTTTGTCTTGACTTTCCATTGCTAATACAGGCTTTTCCCTTCACCTCTGGTCCTTTCAAAAAGGTTTAGTGAGAGGTGAACTCATCCCTGAGGTCAAGTCTTTTCCTCAACTGCCTCTGACACAAGTTTGGGATGGACGTACATGCCCGGTTCAGTCTGCCACACTCCTTCTCTTCTATTTTGTACACGCCTGCTGGGACCTTTTAAAGAGCTCTGAACAAATCCAACCACTCATCCATATAGAAGTACAAAAGATCAGTTTTCCTCTTTACCTCCCACCATGGTGCAGTTAGGGAAGTCGCGACTGCACTTAACCCCATCAGGCCTCATGGCCCCACTCTGGGTGAGCTTTCAAACATTGCCACCCTCCGTGATCTCCAAACACACATCCTTGCTTCTTCAACCAATTTCTGGGAGTGTGACTGACCTATTTCTCTCTGCCAGTAAGACTTCCTTTCAGCAGGCAGGTGCTCAGCTTACACATTTTCTATGAAAGAATTTCACATCCTTTACAAATGGTGAGGTCAAATGTCAGATGAGGGCTAGGACGTGGATATTACCGCTATGTTACTAGACACACAGTAGGCACTAAAGTCCCGTTTGGATCCCACAAGCAGATATGGTTTGGATCTGGAGTGTCCCCCAAAAGCCTCATGTATTTGGATGTAGTGGGTAATTGTGTTACTGGGAGGTGGGGCCTGGCTGGAAGGGGCAGGTGACTGGGGTTTGACCTGGAGACACTGCATCAATATGCTTTGATGGGGGAGGTGAATTACCCACACCCAACAGAGCTCTGAGTTGTAACGGAGCCAGGAAGTGGGGGAGGGGCACCCACCCTGGCTGTGAGGCACCCAAACAGCAGCTTGAACTTAATTAAGGGCAGAAGGAGAAACATTATTATAGCTTCTTTCTGGGAAAGCTCTGACCCTGCCTGAGTCTCCAGACATCAAACTTACTCAACTCCTTTTGCTCCTGCTTCACCTGGGTTCTGTCTGCAAGGATGTGTCCAGCTCTCCAGCCTCTGCCATGTGCTTTCTGGGTGCCCATGAACGGTCTCTGTGAGATCTTCTGAAACTGTGAGCTAAAATAAACCTTCCTGTCCTCAAGTTGTGGATCTCAAGTATTTTGTTACAACAATGACTAAGTAAACAAGACACAGGCTTTGTTCTGATATTCTCCACTGTATTCCAAGTTTTACATTCAGATTATAACTTTTCTCTCATTTCCTATTCCATAGGATAAAACGGTTTCCATTTTGTATGTGAAAGTAGTAACTCAACTGAGAGAAACCACAGTTTTCGTTGAGCTTCTTTTTCTGCTTTCTAGGAACCTGACCAGCAGTAGATGGCCTCCTAAGTGGAAATAAGCAGGCAGAAGCCTTATCAGGAAGCGTTTTGGGGTTCTCAAATGAGGGAGGGAAGAGGGGCAAGTGGGACTGAGCAGAGACGTATCGTGCTGCCATTCCCTCAGGGTGGGGAAACCTCTATTAACTCCTCGGGGTAGCTAAACACAAAGGCAGTCGTCAGAGTTTACAATGGTTGGAAGAAGAGGGCTGGGCCTTCTACTCCTGATATGGTACGTGGGTGTGACCTATCCAGAAAAGAAGCACGGCCTTGGACAGGCTGTCCTCTGCCACCCGGGAATCCAGCAGGAGGAGTGACAGCCAAGGGTTTCACATAAATAGTGCTCCACGGCTTGGGGAGTCCATCCCTCCTTCCTAAATGAGCATGCGGACAGCACATCACAGTACCCACCACACACTCTGCCATGTATTTGCAGAAAAACTCCTCTCCAAGTTGCCAAAAAAATAAAAGAACTTATAGTTTATAACAAGGGCATCATGTCGCTGTACAAGGTGAAACATGTATAAAGTTTATTAACCAAAAAGAAATAATCTCTTATTCATGACAAGGGCTATAATCTTCCTTTCATTTTCATGCCTTAAACAGAGAAGAGCCATCCTCATCCTCACATATCTATTATACGTAGAAAATAATTAAGTGATTATTTCAAAGAGTCATTTTCTGAGGACTCACTGGTGTTTAGGCTTGATGTCCCTAAAAGTCTGTGCACATAATCAAAAAGAGTCAACCCTTGCGTCTGTACTGTCATGGTAATAAAGTGGAATGTCTCCTTTCTCACTAGTGTGGAGTATGAGTGGATGATCAAAAGGATGTGTTTATTAGCAACACTGGATTATAAATTATGGAATGAAAACCACTTGGAGTTTTAGAATACAGAACAGATTGTTTGAGGAGTTGAGACAAGGGGCTCAGAGGCAGTGGGAGATGTAGACAGATCACTGGGGATCACGTGAGGTAGTATTACACGCAGAGGCAAAGCTGAAAACACTGCTAAGGTCTCAGAAATAAGACTGCTGCTCTGTTTTAGCTCCTTGAGAGGAAAACCAGGAGAAGACTGGGGCCAGAGGCTTGATATGACTTGACTCTAGAATGTCCCCCAAAGGCCACATGTTCAGAAGGTGATTCCATCATGGGAGTTAATCCATTGATGCCCTGTGCTGTTAAGAGGTGAGGTGGATCACTGGGGCTTGATCCAATAAGGGGCAGCACACGGGGACATGAGCTACCAGGGCATATCCCAGCTCCACCATCCTCATCCTGTTTCCTGCCTTCCTGTGCCATGGACAGCTTGCCTCATACTGGGCCTCGCCCATGTGCTTCCACCATTACCAGTCAGCCATGAATAAACAGACCTCCTGAGACCTTCTGAAACTCTGAGCTAAAATAAACCCTCCCTCCCTTAAGTGTGGGTACTGGGCATTGTTACTGAGCAATGAAAAAGTAACAAAGACAGAGTCATTTCTGACAACTTCAAAACAAAATACCAGAGCTATGAGAAGACGAATTATTTGGCAGATCAGAGCCCTCTGAGGGCTAGCCAATACAATGTGGAATGAGGCAGATGTAGGCATGAGACAAGTCCGTAAGCGCAGAATGTCTGGGCAAAAGACAATGGTCACATTGAGCTCAGTAAGAACAAGAGAAGGGGACAGTAGAAGATGAACTATGAGGAAATGTGCCTTCCTTATTCCTGTTTAGTCCTTTAGAATCCAAACTAAAAGAATCCAGGAGTTATCTTTTTAGTATGACATAGCCTGTGGTGCTGGCACAATTGATATGATAATCCTTTCGAATGCTATTAGCTTAGTTGAGCCTCCTGGCCTATTTCTTCAGAGCTGTAGCTTTAGAATATATCACAGAAATTCTTTAGATAAATTAGAATTTTCTACCCATAGCCTCTAGACTCCTTGCCATAGGACTGGCAGGGAACAAAGACCTAGACTTCTAATTCTTGCATTTCTGTAACTCCTTAGAGTATGAAAAATATTTTCTGAAAGTAGAAGGGTCAGCTACAGTAGAACTTAATATGGATTTATTGAAGATGGTGAGCACGTGGGGAATGACTAAAGCCCTCAACGGCTTAGTCCATGCATACTCACTGTGATGACAGGGCACAGGGTACCCACCTAACCAGGGCCTTCTATCATCTCAGAGCTAATAACTGATCCCTGAAAACTGCAAAACTGAATGTGCCAGCATACTGGTCTCCTACAAATCCCAGTCAGCTAGGTTGTCACTTTAAAAGCCAAGCCAAAATTATAAGAGGGACTTCGAAATTGTCACTGTCAAGTCAGATCAATGTCCTTGTATATCCAGTATCTGGCTTCGTGCTACTCACATGGTACAAAAAAAAAAAAAGGCACAATTGTTTTAGTCAAAATACTCTACTTTCTACTTTTTCTCTACTTATGTCCTTAAACAACTGACAAGTTTCTGGAATTTACTATCTCGTATATAAAAATAAGCAGTGTTGTGTATTATTTTTCACTAGACCCGGTACTATTTGAAATAGTGCATTGTATCATAGGATCACTAAATAAGCACATGTCGACGATTCCTTTTTCTGGAAACCAGAGGCTCCAAGGAGAAAGGAGCAGATATCTAAAGGAGAAACCTGACGGCTGCCATCACTGCTGCGCAACCAAAGTCAACACTGACAACAAGAAGTCACACAGACAGGGACTATCTTTAGATGACCTGGTAAACGTGGCACTTTAGCCCAGTTACCTTCCTCCCAAAACCATTACCCCAGTCTGAGAAGAACACGACATGAATCTCCACTAAGGAACATTCCAGCAGCTACCTAACCAACACTGCCCAATACTGTCATAGTCATCAAAAACAAGGAAATTCTGAGAAATTGTCATAGCCATGAGAAGCCTAAAGAGACACAACAAAATGTGACAGTGCTGATGAGGTTCCAAAACAGCAACAAAATAACATTAGGAAATCTGAATAAAGTATGGATCTTAACTGATAACAATGTGTCAGCATTGGCTCATTAATTGTAACAAACGTACCAAACTAATGTGAGCTATTACGAACAGGGATTCTGACACTTGAACATTCTAGAATATTCTGTAAAGTAACCTGGGAATACTTTGTAATTTTCCTGTGAACCTAAACCTCTTCTAAACATAATTTATTTAAAAACAGAGGAAGAGAGTTCCTCATCTAAAGGCCCAAGCTTGTCCTTTAAAACTTCGGTAAATATCCTAAGACAGTCTCTCATTACACGAAGTGTTTCTGTGGATCACATCAGATTCTTTCATATCTCGGCAGTTGTGTTTCTCATTCCAACCCAATGTGTGTGGGTTTCTATCCATTTGCACAAGATGACTTTCTAGTGCCCCATAATGCCACGTTCCTTTCTTGCTTTAGGCTCCTCGGACATCACAGAACAGAACGTCAAGGAAGCTCACACAGCAGAGAGCAACAGCTTTTTAGCACTGATCGCTTGGCTAGTACACTGATCCCAGAGTCAGCAACGAGAGACTCTTTCACAAATTCTCCCTTTTTTAGCTTTTATTCTTTCCCCCAGCCTTTGTCAACCAGAGATTTATTTTGCTGCAGAAAACTTCGTAAAAATAGGTGTCAAGTGTCTACCCAAGGAGACTACCAATTCCCACCCTTCACTGATTGAAGGTTATTCCAAGGACATTTCCCCTTTATTCCTGGGATCCTCTTTCTATTGGTTTAGTAGCTTTGAAGCCCTACAGAAACTTCCCTTGGTAGAGGAAGCAGAGAGGTGCAGGTCCTGAAATGATCAGTGACCAGGATTCTGAGGCCCTCTCTGCCCTGTTTCCTGGGTAGCTTGCAGGTGGCTTGATGCTGTGAGGCCTTAATGGGGTCTGGTCACTCC
The DNA here is from genome assembly GCA_004027205.1 of Ctenodactylus gundi. Classification (NCBI taxonomy): domain Eukaryota; kingdom Metazoa; phylum Chordata; class Mammalia; order Rodentia; family Ctenodactylidae; genus Ctenodactylus; species Ctenodactylus gundi. The sequence goes on from PVKB01000438.1 coordinate 485,111, forward strand.
GGAACTGTAAGCTTTGCAGGCGTTATCTATCCCACAGCTTTACTCAGGTCACAGGAATCGAACTTTTTAATTATCACAGAGCCGAAAATAGAGAACTCACATACTACCGTTTTTACTGACAAGACAGTCCTTTTAAAGAATGGGAGGAATGGAGGAACAAATCAGGAAAGGAAACACAATATGTGTATGTGATTGGGTTTTTTTGTTTTGTTTTGTTTGCTAAATCTCATGAGATTTTAACCCAAAGATCCATACAAAAATGTATCTGGGATCTTGAGCAGGTAGCAGTGATAACTGGACAGTGAGGACATGACTGGCCAAGGGGGAATGGGCACAGTGTGCCTTGCAGGTCAGCTCCATGCTCTTCCAAAATGGATATGAGAGCAATCAGGAAGGTCCAGGGGGAGCAGAGGCAAGAAGGAGGTGGCATAAGGTGCAATGCTGTCAGGTGGCACTGGATTAAGTCAGCCACAGCCACAAGAGCTGGCGGCTGCAGCTGATAGGACACAGGGAGTGAGGAGGCCATGTGAAGCCCCTCATGGAGGTGTTTAGTCAAGAGTAAAAACTCTATGAAGCCAAGTTATTGACAAAGATGGGGGAGGTGACAAAAGGAGAGTGGGAAAGCCCTTGTCACCTTGACAAGATACATATGTGCGTAAAAAGCTCAATTCCACTGTAAACCTTAAATTTTGCACGTATACGTATCAATAACATGGGGGGAAAAGATGTAGGTGGGGAAGGAGGCGACGCTGCAGAAATGTCTTTTTCTTTCATCTGAACAATACAAAGTCTAAGATTCCATCTCTCTCAAAGTCAATATTCATGTTAACAAATAAAGGTGGCCACTAAAATACAAACCATAAAACCAATAAGTGGCAAACCAGTTGAAGGAAAAGGAGGCTAAAGGATCTAATCCCCCCAAGAAGTCAGGAAAATAATTAGGGCAGAACAAGGGGTCACAAAATCCACAAGATAGTAGAATTCCCAAGGATAATCATTAAGCACATGTTCAAAAGATAGACAATCTAAATGGCTTTTTCAAATATTAAAGGTCAATTAGGAATTCATTCAAAAAATAAGTTGATGGAAGACATACACCTAGCAAATACCAAAGAAAGGAACATGAATGTCAAAATATTTATCTAAGGTTAAGGCATCTTAGAGCAACATGTGGTATTTATTCTTAGTCACACATTTTTACTAATGGAGGGCATACTATTAATTTGTTTGCATTTAGCACAAACTCACCAGGTCATCTAAAGATAGGCACTGTCAGCGTGACTTCTTCTTGTCAGTGTCGACACCGGTCACGCAGCTGTGATGGCACCCATCAGGACTCTCCTCCAGATTATCTGCTCCTTTCTCCTTGGCGCCTCTGATTTCCAGAAAAAAAAAAAAAAAAAGCTTTTAAGACATGTGCTTATTTAGTGGTCCTATGATAAAATCCACTGCTTCAAATAGTACCTGATATCGTGAAAATACGTAACACTGCTTATTTTTATATACGAGACAATAAATTCTAGAAAACTGCCATCGCCTTGAGAACAAAGGAAGACAAAAGCCTCTGCTAACTGGAAGAGGTCCCAAAATGGGTGGCCAATGACAGATTTTAATGTATACACGTGCATACCCTGTATGCCACGTACTGCTTGAGGCATGAGAATCTAAGAGTAGGCAATGAGGGCTCTACTGGTGGCTGGGAAAGGCACATCTAGCCTAGGACAGGACATGAAGTGGGTGGGTCATAGAAAGCAAGCAGTCCTCACCAGACCCGAAGGGCTTTGGGCCACAGAGCCTTTCTCAAAGGTGAGTAGCACTCTTTTTTTTATAAACATGTAAAAATATTTCCATAGGTACAAATAGAAACACTACTAAAGTTAGCTACTAGTGTTTTACTTGTCAACGTTTAGATAAAACAATCCATCTCAATAAAAAGAAATTTACTCCAGAAGTACAAAGAAGAGTAAGTATCAAACACAAAACAGAAAGAGCTCAAGTTCACATCTGAAGACATAAGCAACAGGTACTGCGCTAAGTTCCTTCAGGCTTCTCGTAAGCTATAATGCACATCAGTGATATCCCGGCTTGGAACAGAACAGAACGTGACCTGTCCCGGGTATCTGCCCAAAGGCCACTGAGAAGTCACGATTCGCGGTGACAATGAGCTAGAAGCAAACCCACTAAAGAAAGAAACAGGGCAGTGGTTTGCCCATCGCTCCTATTAGTCAACATTTTATAGGAATTTCTGTTTAATGCAGTTTTTTGAAAGTAGGTGTGAATAATGAAAAGGAAGGAACAAGACGAGTGACGGGAGATGGTATCATTATCATAAAAAACCAAGAGCTTCGGCTGAACTTTTTATTAGTTCTGCCAGCTTGTCTGTACACTTCATTAAAATTACATGTTTCTGTATTCTAGCAAAAACAAATTAGAAATATAAAATTTAAGAAAACCACTGCCCTGATAAGAATTTATACATTCTATTACATTTGCTCCCAAGCATACTGAGATGGGAAACTATATTACTCCTTTTTTAACTTTATTAAAGGTCTAAGAGAGAATTTTGAGTCTTCCCCTTCATAAATATAAAATCTAATGGCCAATCTACCCCCAAAATTAATATTTAATAAATGAATAAATTTAAATGAAAACACAGAACCAGACCTGCTAATGATAAAATGCATTCAGATGATTAAATAATATTTTTTGTTAAAAAGGGAAGATTAATTCTAAACCCACAGTAGCCCCGTTGGTGGTGGTGGGGTAGGGGCTGTGTGTGAGAGAGAGGGGATGTGAGGATGACCCCCGAACCTAGGGCACGATATGCCCTAAACCTCAGGTGTCTGAAGGAGGTAGTCCCTAATGATCAGGGCAGCACAACTATTCCACAAACATCAAAACTCTACCTGCTGTCACAAAAACAATTTTTGAGGCAGAATAATTTTTCCTTCAAGAACATATTTTCCAAGAGACTAAAATGTGAAAAGCAGAACCTAAAGCGTGAAAAAATAGTCTACTTTGAATGAGCTTATAGTAGGAAGGAACCTCTGAGACAAAGCAAAGTTAATAACTGCACCGTGTTTAAAGGGCTTGCTTTTCTATGTAGCAAGAGCAACTTCATTAACATGTAAAATCTGTAAGCCACAGATGAGGGGATATAACTGCAAGGAGGAGAGTGAAAGATCAGATTACACATAATTTAATCATCCCTAAAAACTGATGTAAGAAAGCAGAAATGACTGAAAGAAAATCTGACAAAAGTAAGAAGAGAAAAATAAAACCAGCCAATGACACAAAAATCCTCAGTCCTGCTCCTGATCAAAGAAATGTCATTAAACTTCCCTGGAGGTGCAGAGAGATGCTTCTTGGATTGGCAAAACAAACTTCCAGATTTCTTACCAAGCTATTCATAAGACTGTGCACTGGCACAGTTTCTTTAGACATGCTGCCAGATTTCTTCTCCAAAATTTGCTTCTGGACCATACACACTTACGCTTGAATTCATCAGGGGATTGGGATGGGGGTGGGGGTGGTGCTGGGCATTGAGCCCAGAGCCTTCACACTGAGCTACATCCCTTGCTCATTTCTAATTTTTATTTTGAGATAGAATTTCACCTGCCACTAATCTGCCCAAGCTGGGCTCAAATTAATTATCCTCTTGCCTCAATATCCCAGAGGGCTTGGGATCGCAGGCCTGAAACACTGGGCGCAAGGGGGAACATTTTAAAGAAAATCTCATGTGTACAAAATATGTACTTATCCCAGTGAAAGTTGTAGTATTGAAAAAAATAGAAATTTACCTGGATGTCAATTTAAAAATGGATAAACTAGACTTTAATCCACAATGGTATATTTAATAGGTATGTTTATGTGTATTTGTATATGTGTGGATATATACACACTTAGGTATTTTTGTACACATATACACACAAATATACATATGTAAGTAAATATAAACAGTTCTTTAAAAATTAAGTGGGAGAAAGGAAAGGGGGTAAGCAAATTCCAGAAGGCAGCCAGTGTGAGAACATTTATGAAATTATTTTTATAAAAATGAAGGAATATGATTTGGTCCATACTTTTATTGACTTCCTGTGTAGAACTATACACAATCTTAAATACATTTTCCTTTTTGCAGAGAAAACCACTGTAATGAAGAAAACCATGTGAAAGCCATAAAATAAATGTGTCTAAATTACTTTAAACAAACTCGGGCAGAGATTTCTTTCCATGAAATATATAAAGTCTCATGTAGAAATACTAAGGCTTCCCACACACAGCTACAACTTATTATGTAACCAGGAATATGATAATCCCAGAACAGATGATCATCAAAGAACCGTGAGTGCCGTAACGAGGACAGAGCTCCATTATGGCACTCGGTACGTGGAGCTTAGGAAGCAAGAACAACGCAAACCGGTTTCTCTCTTCTTTACAAGACTTGGGAACTGAAAAAGTGCTGAGAGTAGCACAAACTTCCTTGGTATTTCCACGTGCAGCTGGTAGTTCTTTCATTTCTTATTGAACTCCTAAAGCTTGAGGAAATAACCTGACAGCATCTGTGAGCGCAGCTTCTGGGCCTGCCTAGGTAGCCACTGTGCACTGACTCCTTCAAACACCACTGGGAAAGACACATTGTCCTGAGGAAGTCGCGGACACACAAGGCTGCTGTCCAGTTGAAGAGGACAGCACTGCTCAGCTGAGCCAAGGCTGGGGCCCGCAGGAGGAAGGAACAAGCCATTAAAGTGGCTGCAAGCAGAGGCAGCCGTAAGGGCCGGAATCCCAACAGGACGCATGAGGCCAGAGTACAACAGTTCCCAAGGAAGGGAGCCCGACACCCCGAGTCAATAAACTCTTCACCCCACCATTAAGGTGTTAATCAGTACAGTAACTGCAGTCTACCGTAATTTATTATGTATTTTAAAATAACTAGAAAAATAGAAAGCTCTTGATACACAGAAATGATAGATATTTGAATGAAATGTCAATTACACAAGTTCACATTTCATACACATATAAGCTTATCATATTGTGTCCCACAGATACATGTATATATGGGTCAATTAAAAATACAAACACAAACTTTGTGGTTTTGAAACTATGTGCTGTTGGGAAATCGAGCCTGGCTGAAAAGGGCAGATGCTTGGGACTTGATTTGAAAGGACTGTGTCTACGTGCTAATACTGGGGGTATCCGGGGCAGAGCTTTCAGGTTTGTTATTGACCTGTGGGCCCAGAAGTGAGCCAGGGCACCCACCCTGGGTGTGGGAAGCCGACCTGCAGAAGAAACATTGCTGCAGTTTCATCCCAGGAAGGCGCTGGCCCTGTCTGAGTCTCCAGACAGCTTCGCTCCTTCTTCACTTCATTTGTCTGTGATGCCTTGAGCAGCTTTCCAGCCTGTCCATAAACTGACAGTGCGAGACTTTCTGAAACTGTGAGCTAAATAAATCCTTCTGCCCTTAAAGTGAGCATTATCTTGTCTCGGCAAGAACAAGAAGAAGAAGGAAGAAGGAAGAAGGAAGAAGAAGAAGAAGGAAGAACAAGTAGTAGTAGTACTAGTAGTAGTCATCGTTGTAGTAGTAGTAGTAGCAGTAGTAGTAGTAGTAGTAGTAACTAAGAGAGTAGTAGTAGTTTTAAAAAGACTGGATGGGAAAGACACCAACTTGAGAAGACTCTTCGAGATAACAATTTAACGTCCTGGAAAGAATTCCAAGGAATAGTGTTTATGTGCTACAACCATGACTACCTAAAAATTAGGAAAAAGCAATGGCCTGTGCTGGAGAAGGTGGAATTGCAGGATTTCCAAAGAAGACAGTAAAGCAAAGGACTGAAAGGCTTCAGGAAGTGAGCATGCTGGAAGGGCCATTCCAGCTGGAGGCCTACCAGAAGACTGCGGTCCACAGGACGGACCCCTGCAGACGGAATGGGCTCCTGAGAGGGCACCAACCTCAGAAGATGATGAGTAGTGTCTCTGCCTACAGTCCCAAGATGTGTGTAAACGTTACTACAGCACTTGGTTCACAGTGGTAAGAAGGATAATAGGATTCAAAAGAGCAGACATCACTCAAAAATGGCCACAATACTATGGCGAGTGGCAGTGTTGAAGTAGCAGAGTTATTTAACCTACAAAAATTAAGATAGCTAATGGAACATGACAACCCTCAGAGCAAAATGAGGATAACCAGCAAGGATGCTTCTCTATTTGTCCTGCAAAGGAAATCAACCATGAATAACACTAGTCTTAGACAGTGATTCCCATTAAAAAGCTACAACTTACTGTGGAAGTTCTAGCCCTAAGCTGGTTTCCAGACTCAGATCTGTGTATGGACTAGGTAGCCAGGACTCCAGCATGAAAGATCCTGCACAGCCATACAGGTATCGAGAGTAACGAGCCCTGGTCCCTAAAGTGAGTTATGATTACATCCTCAAGGAATACCTACACTAGGAAAGATCTTATTAATAGACATTTTGAAAACTGTTGGACAAAAAAACATAAGCTGATCATAGATCCTGCAAACTGGAAGCACTGCAACAACCCCGTCAGATTTGAGGCAGAAAGTAAGTGCAATCCTGGCTAATGTCTAGGGAGAATTCCATATTCCTGGAAGGCCTGGCAGGAGTTAGAACATTTGACAAATGGTACAACTACCACATTGAGGTGTTGGCCTTCCCCTCTGAAACCTTTAACCCTATAAGCTAAGTGGAAGCTTCTAAAACTTCCCCACCTGTAGCCAAAGCAGTAAATCAAAAATTGCATTACATCTTGGTGACAGGGATAGCAGATATCAGTGCCCCTGAAGAACTGACAGGATGCAAGAACAATGATTTCTATTACGTCTTTATGAAATTCATCATCTGGTCCCTACAAGAGCTAATCAGATCTCTGTGGATGGGTGTAAGCTCCTAGAAGCTCAGCTAAGCAACAGCTCTGATCACAGCCACTTACCCTGAGTCAATGGTAATATATTTCTTTCTCTGAAACTACTTTGCAAAGTGACAGCATGAAAAGGTCCCATCCCCCAAAAAACACTTTAACAAAAGGCACAGAAAGTGTCCCATTTAGTTATAAGCCACAACTGATTCCTGAGTATTCTGGCTTCCTTGTATCTACTAATTAAAGGACCACAAAAGGTTGACCTGGACCAGAAGCAGGAAGGGCTACTTCTACAAGGTGACCCACTGGGGCACTTCCTGGGACTCAGTAGTCTACATGTGATCACATGCAGGCAGGCACTAAACTTCAAGCACAAGAAGGGGCTGGTATCCGTGGGCTCAAACACCTCAGAAAAGATCTGTGCAGCTTAATAATTATTTCAGACTTAAAATCATGTTTGTGATACAGATAGTTAGCATATATTTTAGAACCTACATATTATACTGACTTCTTTTTCTGAATTCCAGATTTATTCTTTGACAATAAATTATTCCCATAATGTTAGCAGGGAAAGTATACACATGGCTTTATGTATTTGTAAACTTTATGTCTTTTCAAGTTACAGCATCTTGTTCCTAATTAAAGGTAGCCTATAGGATTTTATTGTTTATAAATATGCCCCTCTTAAATCAGAGGAGCCACAAAACATGAGCTGGTGTTTCTCTCTACTGCTGTGCCCTCTTGTTGAAGGTCACTACTGGTGCATGTAGCAACTCAGACTGTAGCATCCCTATAAACACTGGCCAGCTGTTAATCTTCTCTGTGGGTCAGAAGATGAGGGAGGAGTACAAACTGAGAGCAAGGAGTCTTGAGAGAACTATCACACATTCCACTGAGGCTCCCTAATGGCTGAGGAAATGGGAGCAGACATGTTCGTCCTGGTCCAGTTTACCCCTATTTTAGAAGTTTCATGAAGTGCTGCTGTCTCTACCCCATGCTTTATTCCACGAATCTTCACCACTTAGAAGGCATATTCCTGTTCCTACCCCTGCAGCACAAATCTTCAGGATGCTTCTGGGGTAGCGTCCCAAACAGGATGATCCTCTGCACAAAAGGCACAGTGTTCTTTTAGATTGCTGCCTCCCAGGCCCTTGCTAAAGATGAAGACACTGTGCACATTTAATGCTGCTTTGAAATATCCTTGGAAGTGGATTCTCAATGTCTTTTGGTTGATTTCTACCTAATGTTTATCATCCTGGGCTTCAGTATATCCCCTTCACTCCCTAGAGCATTATAATAACTTTATCTTGTGTACAGGTTTTAGATTTTAATAACTAGATTTCCAGCTAAACAAGAATTTCATAGAACCTATGTTTTTAGGTGAATCGTGTTTGACTGCACAATACTAATTTACAGTAAGGAAAATAATATAAATTGGCTGCGGTACCCTCAAACAGTAACATTTTCAAGCAACAAGCACTTCTTGTGCAAATGCCTTGCCTCCGAAACTCCAGCAACTTGTGCTCTCAGTAAAGTTCAAGGGACCAGGTCAGTAACTTTTAAGATAAAGGTATTGATCTTTAGCACTTGCTGTTTTCAAAGACATAGCCAAGTACATAGAAAGATGCATATCCTGTGAATACTGAGTCACAGTAAGATTAAAGACATAGAGTTAGTGATCTCCGTATCTCACAGTGGCAGAGAGCTGAGGGAGGGACACGTGGCAATGCACACAGCTGTACTCCAACATGCTTCCCCCTCAGACTTCTGGTAGGCAGTAATCAGCAGGAAGGACAGCCTGATGGCATTGCCATGGCAACTGCAGGAGCACACGGAATGGAAAGAAGAGAGACTCAACACCAATAAAAGGTCAGCTATTATGCCCGAAAGTCCTGTTTGACCAGTCAACCAGCCTGCAGCCCCTGTGGCTACCAAATCGTCATCTTACTGGACCACACATATGCACTACTCCACTGTGGTCCTCCTAAAGATCCTTGAGTCAGCTAAGGGCAATACTTCGAAGTTAGATGTGGGGCTTTTTCTACATCAAAGACTACAGTTTCAACTTGATATTTTTTTAGTTAGGACAGGTGAAGGCTACAATTCAACTCTCTGAGAATTTCCATTTTTCTCCTACTACCAAGGACTAGTCAACAAGTTGTAATACCCTTTCCCCACTATTCAAAACAATTTACCTGAATCCTTATTGTTAGTTTATGTCTGGGAAAGGTTAGTAGTAGAGAAGAGGGAACTGGCTTGCTTTATTCACAACTTGTAAGCCAGAACCACTTTGCCCATCAACAGATGCTTCTCCTAAATTGTACACATTTAGCCACTCAACAAACAAAGGTTATCAACTCTCAATGCCTACCAGAATCCATCTCAAAACTTTAAAACCCACTATAGCTACTGAGGACCTATGTCCTTTCCAACCCATCAGTTATGTATGTATCACAAAGGTGTGCAGGGTGCACAGAAGATAACTTAGGAATCCCGGCATCTAAAAGAACACTAGATATCCGGGTGAAATTTGACAGTGGACGGTATTTTCCTATTCACACAATCATATGAGATTAGGGGACTTGAGACTGTGTCTCAAGAGAAACTCCACCCCCTGCCAGCATGCTCCTGTTAGGTTCTAACGCTGCAGCTGAACCGACAAGAGGCAGAGCTTCCCCTATCATGGTCCTTGGGAGAATGGTTTTCACCTAAACCAATCTCTCATGTCAAAAGGTTGCAGACCAACCCACCTCTTTCCATATACAATGAGTGGCTTTCCTCAAGTCAAATGATTAGTCCCAAGTACATATAACCTCGAAATATAAACTCTTGATTAAAAGGATGAAAAATATTTTGCTGTTTCTGAATCAGATTTTCTGGAATCTTGCAAGACAACAGGTGGTGTATTAGCAACTTGATTTTCTAACCTATGACTACATTAACATGCTACAGAGCTGAGAGACAAACTTGCTTTGATTGTACGTATTACAGGATGTTCCAGGGTTCATCAAACATATAAAAATATTGAAAATACTTCATAAATTTGTGTGCTCAGGATTAACCTGTCATAACCTCTGACGCCAAACTAATGTCATGAGAAAAATTACGCATCACGAATTTTAATGTACAAGGTGTTCTGAAAGACACTGCATAGGAGAAATTAACAAACTTCTGGGGAAAGCCTGTTATCTGTGGCCCAGAAACTGTTCACCTGCTTCCCCCAGACCTGCCTGGGGTACCAGCTTTCAGTGTTCTTAAGTTCTACCTGCTATTTCCTTGCTACTCTACTTTCCCAAATCAAATTCCGCCAGACTTATCTCACTCCATCTGAATGTGTCTCTTGATTGAGTGATGTTAGTTCAAGAAAAAAACACCCAAATCAATTTAATGCAAATTCCCATTCACAGCCTGGTTGACCCATCAGGATACTGACAATAATAGATTGGAGTACTTAATTCCTAAAGCATGTGACTCATCGAAGGCTTGGTAATCAATTTCCACTGCAGCAAGTGCATAATTCGTCTTTGGTGCTCTTAAGCTCTGGAATACCAAATGCCTCTTCTCTCTCGCTCTTTTTAATGCCTACACATTCTTTTCCACAACAGCAAAGCCTTTCTGTGTCTCTGCAATCATTTCCTTATCTAAATTTCCATATGCTGCCCTGGCAAGATGTCCCACCTAGGAAGCTTTAGATCAATAAAAATAATTGGCCTGTTTTGCCTCTAGTTGCAGATGTCTGGGATAGATTGCATGTTCTTCTGGCAGACAACAGGAAGATGAAATGAAGGCTGGTCACTGACTCTGTCCACACTGGCCATTAACTCTCTAGAGGACAGCAAGCAGGGATCCTAACAGTCTACTCCCCACCTCCCAAAGGTTCCCAACCTGTGTTATTCATGAAGCATCGAAGCACAGTGAAACGTACAAATAGGAAACAGGCCAATGTCCTTCCACTTCAAGACAGACATGATACTCCTCAACCCCACTGTGAACACGTTTACCAGTTGTTTGTGGGGTTTTTTCCTTCAATAAAAGACTCATGTTTAATCAGATCATTCTTTTCTATCAGCCAGAAACGTTTCTGTCTTGATTCTTAAATCTCCAGATAAGAAAAATTTTAAGATATTAGGTCATACAAACTTGTACAGAAGAAACTGACATAACTAGTACTACTACCACCACTTCACGTTTTTCTCCTCCTTCTTCATCTTCTTCTTCTTCCTCCTCCTCCTCCTCCTCTACCTCCTCTTTTTTTTTTTTAAAGGCACCAACTCCTTGCCTGTAGGTTGGGTTTTTAGAAGTCACTGTCCTATGGCCTTCCTATATCTAGTGTTGTTATTTCAAAGACATTCTGATTCTTCTTCTCTTTGGTGATTTCTCTTCTCTGGAATATCGTAGGGTCTACCATCTCTACACTATAATCATGTAGCTTTAGGTCTTCTGTACTTTATCAAATTTTCAGTGACATTAAAGAGCAGTAAACTATGATTTTCCCTTGATATTACAAACTAACATCTTCAGAATGGATTACCAGTTTTGATGTACACACAAAGAGAACAAACTAGCACGTGTAATCAATACCACACACTCGTATTTCAAATTTGCCATTTTCTCTGTGTTCTAGTGTGTCCCTAAGTGAAGAATATAAGCAAGTCACCCATGGGAGGTACAGTGGACATTTCCCAGAGAATATTGCTTCCGTCCCTTTCTAAGCAACAATAAATGCATTAAAGGAGGAGCTGACCATGCACCTGAGAATACAGCCCACGTCTGCTGATGCAGGTGCGCAACCTCTGCCTTTTTATACATAAAGAAACTGATGGCTGAAGGAAGAATTAGGAGATAAGGATGCTCATCAATCTTTAAGGTTGTCCTATTTCATCAGTAGAAAAAAATGTGACAAGTCTGGAGAAAGCTCTTGCAGAACTATAAGAAAGTTTCAGAGGGCCCCATTAGCAGGAAAAATTCTTGCAGTCCTTAATGTTAAATATAAATGAAGATATATATATAATCTATGTATACAATATCCTAAGAATTTAGCTATGAACAAACTCCTTACTCACAAAGCTTATAAAACAGTAACTATAAACTTAGGGATTTTTTTTTTTTTTGCGACATGCACTTCGATTTGGTGATAAAGTAATATCCTACATATAGTAATAATGTGACAAATTAAAGATTGCTATGAAGTCATAAAATCAAAGCAAGTTAACAACTCATTTTACAAGTTACTAAATAATAACATTCTATTTAACAGATTTAATGTGAATCTATGACTTACAAGTGTTTCACTATTAACTGTACTAAAATTTTTTCATTCATCAACTCTGAACTGGAGCATGACAGGCATTGTCATTTTAAGAAAATGTAACTACTGGTGAATTTTTTATATGGGATATAGATACATCGTAAGTTCAGTGCTTTGGAACAGTACCGTCAAATACAGCAGTGAGCCAACACATTGCTTAAAACTGAAATCTACTTTGCTTGTCCTACTCAGTACCTTGGTTGTATATACAAGTTTGTTCCTTCTGTATGTGTATCAAAATTAATAATGCATCCTGAAGATGTTAGTTTTTCCTGTCACTAAGGGAATCATGAATATAGTTAACTGCCCTTTAAAATCACTGAAAAGCCTCAGTACGAAACTGACGAAACTACAGAGACAATTAGACCCTAAAATTTTCCAGAGGAGAGAAACAAGTCACCAAAGACAAGAAAACAAATTAAAATGTCCTCGAAACACCGTCAATACTAGATACTGGAATGCAATGGAATGGTGCCTTCAAAATTCTAAAGAAGGGGTAAAAAAATGCTGTTATACCGTCGCACTTTTACTGGTGATTTATATAGAGAGACAACTCCAGGTTGAAAAAGACGTTTTCAGACCTGGAACTCAACTGTACCTCTCAGGCACCTTTTCTCTGATGATCCTGGAGGATGCAGTCCATCAAACCAAGGTCATAAGCAATGGCGACAAGAAGAAGATGGATGATGCAGGGAAGAGGAGCTGGATATTGAAGAGCACAGAAAGGAAGTCCCCCACAAGCCGTAAGTCATGCCTAGAATATAAGCAATGCTGCCAGGCACTGGGGGCCAAGAAGCGGCAAGGAGAAGTTATCTGGGAAGCAGAGGGCATAGATGGCTTAGAGCTGAATTTTGGCGTTGAGAACCATCAGGTGGTATTTGAGAACTCATGTGAAACTCTTAGAAAAGAGATACATAAAAAGTAACTATTACACAAGAAAAATATTAACTATAATATGCTACCTGGCTCAGCAGTGAGCCATATTGGTTCAGTTATACTGTAAGTGCTAGCTTAATTATACATGAGACAGATGTGATATTTATATACAATAATTATGTTGAGAAAATCATGAAAGTGGATAGATTAAGGCCAGCAGTAGGATGTTTGATTAATCGGTGTCCACAAGACAATATAATATCCCAACTGATAAATCAAGAAATAGAAGCTGTATATTGTCTGCCTGTGCAGTTGTGATTTCCAGATAAAACAGTGAACAGTTTAAAGTGGTTACCTCAAAGGAACAAAGGTAAAATGGGAGAGTAGAAAAATGATCATTGTTTTTTCTTAAGTCTTTTTAACACTATTTGCTTTTTTAGTACCATGGATGAATTGCTTTGATTAATGTTTCGTGAATTAATTTTAAGAAATTCTGATTGAGAGAATCCCCTAAGTACTGCACAGGATGAAACAAACTCAACTTGTATCTAAACACACCTTGAAACTTTACCCTCTGTCGAGTATTTATTTATATCAGCTTTCAGAAAGAAAAGTTTTCCCATTCTATAGAACCCAATGAGTGTGACAGTGGGAGTTACAAGGGGACAGGGAGGGTATGGGAGAAGGGATCGCAATATTGAAGTGATACGTATGTGCACAAAACACTCAATTTCATTGTAAACATGTATTGCATATATAAATAAAAATGGTTAAAGTTTTTGAAACAATTCTACTTAACGCAGATGTTTTAACAGTAATGATGTTTACCCACTGTGGTCTGTCTTGTTTTGTTTTATTGTCTGCATGTTCCATGCATCTAAGTTCTGAGTGAAAATTTTAGTCTTACACCTTCACAGGTGAGTGATGGTATGATGGAATACCGGCCTAAGATCCGAAGAGGGACAGGTTGGTACACTCAATGAAAAATGTCATGAATGGTCCCATCACTAAACTCTCCTCAAGATATGGATGGGGAATGGGGGGAAAAAACAGCACTGTGCAGTATTCTTGTGACTAACCACAGGAGGAGACATCCCACTCCCAGGCATGCAGAGTCATACAATTAATAGTTAGGAGAGCCAGAAATGTTAGGGGGAAAAAAAAGAGATTAATAGGCTGTATTAGACCTTAACACTTGGAAAATTCTCCTTCAAACAGCAATGTTTCAATAATCTAAGATTGTCTACTTCTGTAAGAATTCATTCATATTAATTGGTTTTAAGAGAACATTTACATAATATGATAAATGTCATTCATTATCTGTGGGTTGAATCTATAAACCAAAGCATGGAAGACTTAGTTATAATTTATTTTTAAATCAAGTTTTGACACTTAGAATCTTTTTTGTAACTATAATTAACAGATTTGGTAAAAGAGGCAAGAGGTTGGGTACATTTAGTAAATTTTTCATCTTTTCCAGCAGAGACAATAAATCCTGTCTGAATACTCATTCTTTTATTTCTTGATTTATCGGCACTACGTTACAGTGTAAATGATAGAATTAATGTTATTACATCTGAGTAGTAGGACTGGAGCTTAGAAAGACCAGAAATTGATATTTTTATATCTTTTGCATTGCTTGAATAGCGAGCCAGTATTTGCACATGGCAGGAACAGTCTGTGTGGAAGTCCAGGAAGCACACCAGTGCAGCTGTCCACAAGACAGATAGCAGGCAACGCAGAGATGCACTGCTGACCAAGCCAGGCACTGGCAATGTCGCCTGTTTGGTGTCTCCTAACACTGCTGAGAGATTAAGTTTCCCCGATTTCCTTGGCATTCAGGTTAAAGCTTCAGAGAAAAGGTGAAGCAGGAAGGTGAAATCCTGGCTTTACCCTTATTTAGGCATGAAGTGGCCAACTAATTCAATGACACAGTTGAGTGTTAAGTATTTTAGGATATTTCATGTATACCTAACACATCCAATGGGGACTCAAAGAGGCAAGCTTAGCTCTAAAAATGTACCCAGATTTCATGTTTTCATATTTACTGTGGCCATGAAAGCCATACCTTTTTCACTTAAGAAAGTGACTAGATACAGGGAAGATCAATCAAAATGAAGGAAAGGACAAAGTGAACAGTACAAAGGGCCAGGCAGAGAAGATGGATGATGGCTTTCCCAAGGATACATTACACGACAAGGCACCAGCCTAGTGCAAACCTGGTGGTGTGAGCCTCACCAGGCTGTCCCCTCTCAGAGACCCTACAAGCTCTGAAGCCAGAGCAGAGGGCGGCTGCCCATGTGAATGATGCATGTAGACGCTGTCTCATACACAGCTCCTGAATCGAAAGACCTCCAGGAGCCTGAGAAGCAGAAAGCTTACAGATTCAAGATTCAGGAAACATCTGCCTCTTCTCTAACTCACATCTAGCCACGTTGAGGAGGAGCAGGAGATTCCACTTACAAAATGCTAACTGGCTGCGAAGAATGTAAAAAGCTAACTCGGGTCAGCTGCCATGTTACCTGGAAATGCCTCCTGCCCCCAAGATCATCTACTTTAGAGATACTTTTTTCTTTTAATGAAGATTTATTTTTCTCTCATAATATAAATTATAGAGGTAAACTCAACATGGATGGCTCATGAGCCCAGTCTTTTATTCATTCATCCACTTTTAAAATCTGATGTTGCCCCCTAGTTTTCAAAGTGTGATGGCAAGATGGTTTCCAGGCAGCTAACCTCAGTTCCAGACAGAAGGGATGAAGGAGCAGGAGAAGAGATATGGCTTCTAAGGCTCTCGTGAGGAAAAGACTTTCTGCATGAAAAGGCTGTCCCACCAACACGCAGCTCACTTGCCAAAACCGAGTCCTTCACCACACCTAACATTAGCGTGAGTTTGGACAAGTCAAGATGCATCAGCAGGATTAAGAGCCTAATGTAGAGATCACAGACGGAACTCTACTAGCTCCGTGAAAGTAGGAGTTCTACTGAAAGCAAAGGTCATGGTAAGAAATAGGGCTGACCCAGGGTCCTGGAGTGAGCTGAAAGATTCAGAGGCAGAAAACTATAGAAAAGGGAGTTAGCGGACTCTACATAAGAAAATTCCAGGGAAATGTCCTTCCCTTCTTCCTTAACATTGGCTCATAACTTCTACAGAAAGGAGGAGTAACAATTACATCATGAAAGAACTTAGAATTAGTATTGCCTTGGCAAAGTCACCCATTATTAAAAATGAAAGACAAATGTGGCTATTCCTATCACTGCTCAGTATATCTACAGCTAGGCCAATAGCATTTTGCTGATGGTGAATCTCTTTCAAAATCTAATAGCCACCTGCTGTAACTTTATATGTGGAGTCAATGAGTTTCAGGATTTGAATTGTGAGCTTTCAGAAACCCCATATGTAATATTTTTCATTACATTAACTTGTATGCAGAGAGATATAGAGGTTTTTATAATGTTGGGTAAGTACAGTCTTGCTTTTTGATGGAGTTTCAACAATAGAACAAGTTTATTATACCCTCGAGCTACATCCCTATCTGATAGGGTACAGTAATGAGAATTTTAATACTTATTAACCTCATGAATTTTGCAAACTGATAAAATTGAAAGAAGGAACATCTATTGCATCACCGAGACTTTTTTTCAATGACTCTGTGTCTAATATACTAAGGATATTACTGTTCCCTCCTTTTGAAAGCTTAATGAATAATTCGAGCTGTTCTCTTTTATTTTTGACATAAATACTTCTAACCATAAAGTATTCTTTGCATCTAACTTGGAGGCAAGTCTCAAAACAAAGACTTGTTTAAGTTCTTTAAGCCAGAAATACAAGACTTTTTTCCATGATTAAAAAAAAAAAAAAGTCCTTAGCTGGTACAAAATTCATTTGCTTTTCTAAAGCATTTTGTAAAAATATTGACTTGACTTCCTCCCTTTGTGTTACAATAACAAATATTTTAATTAAGAAATCAAGCCTTAGATGAAATAACAACCAACATTTAAGTACTCACGACTTGCAAGCAGAATATGGAATTTATACAAACCAAGTGCTCACAAAAACCTAAGACACATATTTTTTTGATCTTTAAACTTCCATTATCTGTAAAATGGAGATACATCATTTTACCAAAATCATACCTCACCAGACAATAACTGGCAGAACCAAATGTGTATAGCTTTTTTAAAGGCTCAGCTTTCCCACAGTAATCATACACCCTGTGCTCACCAAGCCTGGGAGAAAAGACCCCCTCGCTCATTCAGCTTCTTCCTATGGACTCAGAAATGAAACTGCTTGTCAGAGTCCAAAAGAAGAGGGGGAAGCTGATGAAGGACTAGATGATAGCAGCAGGCATGGGTAAATTTGGCCTAGGACATCAAGAAAGGATCCATTGAACCTACCACAAGAAAACAATCTTGAAAATGAGCAAATGAGTACAAGTCAAGCCTGAAATCCTCCCACACCACCCATGCTGGGGCGAACCTGGTTACAAAACCTGCATACACTCACTCCAACAAGTCTCAATCATCTAAGATAGTGGTTCCCAGCCATTTTGACACGGGTTTAATTGAGGACCATTCTCCCGAGGACACAAGTACTTGTTCTGCTGTAGGCTGCTGGAGAATAGCTTTGTAATGGCAGGAGCCACAGGAGGGGAGCAGGGAGCAGAGCTCCACCTCCTGTCAATCAGCAGTGGCATTAGATCCCAATAGGAGCACCCTGAAAGAAGGCAGGGCTTTGCTTACCATTCACCTGCTGCACACTGCTCCTCTGTCCCTGCAGCCTGGCCTGTCCAAGGCCACAGACTGGGCCTGGTCGACAGCACAGGGATTATGAACCCTTGACCTAATGCAGTCTATCCAGCAGGACTTCCTCTGATGATAGGAATAGGCTCTATCTGTGCCATCCAATCTGGTGGCCATCAGATACATGCAGATACTAAGAACCAGAAATGTGCCTTCCCTGACTGATGAATTTTTTATCTTACTTAATTCTAACTGCATTTAAGCAGCTAAGTGTGCAAGTGTGTCTTGGGTTGGGCAGCATTTGGCCAAATATGACCTCTTTATACGTCTTGAGCCTTAGGCTACAGGTGAGATAAAGGGATGTTTGGTTTAGAAAGTGATGGGTACCAAGGTAAAGCCTAAATAAGATTTTATCGGCTCACTAAGGATCTAATGATTCAGGGTTTTTTTTTTTTTAACCCCAACAGCAGTAGGAAGTAGTAAGGAGTATTTAACACTATTTTTTGAGATTCCTTTAGAATTTCTGAATACATGTATATGGAGAGAAAGAGATTGGTTTAAATAATATGTTGAACAGATATTTCATTTATTCAATTGCTTTGTTCTCGTCTTCAGAAGAGAGCTTTCTTTTGTCTATTCTTCCCAGGTACTAAAGAAAAAATTATTCTGACACTTGTGAAAACAGTAAAAACTGTTACTCATCAAGAATCACAATAGGCAGGACAGGGGCTCAACTCCAAATACAGCCAGGGCAGCCGGAGATTTATAGCCAAACAGCAGGCAGGGAAATTGGGGTGGAGGACAGAAAACGACTAAGAGGAGAAGTCAAGACCGGAAAGAGTTTTACTAAGCCAACTTAACAAAATTCTTGAAGAAGGCCGGGCCAGAGTAACCTATTATCACCCAGGGGATGGTGGATGGTGGAAATAAGAATTTGATCAGCTGTCAAGAGGTGGGAGGGGGAAGTTCTTGTTAAAGTGACAGTATGGTCATTGCTGGACAGGCAGAAAAAAAAAAAAAAGACAAGGACCAAGGACACAGCTTAGTCAAGAGAGGCCTCAAATGATCCTAAAGACTAATCCAGCAGGCTTTTTTGCAAGAAACCACACAAAGCTACTGATGTATCCCTCCCTTGTGTAATAAAAAGTACGTGAATTTGGAGTGTTCAAAGACCCTGGCTTTTCTTCAGTAATATGAGTCAGTTTGTTTCCAACCATGTAGGGCTACATACTTAGGTTTGTTTGCTCACTACTGATCAAATCAGAAAAGGCTATTTATTATGGTAAAAAGGAATAAGTTCCTTCAAAGTTAGCTCCTAGGCACAGGAGGGGCCAATCTGCCCTAAGTATAGGTCTTCTATATCAAGAAACAGAGGGGGAGAATGGTAGAGAGAGACAATTCACATCTCCAAACTTGCTTTATTGCTTTCGGCCATCTTCAGCTTGATTTTTTTCATCACTTACTGGAAAGAAAACCAACCTCTGGCCCCTCCACCCCAGCACAGTATCTGCATAGTCTTGTTGGCTTAAGAGGAAATGGTAGTTGGTGCTCAGCAGGTGGAGATCTATCTGGAAAAGATCCTTATCCCTAAAAAAAAATTGAAAGTTGAACTTTGCCACACAAGTTATAGTTATATAACCTAAAATTCCTTTTCTCTACTCATTCTTCTCAGCTCTCCCTAGAAGAACTGGTGAGCTTAGTATTTACCTACAAAGGAGAAGCTCAGAGAAGGGCCACTAGGGTAAAAACACAAAAGGGAGGCATAAATGTGCAGAGCAGGTGAAGGGATGCCCACCATTTCTCAATCGCCAAGGTCCAATGGCCTAAGTATGGTGGGCAGGTGAAAAAACGTCCATCCTTCCTCAAGCCCTGTGTCTCATGGCATGAGCTTGCTGGGCAGGTGAAGAACATCCATCCTTCCTCAATCCTCAGTGCACCATGGCATGCAGATGGTAGGCAGGTCAAGGGTGCCCACCTTCCTCAATCCCCAGTGTCCTGGGGCACGAGCATGCTGGGCAAATGAAAGGTGTCCACCCTTCCTCAATCCCCAGAACCAGGGACCTTACCAGCCGCCTGGGTGCCTGCCCTCCTTTTCTTTGCTTTAGTAAATTTCTTTCCTTTTCTCACCTCAAAAGGCTGGTTTGCTCCAACTTGCAGATTTGAGATGTAACTTCCTTTCAAAAGGAAGAAAAAGGAACTATACATTTGTACATAAAAGTCTCAACTCCACTGTAAACCTTAAATTCTGCAGTTTACATATCAATAAAATGGGGGGAAAAACTATTATATAAAAGGCACATTGGCCTGATTCTCTTTCAGAATACGCCCCCTGGCTTCAAATTTACTTATGTCACTGTTCCTGACACCTCCTGAAGCAGTTCTGGAAGTCTTTCAAGAGTGTCTTTAGCTACTCCGTCATGGCTGCTCCAAAGGCGTGGATCAACTGAGAACATTTACCTGTCATGGTCATTTGACTTGGGGGAAGTACTGAAATCATTCAGTGCCAGATCAGGTGGACACGCGTCATGTAGTGCTGGGAGCCTACGTTTCTGTTGGCTGGCACTCGGCGGTAGCACTCACTGTAGTTGTGATCACATCTCACAAAAACACTAACAAAAGTCTTCCAGAACTGCTTCAGGAAGTGGCAGGGAGATTAGTATCTGACAGGAGGGTGGAGGGTTATGAGGGACATGAAGGGCACTGGGTCTTTTATTGTCATAAAATCCTTCAATTCAACCACTCACATATTTTTGACCATCTCTTGTATCTCTAAAAAGCTGGAAGAAAGGAGAAGCAATTGTCCACCTCACACAGCTTTGCCCTGACTCCCTCTTAGGATTACCTGTGCCCAAGAAGCCATGATGAACACCGTAACCCGCCCTGCTTCCCCAGCCCCTCAGCAAACCTCCCATCCCACGGGCCAGCAGGTCAGCGAGGTGGGCTCCAGGAGTCACTGCCATGTGGAGCTGCTTCATAGGCCCTAATAGCACGTTCTAGAAACCTGAGCTGGTTCATTTTAAAGACAAAGGCTGGCTTGTGTCTCCTCACATTCCCCTGCAGAAGCGGCCCAACTGCGCAAGGTTAGAGATTAATGGATAGAATTCTTATTTCCTCTAGCAAATATCCACAAACAGAAGTTCTCAGAGGATGCAGGGGGCTTTACGCAGAGCAGTTCAGGAGCCTGCGTGGTAACTAGTTTCCACCGTGCTGGTGAGAACACATCACACTTTTGAAGCTGTGTTGAAATCTAAAGCCTTTAGAGAGTGATACAAACTTCAGGTGCGTAAAAAAAAAACAAAAGTGCAGTTTCACTGTGCCTTCCACCTTGCTAGTATTGTGACTTGGAGTAGGGGAGGAAAAGGCTGTAGTTTAGAACCAGACCGACCTGTAATGAATTATTTCTGTACGCTTGTTCTTGTTCAGACACTTAAACAGGCAGTCAGGGAAGGGGGGGGGGGGGGGGGGAGCAGCAACCCTGAGCAAGATAATAGGGTTTCTCTTAATTTGATTTGCTATGGAGAACTGCTGGCCTATTTAATACATCCATGTGGAGTTGCTGTTTATATTTTGGTTTCTAATTAGCATAGTCATTCTGAAGCCTCTAGCTGACTTCCCCTCCCATATAAATCTAATTTGGCCTTGAGGAGGGTTATTAGAGCAATGCAAGGAGCACAAACAAAGGGGAATGGCTGCCAAGCAGCAGGCAGGCTTCCTGCAGCCTGGGCGGGAGCTGAAGCCAGCCCCTAGGGGGCGCGCTGCAAACCGCAGGGGGCGCAGAGCCAACCACAGACCAATCACCAGCCCCCTTCTACTCTCCCCATCCCAGCCCCAAACCCACCTGACCCCAGCCAGAGTGGCCTGGTCAATGTAGCTTCACAATAAAAAAAAAAAAAAATGTTATTGAGGAGATGTGGAAGCTATAAAGAAAAGACTAAAAATTGGTTTCAAAGGTTCCTAAACGACGCCGTAGAATGGATGGTCTGTACTGAAGACAATGATCAGACACCCCCTAAAACTCCTTGTAAAGAGCAACATTTCAATTTTCCCTGGCTTTGGGGAGCTTGATTTTTTTTTATTTATTTATTTTTACAGCTCTACAACTCAGCCTTTGAGAAGCACCTTCTAGCAAGGATAATAAAGTATATTGAGTGGGGATAGGGACAACATTGATAAAGAGGCACTAATCCTTATTCTCTGTGAAAAACAGTCTCCAGGCAGATTCTATCCCAAGGGGGAAGAAAGAAGAATGCTGAGCATGACTAGCTGTGACCTATTTTTCACCAAGCAACTGGAGCTCAAGCACACTTTGGTGACTTAAATGCTGCTCACAGGGAACAGCGAGGGGCCTAAGCCTCTTCAGGAAGGGCACTGACGTGCAGACTTACAGCTCTGTGATGACTCTAAAGGAGAGAGACACACAGTGATTCTGAGATGGGGGGTCTACCAACACTGATCTCGTAGGTCCTCTAAGGCAGTAGGGACAGGTCTGATGCGAGACGATTTCTCCACAATGGGTAAAGTGATGGTTGACACGAGCATCAGCCCCTCAGCTCCAACTCAGCTAATCAGGCATCAGGCTGTCACAAGGAGCACACAACCTGGATCCCACACAGGTGCAGTTCACGGCAGGGTTTGTGCTCCTGTAAGGATCAAATGCCTGGCTCACCTGAATAGAGGCAGCGTGCAGGTGGGAAGCAAAGTGATGGGTTGTGGCTGTAAACACAGATGAAGCTTCGCACACTGGCCTGCTGCTCACCTCCAGCTGTGCAGGCCATTTCTAGATCTGGGGATCCCTGCCGCACAGGATCTATATTTACAGTTGGTGATTTGTCTTAACTGGTTTCTGCATTTTTTATAAAGTTAGTGGAAGCTGCTTTTAAGGGCTTAGAGAGACTTGTTCATAAAAGCCTAAGGGAGCTCTGATGAGTAGAACTTATTGCAAAACTTTTCCCTGATGTGAGGCCCAGAATGCTAATGATCTGAATCCATACTTTATCCAGAACCATGAGAATTACAGCTCTTGCTAGGACACACCGAGGAGTCTCTAGGATTAACCTCTGGAAGACTCATTCCGGTCGCATCCCAAATTTTCTATTTAAGCTACTAGTCCATCAACAATTTACTGCGTACTGACAGTATTCACAAATGCAGGCATGGTGGCATTCCCTATGCCTGAGAAAAAGAGGTATCAGAGTTCTGGAGAAGGAAATGAGGGAAGAGGAGCAGAGAAAAAAACAGAGATTTCTAAAAGTAAAAGAAGTCTTGAGCTTCACTGTAGCACAGTGCATAAAGCTCTGCCTAGGAGGTGCAAGGCTCCCAGGTAGGTCACCGGCACCACGTAACAGGAGGGGATGTCGGCGCACGCCTGTCACCCCAGCCTTCGGAAGGCTGGGGAAGGAGGACGGCTGCAAGTTCTAGGCCAGCCTGGACTATAGAACCTGACTCCATCTCATAAAAGAAGACTTGTTGCTCACAGGAGTTTTGTGCTGAAGAAAAACTGAAGTAACTTCTAGATTCAAAATGGGGATGGAAACAGATTTATATGAAAGAAGCTAGAAGCATCTAGGATCCTCAGTCCACGGAAACGAAGGTGATACGAGCTAAGGCTCCTGTGCCTTCTCTAATAGTAACTGACTACACTTCCGACCCCACTTCACTCCAAAATGAATTTGCTTTTATTTCACTGCCCAGAATCCCAAGAGGTACCACCCATGGCTCACCGACGTCAGTATCCGTTTCTTGATCTGCCAAAATGGGTGGAATGAATCTGTCTAGGAAATGGCCACCGTCTGGGTTTTTCTCTTTCCACATGATCTCTGTTGCTAGTTAAAATGTCACCAGGATCACTGTTAGATACTCATCTCTACTGCCCAAGTGTTTCTTTAGAAGATTTCTCCTATGACTTCATATTCCATCTACAGGCTCCATGCTTAGCTATATAATGCCTATAAATATGTGCACAGAAAAGTCAACAAGGTGATTAGATACATAGAGCTGGCTGTCAGAACAGGGATGGTATAATGACAATATATCTAAATAGATCCACTGTCTGTTCTGCTAGCCCCTGGTGTCAACACTCGTACACCTACCCTCCTGTATACTCCCAAGGTCATCCAGAGAAAGCAGCAGACAACTGGGTCTTTGTCACGAGCCCCCTACTTGTTTCCTCTGGGAAACTCTTGTCTGTGGCCCCAAATATCTCTGGCTTGTCCATGGCACTTGTGACTCTGCTACTCGCACCCCACCACCACTCCAGCTGCACAACCTGCCATCCAGACCACTGCAGTGGGCTTCCCACCTGTCATTTCACATCCCTTCTTCACACACAATCAGGGCAACCGTCGTGGTATGTGCGCGTTGATCTCTTCACTGGCTAATACTCTCGGTTGCTACCTACTCTTCCTGCTTCGTCCTCCTCAGCCACCAGATTTGGTCCTGCCTACACTCCTTTTCTGTCCCACCACCCCTGGCTCAGTGTGCCCCCCCTTCCTAACGGCCTTTCTCACCTCCTCCAAGGAGTGAAGTCCACATTATATACTCCTTTTTATCTGTAGGGTCCTTCCCAAGTCACCATCCTACTGTCTTTCATTAATATGACCATTAGTGACAGTATCCAACAGGTGCTAGATGCCACAAGTATTTCTATGGAATTCCTAAGAATAGAACTATTGTTCAAAAAGAACGTGCATTCTAATTTTAAAAGGTTAGCAAACTCTGCCAGGCATGGGGCCACTTATCTGTAATTCCAGCACTCTAGGATCCTGAGACGGGAAGACTACAAGTTTGAACTCAGCCTGATCAACTTAGCAACTCAGCTAGGCCTTATCTCAAAATAAAAAAGGAAAAGGCTTGGGAATGTAGCTCTATGCAAAGTCTCTGGGTTCAATCTCTAGAGCAGAAGAAAAAAAAAAGATTAGCAAAAATGTATTAGATGTTTTATTTAGGATTTTATGTCTCTTATCAAAAGCGAGGTTGACAGTTTTCTTTTATGTGCTAAAGTTGTCCTGTGTAGATAAAAATGTTGTGCTAGACTACTAAACGAGATGAAAAGCTTTGCTTCTTACTTTAGGTTCAAAACTGTTTAAATAAATAGAAAAAATTCAGTTCCATGAAAGTTTTTAAAAACAGATTACCAAAGCCATCTGGGTCTCTTGCTTTTTAGGAGGTAGAGCTTCAACTGCGATGTGAGCAATTGTTACAAATTCTAATTTGCATTCCCTCTCAGGAAACATGACAGCTTCAAACTAATAGGATGTTTACCTCACAGAGGACACAGCTCAGGAAACACAGTAACTTTATCTCATCCAGGGACCAACAGCTCCCAAGGTATAGGGATGTTTGGTCTCCTCAAGCACATGCGGTGTAGAGAGCTGTACACCACATGAGAGCCAACATGTGTGTGCCTTACCTTGACACAGAAAGAGTCTGCTTCTTTTTCCCCATTTTTATTAGTATATATTTGCAATATACAGTGGTTACATTCACCTTGAGAATTGTGTACACCCAAGTATCACATCACCGGTACATTCCCTCCCCTTCCCATCCTCAGTCCTGCCATGCCCTCCCTCATGTCCCCTGAGCTCAATGTATTCCATACAGAAACTCCAGTGTCTGAACTCCCAATATTGATCTCTTAGTACATTTTATACTTGTGATCCCCAACTGAGCTACACAGCAGGGTAAGATATAGGCCAGCGTTTCATCTCTCAGGTCCTTCTCCCCAAAGCTCACATTACCACCAAGCTCTGCTTCCTCTCGGATCAGCCATGGTATTAGATCGTCCTAGAAGCACAAAGCCTACTGTGAACTGCACAGGTGAAGGCTTCAAGTTGCACGCTCCTTCTGAGACTCTAATGCGCAAAGACCTGAGGTGGAGCTAAACAGTGAGGCCAGCGTCATTCCCACGCCCACCTACTTGTTGAAAACTTGTCTACCACCACACCCATCTCTGATATTAGAAAAGTCAGAGTCCTCAGTTTTACATCAGTGTAGTGGTGTGGGGCCAGTATGTGTGTATCTACTTAGTATTCACTTCTCCGTCTGTTCAGGGTTATCCTGGATGGCAGGTTCAAAACACATAAGGTTCAAGCCTGGTACACACTAATAACATACCAAAGTTCCCAGAAGTAAACCCCAAAGTCAGACAGGCCTTCATCAGGTGTGATGAGAGCCTGTTGCTTGTATGAGTCCTCCCTAGAGATTTTTAGTTTTTTCTTGAGCATTGTAAGTAATTGTATATCTTCTTAGAGAATTACATGCTTCATCTATATATTCAAACTCATTGGCAAAATGTTGGCTTTCTCAGAGAACTGTCTCTTTATCAATATTTTAAAAGCAGTTTTTACTTATCCCGTTTTGGTTTCCCCATTTTTTAATCTCAAAAACTTCTGTCTTGATTTATTACTTCGTATGTCCACATACTTTAGGTTACTACTTTCCACCCCCTAGATTTTTGAATATTTTTATCTGTCTTGTTTTATAATAAAGAAATAGGGTTTCAAAAAGGTTTATTTTTTCTATTTTAATCGCATTATTAAAAGCATATTCTCATTTTGTTAATTTCTAATTGGATTTAAGATAAAATTAGAACAGAAGTATTAATGATTTGGAAGGGTATTTAATTTTCAAGGAATATTTTTGGGAATAATTTATTAACCACCCATGTATTGCATATATTCAGAATGCGATGTGGTACTTGAAATTTTTAAATTTATAGTTAGCCATAAGTTAGTCATGGTTGTTAATCATTAATCACCATGATTTTTAACATACTTTGATATTATTTTCAATAAAATTTGTTTTAAAATTACAATGTTATTGGTTTGCCAATTTTTCATAAAGATTTGAATAATGCTGGTCAGATATGCCTCTTATCAATATCAAATTTCCCTTAGTGCCTTTTAATATTTACATATTTGTGACAGTGTTATTATTGAAAAATAAAATACTTCCTCAGCTCTTGCTTATCTGATGCATACAGTTTTGTAGATTCTTTTGTTTCAATTTTTGTCATTTAGTTTAAAGGTCTTAACAACCATACTATACCCAGGTACTCAGGTTCTAAGTTTGATTTGTCTTTTCTTTTCCTATTGTTCCTGAAATCTGAGAAACAAAAATACACTATGCCTACATCCTTCAGACCTTGAGAGGCGTGAGATCAGCAAAGCAGTGTCTCTAAAAGAGTCAATGTTTTCTTCATGTCCAAATGATTCTGCTACATAATTCTAGAGTTGATCATTTCCCTTAGACAATTCATTAAAATTCTTCTAATATTTTGTAATTGCTTTTCAGGAAAATTATTAATAAATAACTTGGTGTGCACCCCCAGAAAGACTTGGATTTGATCATTGACAGGCGATATTTCCTAGGTGGTGTCTTATGAGAGGTGCAAGGCCAAGCCAACAATGATGAGCGCAAAAACTAAGTCAGACAGGCAAAGATGCAGAGTTACAGGCTCTGTGCTGGCCACCACGTTGTGATATGGCATGCAGAATCAGCGTGTGTCTGGGCAATTATGATCACTTTTCTCTGGAAGGCTTGCATGGAGAAATGCACTTTGGAACAGTGTTTTCCCAGGTTCCCTGCGGAGTAAGTTCCTCCGTGGGGAGCAAGCCCTCTCACGCAGTTCCAGGCTACATCTCCCCTCTCCCTTTGGAAACACCTCACTAGTTCCCAAGGTCTCACGTGTAGTACTGCTCCAAGTACAGCCATGTGATGGTGACAAAAAAAGAAAGAAGCTACACAGCCTCTCTGTCCCTGCTCTTTGTCTGGATAATCTCCAGTCTGAACACAGCATATTTCTGAAGAGCCCCTAAACTGTGTAACTTCATAAGGAATCTACATCAAATTTTACTGAATGGTTCCACTATTTTAGATCCTAAAATTGGTATCTTCCAGGATTATAAATTTGATTTACTCTCATTAGTTTGTGGTATCACAATCTTCATAAGTTCTTACTGTATCTTCCATGTAGGTTTTATTTTCCATCCTGTATTTTTGCCAGTATGTTTAGGTTTTATGTTACTGATACGTGATCTACTGAACTTCATCACACACTTATAGGAAACACTAAACTTGCTAAAATTCCAGTTATGCTTTTGATCCAAGAGAACCCAGGACTTTTTCCCATGTCTTGGGCTAACTTTTCCAGAAGCAGATGCTGAAACAAGAATTTGTGTGCATGAGATTTATTAAGAAAATGATCCCAGGATAAACAAGTAAAGGAGGAGGCCATGCAGATCAGGGAAGAAAAGGGAGCAAGGAATGTTTATGGCTGCAGGACCCTGAAAGTCCAGGTCTCCTGCTTCAAGTTAGGAAAAACCCTGAAGAGTAGCTGACTTTCTGGTCTGTGGCTAAGTAGAACCCTTCATGAAGGTAAGGGAGTCAACTTCCAGGCTTTCTGTGCCTACGACAGAGCATCATGCCTTGCAGGCAAAGGCCACTGGAAATAGCAGTGCACCAAAGTTGGGTGAGAGGCTCACAAAACAATAAGGGAATGAGTCCAAAGGGAACTGGGTGGAGTGCAGACAGATTCCAGCATCTCCCTTGTTTTCCGTGGAGACAGGTTATTTCCTACTTAATGAATATAGCTGGTCCCACTTCTTGGACAAGAATCTAGACACATCTTTGTGGATAACAATGGACCTAAAATATCCAGATATTGTACTCTGGGCAGTGGGGAGTCTCATTAATACTGTATTTCTCAATGTCTACCTAGTGCTTTTCACTCAATAGAGCTGACAACAAATAGTTTTAGAGGCATCCTGTTTCCAATCTAATCCACCATCTCCAGAAAGACAGAGCAAATCTAGCTGTGTTCAGAAGGCGTCCACCTGCCCCCACAACGGAGCTGTTCTCGTACTGCCTCTCTCACCACTCCTTTTCAACACTGCAACCAGAGTCTTAGCACATGCAAGGCAACAAGCAAATGAGCAAATGAAGACACACAGAATGGAACACAGAAACAAAGCTGCCCTTGCTTGCTGATGACATGACCACTGTGGTAGAATACTAAATAAGATCAACCAAAAATACTCAAAACCGGTAAGTGACTAAAAAGTTGCAGTGTTAAGTTGATTGCTTTCCTATATACCAGCAATTCACACGTGAAATTTGACATTAAAAACACAGTATCATCTACATGAGCAAACTCAAAATAAGTACTTATGGGTAAGTCTAATAAATATGTGTATGACGCGTTATGATGAAAACTATTTAACTCTGTTGAAAGAAACTAAGTGGAGACAGTCTACGTTCATGGATAGTTGTAGGCAAGGTTATCAAGATGTTTGTTCTTTTCCACTTGATCTATAATATAAATTTGAGGCATTCCAAGCAAAACCTTAGCAAGTTACTTCATGGACACCAACATGTGATTATAAAATTTAAAGGAAGAGACAAAATAATACAATATTGAAGGAGAAGAATGAAATTAGAGGTTTTATACTACCCAACTTCAAGACTTAATATAAATCTCCAGTAATTGAGATGTGATATTTTTGATTAAACAAATGGACTAATGAAACAGAATAAAGAACCCAAATATTGACAAACATTAAAACAGTCACCTGACTTTTGATAAATGAGTAAGGTCAATATAATAGAGCACAGTCTTTTAAACAAATGATTCTAGAATGGGACATTCATATGCAAAATAATTTAATCTGGGCATAGTCCTTATATTCTTCACCAAAATTAACTGCAAATGAATCACAGATGTAAACATAAATACAAAACTATAAAATGCCCAGAAGATAACAAGGGAGAAAATTTAGGTAACATTAGGCTTTACAGTGATTTTTCTGATAGAAACTCAAAGGTGCAATCCATAAAAAAAGACAAGGTAGATTTCATTAAAATGTAAAATTTCTGCTCTGTGAATGATACTGTCAATAAACAAAGGGCAAACCTGCAACTGAAAAAAAATCCCCCCCCAAAAAATCTGATAAAGTACCACTGTTCAAAATATACAAAAAATTGTTAAAGTTCAATTAGTTTTAAAGTGCAATTAATTTTTTAAATGTTCCAAAGACCTTAACAGATCTCACTAAAGATGATAAAGAGATAGCAAATAAAATAACAATGAGCCGCCATGTGCAGCTATTCAAATGGCCAAAATCCAGGACACTGGCAGCCCCAAGAGCTGACAAAGATGTGGAGCAACAGGAACACTTACTCATTACCGATGAGGACACAGATGATGGGCTGGCACTTAGAAGACAAGCAGGTAGTTTCTTACAAAAGGAAACATGGTAATACTATATAAACCAGCAATCATGGTCTTTAACATTTACCCAAAGCAGTGAAAAACCCAGCCACACACAACTTGCAAATGAACAATTAGAGCAGCTTTACTCAGAAGCAACCAGAATTTCCTTTAGCATATGAATAGGTAAATGAACTATGGCGTTGCAGACAACGGAATATTATCCAATACGAAAAGAAATGAGCTATCAACTCATGAAAAAGAAACATAAATGCCTATTACCAAATAGCCATTTTTTAAAAGCTACATACTCTGTGTTTCCAATTAAATTACATCTGAAGAAGGCAAAGCAATGGAGGTGGGAAAAGATCAGTTATTTCCAAGGCTTAGGAATAAATAAAGCACAGAAGCTTCTTAAGACATTAATCTACTCTGTGATATTACCATGTTATCATCTAAAATTTGCTCACATCCAGAGAAGATCCACACTAACAGTAAATTCTAGGCTGCAACCCTATGGAAGTAACTCCTAGGCCTGCTCCAGAACCCTTGGGACCAGGCTGCTACGGTAGAGGGGTGTCCTTGGAGTAGGGACTGTGGTGGTGCTTTGCTCAATGGGGTTTGGAAGCTCCTCTGCCACTCTGAGAGGTTTCCAACAGCTGGTTTACTCCTCCGAGATTCATGGCCCAGGGAGGGCCAGCAGAATGGATTTCATTGGAAGACCTTTGCAGGGCCAGAAGCACTTCACCAGGAACATAACTGTGAGAACATATCTCACTGCACCAGAAAAATTAGAATGTAACTCATGGATCCAAGGCTCAAAGTACTTCATAGCATAAGTACTTCAGTAATCTTAACACCTTGTGCAGGTTACCACCACTTAAAGATCCCCAATACCTACCTTCCCCTATCACTGGCCACTGTCTCCCTTACAAATTCTCAAACTATGTGCTCACCCGGGCCTTCTCATATGGAAAATGTAACCTGACCCTCACAATGCTCCTTTATGCTCACCCACCCCTCAGGCACTCCTACCACCCTTTTGGGATACCTGAAAATGAAGAGAGCAGCTCGCCTCTGCCATGCTCTTCCACCACACTGCTTCTCTCTTGGAGCCAACAGAAACCTGGCGGCCAAAATAAAAATCCTCTCCTTTAAGTTGCAGATATTAGGCGCTCTGTCCTGGTGGGAAAGTGACTAATTCACGCTATTTCTACTTCTCTCCATCACCAATCCCTGGCGTCCTCAGAAGCCCCCAGGACACCAAAAATATCTCAGTATTAATGAGTTGCATTAATGGAGTGGGCAGAGATACACAGCTCAGATCCTACTTCAGGAAAGCATGTGTTACCCAGACTTCAAGAGGGTGGTGAACTGAAGTTTCTGACTGTTTACTTCTCCACCCTTCCCTTTCTGATCTCTGGGTGGATCCAACCAATGACAGAATAAGACTGTGGTAAAATGGCCATTTCACATCTAGCAGACAATCTTTTTTCTAGAACTCTGAAACTTCCTGTGGGGCTGCCTGACCCATGTGAGATGTACCACAGTCCAATACTTGCCTGCTGACCTTGCTTCCTGTCATCTTTTACTGGTGATGCCCCTACAAGATTTTTATACTCTGTAACACTAGCCCAGCCTCAGCTTCCTGACTCATCTCAATTAACACCTTAGAATCAAATGTGGCCCGAGAAGTCAGGTAGATGGTAAAGCAGGATTTAGGGTCAGAGTTATTCACTAGCTGGATGTCACAAAGGATGCCAACCCAGGTGATGGCAACAAACACGATGAAACATCCCTCAGTGAGAATTCAGAGAATATTCTGGATCCTAGCAGTTGTAAAGGCCTGGTCACTTAAAAATGGGGCAAAAGAGGAAAATTTGCACCAGGACAACAGAAGTAGCTCATTATTAGTAAGTTACATCAATGTCCTGCAAAGGGCTAACAAGCAACAAAGGTACTGAAAATTAGTGCGAAGGTCAGAGGGAACCCTGTTAAGCTTCGACGAGGCCTAACCTCGCCCAGTAGGAAAGCCAAAGATGCTAGAGCTCAAGTCCAGGATCAGGAGTCCCAGAGTTCCAAGATCTAATGTTCAACCGGGAAACAGAACTTCCGGGAAAACCTAGGTCATGAGAGGCCTAGACAGTGAAGCAGTTACATAACGTAAGTATTGATATTTTTTAATGTATTTTGGTAAAAGGGACATTGCCACTAATTCCCCTCAAAATAGGCCCCCTTGCTCTGAACACAGTTATCCCTTGCTCACGCCACTTTCCGAAGCAGTTCCGAAAGTTCACTGTTGTGGGTATCTTTATGAGGTGTGATCAAAAAGACAGTGAACACGGCTAAGCGCATCCAATGAAAAGGTAGGCTCATAACAATACTACAGTGTGTCTTCGTCTACCTTATTCGCCAGATCTGGCACTGTGCAACTTCTGGCTCTTTCCTGAAGTCAAACTCACCATGAAAGGTACCAACACAACGGAGTTAGATCATTATTAACTCAGGACACAAAAACAGCCAGGACACTGCAACTGGAGACACCACCTGTGAAGGCGACTTCTAGAACTGCTTCAGAAAGTGGCAAGGATGACAGAATAAGTATGTTCAAAGAGACAATACTTTGAGGGAGATTCATGGCAATGTGTCTTTTACTGTGTCAATTTTTTAAAACACACATCGTATCTTTTCACCAACTTCTTACCTGGAAGTTTTGATTCATCAGGCTGCTCCTAGCCTCAGAACTTGTGAGGCTGCTCCTCCTCTGAACCAAGAATCAGCAAACCTCTCATGTGGAAAGACATTTCAGAGACCCGGTACAGGGAAGGCCACTAAGAGAACCTACTGTTGCTCCTTTCTTTGCTGCCACATCAGTAGCAGGTAAATTACATGCCATACCAGGTAATTAATACAGGTAGACATGTTCAGGGCACGACGGGGGAGCGGGGGGAGGGGGGGGGAATGACACCATAAAGCTGCTTCAAAATCTATATAACATAACCTGGCAAAAGCCAAGGAAGTGAAAGTAGGCTTGGGGTTGTGAGCACTTGAGCAAAGAATCTTGAACAGAAGACGCATAAGGAAGACCCTTGGGATATGAGATTCACCCCTCAACAAAACCTTCAAAGCACTGAATAAATCAGTGCTGAGTGACCCCTAAGGGCCTGGAAGAAATGACAGTGCACGCTGACTCAGGTTGCAATGCCTGGATTTTCATGAAGACTGTGAGGAAAGAAGTAAAGGCTCAGCCATGATGCCTGATACCAGACCTACAGTTAACAATACAACACGGACTTTAAAAATTGTCAGGAAGGTAAATCGCATCTCAAGGAGAAGGGTCAGAGGGCTGAAGGAGTATCACAGCCGTTGGAGCAACTGCCTAGCAAGTGCAAGGCCCTGAGTTCAATTCTCCAGCACCTCATAGAGGAATACCACAGCCGTTAGAGCAACTGCCTAGCAAGTGCAAGGCCCTGAGTTCAATTCCCAGCACCTCATAAGCCAGGTGAGGTGGTGCACACCTATTACCCCAGCATTCAAGAAGTTGAGGCAGGAGGATTGCTTTGAGCTTGAGACCAGCCTGGGCTATGTAGTAAGTTCAGGAGTAACCAGGACAGAGTGTAATTTGGCCTCAAAAAAAAAAAATAGGTCAGAAAAATGAATACTGACATGAACAGATAATGAATGCAAAAGATCTGTTGGAAAGTTACGCTGCACATGAGGACACCAAGGATAGGCTATTCAGCAAGGCCATCAGAAATGGGCCAGGTGGGAGACACTGGCATCACGTGCAAGTTCAGCCAGAGTTGACCATCAGAGGTTTTCTTGGACCTTGTCTTATTGACAGCAATGAAGGAACGTGGCCCCAAAACAATACTGCCTAGTTGACAGCCCACCAGACTTTCGAAAGTATTTCAATGATTACAATACTAACTGAGCTCATAGTGACAGTCAGGAGGGCTTGGCCCTTTGAGAGTGGTAGAGATGATTAATAAAACTTGGCTCCGGTTATGATTTAAATGTAAAAATGCTTCCCAAAAGCCTCATGTGTTCAGAGGTGGGGTTTCCTAAGGTGACTGGATCATGAGGGTGCTCTATCCATTGGTGGATTAATTCTACTGATGACTTCATAATTACATGTACTGCTGAAGGTGGCACCTGGTTAGAGAAATAGGTAACTAGTTGGGGGGGGGGGGGGGGGTCCTAGACAGGCATATCCTTGTCCCTTGTTTCTCTCTCTCTCCCTCTCTCTCTCTCTCTCTCTCTCTCTCTCTCTCTCTCTCTCTCCCTCTCTCCCTCTCTCATTTTCTTGTCCTCTCTCTATTTCATGGCTGCCATAGGTTGAGCTGCTTTCCTCTGCATGACTTTCCACCAATACATTTTTGCTTAGAGGCAGCCAATCACAGACAGAAACTGAAACTCTGAACAAAAATAAGTCTCTCTTCCTTCACATTGTGTCAGGTATTTTGACCCAGCAATAGAGAGGTTATTAATATAGTTCTCTAGTGGGAAAGACGAGAGTAACCATGGGAGTAGTACACAAAAAGTATACAACCAAAGCAATGCAAAAGTGAGTGATTATTAAGCCAAGACCACTCCAACAAACATTTAAAATCTTTTGCCTATCCCTAGTCTTAAGTCAGTTTTCAAATCAGAGTCACAACAGCAAAAGCAGGGCCATGTCACGAGGACAAGGGATCCTGAAGCATTAGAGTAAGTAAACACAGAAATGACTCTCCTGATGTTTTTCCAAAACACTAGTGCCATTTGTGCAGAAGACTACCCTGCCATCTCATGCCATATACACTATGGCCCTTAAAATGTCACTAATACTCAGGGGCCTTGAGCATTTTTGTGGTCCCCAGTTAGAATAGAAGAATAAAGGGGGAAGGTCAGGGACGAAGTCGTGGAAAACATTCAACTTATGCTAAATATGCCAGATTTCTTGACATCATCAGTGAGTGATCATTTTATCAGTTACCTACCTCATAACGGGAAGTGAAATACTTGGCAGGTGAAGTAATCCTCACATTGGGCTTTGATCTTTACCGCTAGGAGAGCTACTGTACACAGCCAACTAGGAAGCTTCTTAAAGTGTTCATTCTTTACTTTCTGGCCAACATAGCAAATCCAGAGCAATACTACATTATGGAAGTGGTAAATACCAGTGTCAAAATTGAAGATGTAAAGAATTCAAGGCTAATGTTTCCATTACACATACATATCACATGAGAGACACAAGATGAAATCTCTCAACAATGATATTTTAGTCACAGAATGCAGACCTTTGAGGTACATGGTTACAAGGCTCTTAAGCAATCCAGCATACATCAGAACCAATGAATAAAAGTACTATATTTACACTATTTGAAATAAATGTATCATATAAATTGCTAACTAAATATAATGTAAATTGTAACTAAATATAATTTCAGTACCTGGACACAAACTAACTGGTGGCGTAAATACCACGAAGGAAAAGATAAGCATCACACAGTCCAACATCCAGCTGTGTGGAACTCAGATATTAAAGACAACATCTAAATGGGTGTGGAAGAAAGGACACAATTTATTAGATAGAGACGCAGAAGACACTGTATGTCAATCAAGTGGTGTTACTACTATAAAAGTATTAATTATATCAAGAGACTTGCTGGAAAACTGAACTAGGACATATATAAAAGTACCATTAGCCAGGCCTAGGAGCAAAGGAGTATAATTCTAGCACTGAGGAAAGTGGAGGCAAGAGAATCCAAGTTTGTGCCCAATGTAGACAATACAGAGAGGCCCCTTGTCAAAGCCAAAAATAAAACTGGGCTAGGGATGTAACTCACTCTGAGTGCCCTGGGATCAATCCCTAGTAACACAGACACACACACACACACACACACACACACACACACACACACCATGAAAAGACTCCCTGAGCCTACCCTTCCATTGTTACACAAGACATCTGAATATAAAACTAAGAATTTTACCAATTATCAACAGAAGTATAGACCCTGGAAGCTTTGAAAAGAGAATTGTTAGAACTGTACTTTAGAAACATTAATTTGAGAAAGAATGGAAAAATTCCACAAGAATGAATAATAAACATTTTAATATAGTGGGTTTTGGAGCAAGAAGGAACTCATGAAGCTTTCTGACAGTCCCTGAGATGGTTTTCAATGCCCCAATAAAAAATCTGCAAAGAACTCAACTCTGGTGAGAGACAGAATCCACCACCAGAAAGTAGCTACAGCTTCAACCCTCCCCCGCGGTCTACCCTCACATACTACAAGGTTGATGTAACAAGATGACTAAGCATCCAGGTCTTCACCTCAAAAAGCATTACCCACAGGCAGGGTCCTTGTTGCTGTTGGCCTAACTCAGTATATCTTTCTGTCAATATGTAAAAACCAACTTCTGGAAAATAATAAGTCATGAAATGGATTGGTAGGACCTCATTTACAAACCCATACTCTCAGGATTTTCCACCAGGTAGGATTCCTGCTTCCCGCGCCCACAGCGTTTCAGCTCTGTTATTATCCTCCTGAATATTTCTTTAAATCCATGAATCCTATGGTGAAAGCAAAATAAGAAAGACACACCTGTAGGGACTGAGCTGAGACAAAGACCAAATCCAGAAATGCTAGTAACTGGGGAGGGAAACTGTCTAGGACTACTCCTGTTCCAGCTCTAAGTCTGACAGGGGGCTTTGACTGGGGCTGAGTATAATTCACAGAACAAACTTAAATGCATTTTTAGGCAAGAAAGGTCTCATGGTGGTTTTCTTCTGTCTAATCATTGAAAAGAATACTGAAAAAAAAGATATGTCATTATAACCCCAAGAGGAGTAAACTTCCTAAAAAAAATTATTTCTACAAAACTTAGAGAATTATTTTAAGAAAAATGCTTGTCATATTCACTAAAATGCATGAAAATGTGGTCCTTAAGGAATGGGAACAAAAAGTTGGAAGAAATACAATAGGTGAGATGAGAAAAAAGAATTCAGGAAAAAAAAAACTTAAAATGCAGTAGAATAATTTGAATCTGCATTAGGAAGAGAAAAGAACAGCATTCACCCTGCAGATAATAGAATCGGTGATACACACAAGACACCCTGATAAGTTCTCCATGAATGCAGAGAAAGTAGGTCAAAGTCAATGTCAAGGTGAGGAGAAAAAAATTAAACGGCCATTTTTTGTTTCTCATTCATATAACTGCACATCTTTGGTGAAAGTAATAAAACAAGAGCAATCGCAAAACAAATTTAAACTTTTCTGAGGTAAAAACTTTCATATAGAAAAATTTCCCTAAACCCTAAGTAGAATTTTAGAAACCATACTTGGAGATATTCTAGCAAGATTTTAAACTGTAAAATCTTAAATACACATGGGACAAAAAGAAAATGTTGTTTATAATAAATTCTGGTTATATCACCTTCCTACTAGAGAGAAATCAGGTTGAATTTGGAAATGTTTTTGAGGTAAGTAGTGAGATTTATTTACTTGGTTTTTGTTGCCTTTTTCAGAAAAGATGATCAAGGCTCTTCTATTTCAGAAACATACGTAAGATGAACTTCAAATGTAATACAGTTGAACTGTGAATTAACCTGTAGAAATTCATCCAAAGAATACTTGGAAGTAATACAGAAAATATGTAAGAAATGTCCATGAAGCGATAACACATGACCAAAAGAAGTTCTAGAAAATGAGAACAGAAGCAATATTGTAAAACAAAGATGAAAGAAAATTGTAGGCGGGCACTACCCAACTTCAACACTTACAATAAAGCCACAATAACAAAGAGAGCATGATGTGAGGAACAGAAGAGGCAAATTAACCAAGAGAACAGAACAAGGAGCCCAAAAACAGACCCATGTAACTAGAGCTCAATGATCTTTGACAAAGGACCAAAGGCAACACGACGGGGCAAAGACACACTTTCATGGTAAGCAGGGCTAGAACTAGACATCTATGGCGCAAGGCCAGGGAGGATCAAACTGTGATGCAGGACAGATAAGGGTCATTGTGAAATTGTTCCACAGACGTTGATGGAATCAGAGACGCAGAGAGATGGCAGGAGGCTTTCGAGGAGAGGGTCTGATAAGGAAACCCTTGCACATTTTTTTAGCTCCATGGGACTACAGTCATTCTCCAAGTCTATACAAGCAGTGATGATAGTGCAATAAGTCGGCCCCTACTCAGCTCTGAGCAAATGCACCATCCTTCCACTTCCCTATCATATTCTACACAGTTGTCTTTATAGAAAAGCCTTCCTTCAGGTACCCTGCTTGGAAGGCACTCTCTTGAGTCTTGGCGGCACACTGATGTAAGAAGGTGGTCCCCTGCTCTGTCAAGCCAGCAGTGTCCTTCCCACATCCCACCAACGCATGACTACGGGCTGTGAATGATGCCGTTTGGGGATCCAGGGCACGTGCAGCTTCGCCCACGTAACGATGCTCTTCTTTGCTCCCCATAACTGATATCCAGATGATACAGATCCCAGCGCACTTTGCTTCACTTCAATATCGAAAATAATTCCCCTCACTACCACAGCTCACAAAATGAGTTTCAAATAATAAATAACACAAAAGGCAGACACTGCTACTTCTTCCCAGTGCCACATATATGTTCAATTGGCTTTGTTCAACTCGATTGTCTGCTGGACCATAAATGACAGTAATTACTTTTCCCCATTGTATGTTATGGATAGAAAACAATACTCAAAATGGCTCTTTAATAAAGCAATTGCTGAGAATCTATTGTAAGACCAAAGGTAGGAAATAACAGAAGGGAATGGAGGTGTAAAGTGAGTAATAATGGGCAGATATGTGATCAAAATGTATTATACACATTACGTGCTCAAAAAATGTGAAACTGCAAAGAGCATAGGGCAACAAGTGTGGTGATGGGGAGGAATAATCAAAGTCATATGTGTCATGAGCATCTCCAGATCAGACAAAATGGACACTAATAAAAGTACAAAAATAAATTTTTACAGAAAGACAAAAAGAAATTGTACCTACATTTGGGTCTTCCTTTATAAGGCTTATAAACTTTGTCGATGTTTTACATGCTTTTTCAGCAAGAGTAGGCATTGCAATTCCACTTTCTCTAAGTATTATAACTTCAAACAATCCTTATGATGTGCTGGCATCTTTTCTGCCTGAGTGGCAATCGATGCTTGTACAAGAAAGCATTATTTTGTGGTTTTCTTCCAGAAAACACATTCATTTTGCTACACTGGTCACTATGCTTTATTTAGAAATATACATTAAAGCTTCAGGAGTTTCATAACAATCCCATAAGATTTCTCCATTCAATAAAATTAATATTTATACTCCTCATCTTTTCTTAGTCGTTTATAGAAAATCATCACACTAGCCAGATCCCTTTAAGTAGGCAGTCACTGTTGATGTTTACTGATGCATCAGTTGACACATCTTCAACATTATGTTCAGTTACAGGATGTGTCCTTCCATCATTACTTCATTTGATTCAATCTCTTTATGAATTATGCTACAGTTTGGATCTGAAGTGCCTCCCAAAGGCCTAAGTGTTAAAGGCTTGTGGCCCAGAGGGGCACTATTAGGAGGCTGTGGAACCTTTAAGAGGTGTGGCCTAATGAGAGGTCTTTAGGTCATTGGGAGCACAGCCTTGTGGGGACGAGTAAGACTCCAATGGCTTCCTCTCCTTCTCTTCCACTTTCTGGCCACAAGAGGGGCAGTTCTGCTTTCCCACGTGCTTCTGCCATAATGTGCTGCCTCACCAACAGTTCAAAAGCAATTGAGTCAACCAATCATGGACTAAAAACCCAAATCAGGAAGCCAAAATAAATCCTTTCTCTGTATCAGTTGATTATTTCAGGTATTTGTTACAGTTAATAAAATCTGACTAACAAAGCACCTTTGCATTGTTGAATTGCAAACATCAGTGAATTAGTGGCAGAGCAACAATGAAGAGAAATTGCCACTTATTTTCAGAAATTTCAGTTCTTTATAATCACATTCTTAAATGCTATCCATTTTAGCACACGTTCAATTTATCAGCATCAGCTAAATCTGTTAATTGGATGCATTTTATATCATTTATAAATTACTTATAATTAATCACTCATGTATCATTTGTGAAATGTCTGAGGTAAGTGACTAAAAACACAAAACTCCCTTGGGGATAACTTGGTAGAATACCCGGAATCACCAAGCCTTTACAACTACACCAGGAAACACTGGTCGAGAGTTAAAAACAGGGTTCTAACGTCTGAACCCTGGCTTTCCCACTTGCCAACTATTACAAGTTAGACAAGCTGTTAATCTCTAAGCAGCAGATAGCATTGTGATTTCTATTTTGTGATTAAAAAGCTGATTTCACTGGATACCACATAATTATTAATCACTTTAATGTTTTGCTTTTATCCCTAGAGTAATGTTTATTTTTCATAGATCAGTGTGCATATGCAGATGTGTTGTGATCCTACCTGATAATCTAACCCATCCCATCCTGACTTATGAGTCCCAGAAAACATCTGAAAATGTCTCGATGTTTGAACATGACAAAGCTTATTGGTTTGGCGATGCTATGTGTCCAGGGGCCAATAAAAAGGCAGTATCTATTGGGCGCCGGTGCTCTGAGTACCAGATTGATAATTCTCTCAAGACTCTGCTCGCCACAGCAGAGGGGCAGAAAAATGAAGAACCAGGACTTGCTTCACTGAACCTGTGCTTGCTAGTTCTCCCATCCATCCACATTTCTTTGGATAAATAAAATCTTATGGCCATGGCTAATTTTAAATATTACAGAGAAATACAATCCTACCAAACTGCAGAAAGTCAGACATTTTGCAAACCATGTGATAAATCGCTCAATGACAAGTATAAATGACTGATGTGTAGATACATGGGAAAAATGTCAGTGATGGATACAAATTCATCCAAAGAGGCTCACCCAGTGTGTTTACATTTATCCATTTCCTAAATGTAAAATACTATCAATAAGGATTACATTCATAATAACATACTAGGAGTCACATAAATTAAAAATACACTATCATTAAGTGATACTATCTTTGCCTGAAGATTTGGCCGTATTGCCCTGAAGGCAGATTCTGAGTACTGACATTCATGAGAAATACAATCCGAGGACTAGGCCTTGGCGACAGAACAATGAAACACTTGGAGAGGTGATACGAGAGTACACCATGAGCCGGCACTACAGAAGACGGTTGTTCGAACTTGTGCAACTTTTACAACTTCCTACCCAGTAGGAAGAGGAAGGGGACATGTAACAACTAAGTTTTGGTTTTGCTCAAAATTGCACCCAGACAGTAGGTGTCCTGAACTTCTGAGTCATACTCACAGGTGTACTTACAGGAACACAAGGAAAGCGCCATTATACGTCATATGGTAACATCACAACACAGACAAGGAAATGAGAAGTGACATTAAGAGATTCACATTGCCCTGTGCACAACTAATCAGTAAGAAGTATTATTAAATTATGCACTAGAGATGTTCAATAGAAACTCAGTGTCACAGAGCAAAAGCTCATTTCTGTGATTATACATACATACACACATACACATATACATATACATACATATATATATATATATATGTATGTGTATGTATGTATGTATGTATGTATTTTTGGGGACAGGGTCTCACTCTATAGTCCAGGCTGGCCTTGGACTCACGGCAATCCTCCTGCCTCAGCTTCCTGAGTGTTGGGATTATAGGCATGTGCTACCACACCCGGCTCTTGTGGTGCTGGGGAATCGAACTCAGGTTCTTAGCACTTGATGCAGTGCTTGCTAGTCAAGTGCTTTAACCACTAAGCCATTCTTCCAGCCCTGTGTGATATTTTTACTTTTATCGGATTTACTTATTTAATGACACATTATCTTATTGCTGCTAAGTATGTAATGCATATGAAATGTTTAAGATTTGAAAAATCCAGTGAAAATTTATTTTTAGAATATTTAAAGCTGATCTTCCACAGATTAGTGATATTTCCAAAATTTATGTATTTTAACCAAAAGAAATTGTGGTATACTTTACAATCTGCTGCAGCTGGGCCAAGAATTTCTCAGAGTTGTATCTCAACTGTTATGGTTTAAAATCTAAAAGGTCCCTGAAAAGTCTGATGTATATTTGGAAGGGGACTGGATCGTGGGAGCTCTATTCTTCTCATCAGCAGATTCATCCACTGATAAGCTCAGTCACTGAACGGGCTGTTAGGGGGCGGAGCCTGCCCAGCAGAGGGTCACTGGGGGAATGACCTTGACAGGTACATGCTCAGCCTCAGTGTCTTCCATCTCTGCTTCCTGGCTGCAGTGGAATAAATACCTATCCTCCTCCAGGCCATTTCAACATGAGATTTTTGGCCTGGAGGCCTGCTCACCATGAACTGACCTTACTGAAACTGTTAGTTAAAATGAACCCCTCCTCCTTAATTTATGCAAATGAGGTAATGAGTTTCAGCAGTGGAAACGTAACTAATATACAACCAAAGGCTTTTTCTTCCGAGGCCTCTTCTCTCTTTCTCCTTTCAAAGACATTAGTTCTTCATCATGGTCTCAAGTCTTCATTCTCCTCCTGCTTCCTCTTATCTTTTTCAAAATCTAGATGTGTTTGTTGGGGACAGTTTGCCCTTTTAATATATGAATAAATTGAGGCACTTCTCAACTGCAATTCAACACACTCAAATAATTCCTTACTTATTTTAACAGTTTGATTTTAACAATTTCAATTCAAATTCCTGGTGACATCACAGTGGTCTCCCCATCATGACCTAAGCCATTTCACATGGTAAAATTAGTGCTCCTGACCCTCACTGACTTATCATTTACCACGCAGAATAAACTCTGTACACCACATCAAATGCTCCATTTTGAGATGCACTATTACTGAAACTGAATATTCACTTGATCCGAAAATGTTCTAAAAA
The DNA here is from genome assembly GCA_004027205.1 of Ctenodactylus gundi. NCBI lineage: Eukaryota > Metazoa > Chordata > Mammalia > Rodentia > Ctenodactylidae > Ctenodactylus > Ctenodactylus gundi. The sequence continues at coordinate 528,045 of PVKB01000438.1, forward strand.
TCCTGAAATTGCCTTTCTGCATGTCAAGCTAACAGTGCTTATGTCTAAACAGTAGAAAGTGAAATTTGCCATTTTTAAACACCAAAAAGTACAATAAGAATTTCTCATTGCCATGCCAAATATAAATATATACAAATTTGAGAGCTTACTTTTTTAATAAATGGAACTTCAACTCTGAAGCATAATGAATTTTTCATTAGAAGAGGCCTTTCAAACCATCAGAACAACGTCCCAAGGGACCCTGGGTAACTCATCTCATGGCCCTCAATACTGACAGCTTGACTATAAAACTTGTAAAAATGGAGTAAGATGTTACTTCCTCTTAATCCCTCTCCTATCTAACCTCTGAGGGCACACGGACCCTCTCTTTGTTTCTACTGTTAGGAAGGAACTGTCACCTTCCTCGTGGCTCAGGAACACCTGTAATAATACACTCATCAAGCTGAAATCCCCTCATAGGTGAAATAGGACATGAATATGGGCTAGACTTTGCTACTCATTAAGTATAGCTTTTAGAATAGAACATGAAAATACTTAACGCAATTTCAGGAAATTTATAATTTAACAACTATCCCTTAGTGAACAGCCACTTTACACATATCTGTATGATGTAGTTCTTATTCTGGGGTACAAATGTTATGTTTCTTTTGATCAAATTAAATACTAATATTCGCCACAGTATACACACACATACACACACACACACACACACACACACACCCTCTAGTATTTATCTTCCCACATATTTCTGGAGGACATATTTCTGATTGACTATCCTCACCAATGGAACCAGGATTTTAATCTGCCTCCCTGAGGGTATAGGATTCCGTAACTACCAGTGAATGTTTGTTTCTTTAAAATGGCTTTATTATACTCTATTTTCCTTGACTTTAACAGAATGTCATGGACTGGGTAATTTACAAAGGAAAGAAGGTTATTTGGCTCTGGAGTCTGGGAAGTCCAATGACATTGGCACCAGTGTCTGCTCAGCATCTGCTCAGCATCCGTGAAGACTTTTCTTGTGTCGTGGCCATGTGAAAGGGCAAGAGTGAGCCAACAAGAAGGGATGGCCAAGAGAGGGCAGCTCGTGACAATATGATCTCACAGTGGCCAATCCACCCAACAATAACGTTCACCCATTCATAAATCTGGAACCTCCCGTTAGGTCCTTCCTGTCAACACTGCCCCTTAGGAATGAAGGTTTCAACACATGCACTTTTGAACACACATGAAAACCACTGCAGTCTTAGAAAGCTCCTATCGGTTCCCTAGCCACTCTCAAGTTCTGTCACTCTTCACTGCTGCCATTGTATTGTGTGGGCCTCACCATCATCATTTATGTCCACGAGTCCAGTTCTGGCTGTTCTCACAGGCAAGTGGAGAAGGAACTCCAGGCTAAGCAATGAATAAAACCGCAAGGAAATGAAGCAGTTCACTCTCCTTTGTAATCGTGAAGCCTTCGCAACTCTCCACCCGCTGCAGAAGGGCTCATGTAGGACTTTCCCCACGCCCACCAGTCCACAAGTTTTCTGAGAACTGTTTCCCTCATCACATCGTGCTTTCTCTCCTACTCACCTGCCTCTTCCTCCAACATGACTAGCAAAGCCTACTACTTTATTCCTAACACCTCAACGTAACCATCACAACAGTGACAACATGGGGAAAACTTGGCAACCCACCAGGCTTCACTTGGGAGTTGAAGATGAATACACAATATTGAAATGTGTGTTCTTGTCTAAAGAAACTGAAGTTCAAATGGAAATGTTACTTAAACCCATGCACATAGTCAGGGTCAGGATTTGACCAAAAGATCTTAACAACCTACACATTCTGCAAAACCATGCTGCCTCCCATGTTTCAAAGTGTCCTCTTGCCAGAGTCCTCACATGTCACACACAGCAGGAAAGCTCCAAAGATCTGTGTCATCTCGTCCTGCTTTCTAAACATCCAAGAACATTAGTTCACTTGCTTTCTTCTCTATATCTTCCCCACCTGTGTTGTTTTCAATCTCTCCCAACTGAAATATTTCAGCAAGGACCACTTGTTTTTTAAACAGAGCATCTCTTGAAGGAACACCTTCAAATAAATTTGGTCTTTACGAAGAGTGTATTTCTATATAATTTCTTACACATGTAAGAATTTTGTCCCTTTCCTAAAAATCTATTCAGCTACCTATTAAATCTCTCTAACCCAAGTGAGGACAGATTTAACATAGGGGGCATGGTCAGGTAGTCACAGATGTTAAAACTGGTAAGAGAAGTCTAACTTTGCATAATTAGAATAACAACCTCTAACTAACCATGAGCCTAAAAGCATTCTTTGAATGTAGGTGAATTGTACCTGGAAACATCTGAATTATAAGCCTCTGAGTGAGTCAATTTTGACAGCTATCCAGCTGATCACATCCTACAACCAGACATCTGGGTCCTTCATGAGTTTGTCGGGTAAACAGAAGTATGCTAAGCTGCACTGTGTAGGAGAACTCACAGCAAAGTGTGTAGGAGGAAAGCTTAAAGACATAAGACTACTGATACGGCTTCCTACACGACCTGGAGAAATGTCCAGCATTGAAGAGTATGGCTGCCTCTTACCCCCAAACCAACGATTTTTTTCCAGAATAGCACTGTGGATTCTCCAAAAACCGGAGACATACAATACAATCCTATTTAAAACTACAACACATTATTGAAAGAAATTAAGGAAAATCTAAACAAACTGGAAGACATCCTATGTTCATGGGTTAAAAATATTTTTTAAATGTAGTGACTAAACTGGTAATACTATTCAAATTTATCTACAGCCCAAAATAATCCTTATTAAAATTTTAACTTGGTTTTTGTTTCAAAACCTGGCAAGCAGATTCTGAAATTTTTAGACAAATACATTTGACTCAGAATAGCCAAACAAGCTTGTAAAATGAACAAAACTTAAATACTCATAATACCTGATTTTAAAATTAGCTATATTCTACAGTAAACACGTCAGTACTTAACAGGTATAAGACTGGACATAAACAATAATGGAATTAAATTGAAAGATCAGAATTAAACCTGTGTAGTCCTGGCCAACAGATTATCAACAGAATGGAAAGACAATTTAAGTAGGAAAAGAATTGTCTTTTCAACAAATAATGCTTAAGCAAATTAGATAGCATTTAGAAAAATTAGGCCCAATAAACAAATAATATTAAGATTTAATCCTTTTCTTAAATATAAAATAACACAAAATTGGCTGAAACTCAAAGCATAAAAGCAAAAATGATAAAACTCCTGGTAGAAAACTTCATAATAGTAAATGTTAAATAGCCTATGTTAAATATGACATGAGAAATTCAGATATACAAAATCATAATTGACAAAATTTAAAGTACATAAAACTGCCCTCACAGCGCTATAAAGGATGCCATCGAGAAAGTGAAGTCAGTCCACACACTGGAAGAAGGCATTTGAAAACCATATCAAATAAGAGCACTTTCAGAGACATCTGAAAACATTATCAGATGAGAGCACACATAAAGGAAACTTAGTAACTCAATAATATAAAGACAAACAGCCCAATTTTAAAGTGGGTAAGGGAATTAAATAGACATTTTTCAAAGATGATATATAAACGTTAATCAGCACACAAAAACACTCAGTATTACTTATTATAAAAATCCCATCAAAACCACAGTGAGATACCACCTCACGTGCACTAGGTTGCCTAGCCCCACAAAACCAGTAACAAGTGTCGATGAGACTGTGGAGGAACTAGAGCCCTGTGCATCGCTGGTCATGGGCAACACGTGGCAGTTTTGTAATGATAAACATGGAATTACAGAATGACCCAGTCATTTCAGACCTAGGCCTATACCCTACGTAAATAAAAACAAGTCCACAGAAAAACTTAAGACACAAATGCTCACGACAACATTGTTCATAGTAACCAAATAGCAAAAATAACTCAAATACACATAAATCGAAAATGAATTTTAAAATCTGATGTAGGGCTTATTTTTAGTAAAATGAAAATATTTTACACTCACCTTGTGGTGATGATTATGTAACTGAACACATAAAAAGAAGATTCAGTCACAAACTTTAAATGGGTGGATTTTATGACATCTGAACTACATCTCACTAAAGATGTTGGTTTAAACATAAGATCATTCATGAAAATGGCTTTAAGTCAGCACAAACTACAAGAAGCATAAAATTATTACTCCTCACTACCCTAGAATGGTCTCCTGGGCAGATTATGAGCATGACGACTCAGAAATTTTACTTTGCTAATTACATATTGCATTATTATTATTATATCCTGAGCCAACGACATACCCTAGCAATGTCCTAAGATCAACGGATCTATGCATAATCATTTCTATGCCTGGGGAAGATTTTACCTGTGATATTGTGAAATATACATGAAATCTTGGTCCCAATTTTCTACCACAAGAACCCTCAGAGTACTGAGTGTCTTCTGCATGGTAGTGAAAAGGACAGTGGTTGAGGACAGGGCTTTCACAGGGATTGATCCTTGGACAGACCAAAGCATAATCTGTTAGAACTTCCTCACTGCCCCCCACTGGACAAGGAGAAAGCTTGAAAGTCGAGTTGCCCACCAGTCATGAATGACGTAATCAACCACTCCTATGCAACAAAGCCATCGTAAAAACCCAAAGGACAAGAGTTTTGAGAGCTTCTGTGCTTGTGAACACATGCCAGGAGGAGGTCACAACGCAACTCCAGCAGGGCAGAGCAGCTTCTGTGCGGGAACCGTTCAGACCCTGCCTCTTCATCTCGCTCCTTGCTAGATCCTTTATGTCTACATGATGTGCTTCCCTGAGTTTCTGTGAGCTGCTCCACAAAATTAATAAAACCTGAGTAGAGGGTCACGGAAACCTTGGGTGGGTCACGTTTGTGAGTGACAATATACTACTTGTGACTTGCATCAGAAGAACGGGACAGTCTTAACGATCTGCGCTGATGCTCTAAGTAGAAAACACCAGAGGTGAACTGGATGACAGAATACCCACACAGTACCCACTGCAAAATTGTTTGGTGTGTGCTGGTGTCAAAAGTGTTGTGTTAGGAATTGTGCAAGACTGAAAAAAATGCAAAAAAAGCTCTTTGGTTTTTCCCATCTTTAAGAGTAACCTACTGGGCTCCATTAAGCTGCAGTTGAAAAGACTCCCTGCCTTGATCCCCTAATGATACTCATGCACCTCTAATACTATAAGCTGACAGAGAATTTGAGTTTTAATTTTAAAAATCTGATTTTCCCACCAAAGGAGATTAGTTATAATTGCACTAAGTAAAGATCTACCAGCTTGGCCTTAAGTAAATTGTACTTGTGGGGAAGGCACTCTGTCCCAGAAAAGTAGCTACATACTAGTAGAGATCTACATTCCTCCTCAAAGATATTATAAAATTGTTTCTTAGAGAGCAAACGTTCTTTCTAGTTCTTCTGTGATGCGCTGTGACAGAAAATACCTGAGTTTTGGAGTAATTCTGGGTAAGTCATATAACTCCTCCTCCTACCCAGTGTTTAATGCAGGGGAGCAAGAAGCTGATGGTAAGGTGTTCAAGTACTGACTATCCTTCAAAGTCCCTTCCTGCTGCTAAAAGACAGTCAACTTCTGAGAAGAGATAAAGTCCTAATCTTTCCTTTCCAGCCCTCCCAATACAAGCACCCCAAGTACCTAGTACTTAGTAAACGTTGCTGATGAAGTTTAACTCACTAGCATTTGGGGGAAGACAGACCCCAGGAGACCACTGCAGTAGTGTCACCTTCACTTTGGTCAAGCGTCCTGAGGCTCAGTGACCACCAAACACGTTTCTTCTCTGAACCCACAGACAGAGCTTTACCTATAATCACCATGACATGCTTTTCTCTTCCTTGAATTCTGCCACACGGTGGGCAGCCGTTATTTAGTTCCTCCCGCTTATTTCTGCATCTTGAGTGTGAGACCAACTCTTGGCCTCTTTACTCAGTTTTTCAATGTGACATCTGAATTCTAATTGCACAAAACGTTATTTCTTGCCATGGAAAAGCACGTAATAGTACCTCCTCTGCATTCATTCAGATTCTGGTTACAGCACAGTAATACTTGCTCCCTTAATACCAGTTACAAATGTGGAAACCTAAACCTCCCTTTTACATTCCTAGTTCAGACAAGTGTTCTGACTGAACTGTCACATAAAAGACGAAGGTCTGAGTTAGGAGTCCAGAACTGAATTATACAGTGCGGAGGTCACATGATCATTTGTCTATAGCTGTGTGCTGTGTGAAGATACACCTAACGCGAGATACTTGACAAATACCTGTTACTTTAACGTGAGATTAAACTCCGTGACCTAGTAGAGAACTGTGGGATACAAACTCCGCCAACCAGGGGGAGCTATGAAATCTAGCTGCTCCTCATAGACCACACTTGCCAAACAGATCTCAGCTCCATACTTTATGAATTAATTTTAATTAGCACAGCAATAAAGGGAGTGCTTAAAAGACATTCTGAGTAAAATTGATTTTTGAATATTATCACTACACTTTCTCTAGGCACATCAAAAAATAGAGAAAAATTGTATTAAATGATCTGGCGCTTGGACTATTTTCCCATCTTGTTGTTACAGCTAGTATACTTTAAAGATAGTATTACCTTTTACATTTTAAAGGTTCTCTTCTCACTGATCTGTTCCTCATTTGGAGTTAGATTGTTCACTAACTATGGTAATTTTGCTGTGAGGAATGTGGGCCAGGTACTCATTAGACTCCTACTTGCTAAAGACAGAAGTAAGAATCCTTTTGTGCGTTATGGAGCCTTTTGACTCTCAAGTCAGAAGGTGATTACTGGGGAGACGGCATTTCAACGTAGGCCCAACCTAAGGTTACTGCATTATGTTAAAGTATGCACAGGATTAGATAACAGCTCGGCTTTGGGAAGAGACTCATAAGTTTTAAACTCGTTTGGCATTTATTCAAACTTCGTCTGTTATGGTTTAGGTGTAAAGTAAGCTCTGAAATCTCATGTTCAGAGGCGCAGCATTCCAGAAGGTGACTGGGAGTATACCTTCCCCCGTGGACTGATCCACTGGCAGGCTCGGAGCTGACCGTGCTCTTCTGAGGTGGGGCCTGACTGAACAGGTGAGTCCTGGGGACACAGCCTGGAGAGGTTTATTTCTCAACCCCAGCTCCTTCTCCCCTCTTTCTCAATGCCATGCAGTGAAGAGCTTTTCTCCACCAGCTGCCTGCCCTCCCTTTCTACCTCGTATCCAGCCAATCATGAACTGAAACCATACGTCAAAATAAGCTCTTTCTTCAACTTGTGAGGGGCTGGTAGTCTGCCCAGTGAAAGGAACATGACGAATAGTCCCCCTTATCTAACTCCACTGACTCGCCCCTACTTCTTACTTTGTCTTATTTTTAAATGCAACAAACGTAGTCTTGACTTTCAATTCCATTTTGACCCTACTGGACAAGTTAAAGGCACAAACAAGAAATGGCTGTTTTTCACCCTAGTTTTCCTCTAAGCTCTGAAATTTCATCAATCTTCATTATGTAAGAAATGGTCAACTGTAAAGAACTAATGAGATATTTTAGTTCAAATCTCATCAACATAGGGTGATGGTGGAGAAACTGATCACTGAAGTGCTACTAAGAAACTCACACTTTTAAGTATTCAGAAGGAAAAAAAAGTCACTTCTCAGGCAATGAAGTTTCGTCTGAGCAGTGCTCCAAGTTCTCAGATGGGCCATGCGCTTAGTCTGGTCCAGGCGGACTCGGGAGCTTGCAGCTGCACCTTCTGTCTGAGCGAAGGCTGACTAGGGATTACGTCCAAGGGCCACGCCCCTGATCTGCTGGCTAAACGGATCAGCAAAGACCCTACCATATACCATTAAGTTCCTTGGACATCATATTTCAAGCTTTGTCCCTTAACAGTCTAAATTTTTAAATACAGCAAGGAGACGATCATATTCATATTTCAGGAGCTAACTCTTCTGCACTCCAATCCTTGGCTCAGGCTCTACTTCTGGGCCACTCGGCCTATGGAAAGATCCTGTGGAGCCAGCTCTGATACCAGGAAATACTGACAGAGGACTGAAGAAGGAACAGAGATTAGAGAGGTGTCAATGAAGAGTGTGCTCCTGAAAAAACTACAACCACAGGCAACTAAAGTGCGAATTTACAGGCGACTTCTGGGAGACCACGTAGAAAACACCCACCAGGATGTACTCGTCAGCTCTCATTTACCAAGGGTGAGGGGCTTCCTGGGAGGGTGAACTCCTCCGCACTTCCTGTCTGCTCCTGGCACAAGCTTTGCAGTCGGCAGAAGCCACAGAAAGTCCTTGGGCCGAAAGCTCCAGGTTATTGCTGTAATAAGCCTTGAGCAAGGATAGCAACCATAAGTGCCAAGGAGATACAGCTGGACACTGAGGAGCTAGCAAATTCGAAGGTGGTGGCCCTGCTGAGAAACAGCAGAGGCTTGATCCACAGCAGTAGGGAGGGACAGGCAAGTGAGCATTCAGAAACGGACGTGACTTCTCCACAAAGTATTCGTTTTATTAATATTTGTCACACATAATAATGACATCCTCTTGCTACCCCTACATCCCCTTTTCCTCTCCACAAAATCTATTTTCTACCTTCACTCTTTTACTCTGCTCCTTTACTTATTTATACTTTGAATTTCTGATAATAGAAAACCATGAAATAATTAACCTTCTGTGTCTGCTTAATTTCACTAAACAGGATAGTCTCAAGCTGCATACATTTTCCTACAAATGACTCAAATTTGTCTTTCTTTATAGCACAGTAGTACTCCATTGTGTGTATCTACCAAATTTTCTTCATCTATTTATTTGCTGAAACAATCAACAGAACAGGCAACCAATAATAACAGTATTGAAAAAAATGTCCAGGGCAACTCCCAGGTCTCTAGCTTGAGTGTTACAGTGATGCCACTACCTGGTTTAGGAAATACAGTGAGAACTCTCACCTCCTCCCTGAATCTATGTTAAATTTTAGGCATTCTGTACCTATCTTGCAGACATCTGGCAGTATCACAAACTGGATTTCCTTATGGCTCTGAGATAGAAAATGGTGTACAAGAAATTTCCTGGAGCATGTAAATGGAATCAACTCACGATGAAAAGGAGGGAAGGTAGTGGGACTGGTAGGAGGGAGAAGTTGGACAGAAACACAGTCTCCCAGGCAGCTGTGAGGAGTTCTGAGCATGGAATTACCCTCAGGATAATTTCTTTCTAAATGCCCCTGCCAATTCAACCTAGTGGAGCTATCCAGGTGGGTCCAACCTGCCACTCACTGTTTTACACATTTAAGTTTTTATAAGGAAAAATTTTAAGAAAGAAAGTTTGGTACTCACACAGAACACGTTAACTATAATGTGTATTTTTATGTGGCAAGACAGATTCTCTTCTTCCAAATGAACAAAGGCAAAAGAATGAATGGCAGGCCACAAGCTGGACATACCTAATTAGTAGGTCAGGTGTTTAGGCCTTTTACTGCTCATATATTGGAAAGTGGACGCTCAGGAAAGGAACATGAGATTGGGTTAGGGGGCCTCTCCTCAGCCAAGCCAATCCCTGCCAAGGACCAACAATTTGCCAGCCACGAACACTCTCCTAGTAGAAGTAAGAAGTATTTTATACCCAAGTGTGGCTCTGGCAAGTCATCACAGCATCTGTCATACGTAGTACAAAGTGTCCATTTTTAATTAATTCATAGACCTAATGCACAGTAGAAAAAGCTGGGCGGGCAATGTATTTGGAGAGTTCTCAGTTCAAACGTGTCAATCTGCAACTTCGACAGATGGTATAGATCAAACACTTCCCTGTAAAACACTCCAAATATCATTACGTTCTGGTAAATAAAGGTAACTCTCCCTTCCTTAGGAAAGATGTAAATAAAGCCACTGTAGCCCCTACAGCAGCTGCATTTTACCTGCTGACAATAAGACGTACGGAAAGGCAACAGAATCGCTCCCTCCCAAAGGTACAGGAGCACAACAGTAGGGATGCTATGGGAATAGGAGCATATGTAAGGGGGCAAAATAAGGCTTCCCTCCTAGTGTATACAGACTCATAGCAAGAGAAATTAATTTTTTCTGCCAACTTCCTCTTGATATTAGATCTATAAACATGTGATTAAAGAAAATATTGTTTTCAATATGAATGAGACAAGCATCGTGATTTGAAACCCAATTGCGAACTATCTGTCTATTAAATGCTATATTCCACAAGATGAGAGAGAAAAAGAACATGAACAAGTATGAATACTGTTCCACAAGCACACACCAGCTAGCGTATTTAACAGAAACAACTTGGGTCACTGTTAAGCATTAAATCAGCTTTCCCTGGGTTCATGGTTTAGATCTAAAATGCTCTCCGAAAGGTTCATTTTGATAGGCTGGGCCTGACTGGAAGGGGCTGACAAGTGGGGCATGAGCTGAAGGGTGTTTTCTTGACCCCAGCTTCTCCCTTCTCTCTCTGCTTCCAGGCCATCCTCTACCAGGCCCTTCTACCAGGATATTTCTGCCCAGGAGTAAGGCCGCCATGGACCGATCCCACTGAAACTCTGCTCTATTAAAGTGTAGATATTGAGTATTGTGTCCCAGTCACCTGATGGGAATATGAGAAAAGGAAAGTTCAAGGAGAAACTAGCTAAAATCTATGGCAGGAAGTAGTGGAGGCAGAGGAACTCTGCTCATGTCCAAAAAGAAACATTGGAGGCTGCATATTTGGAGGCAAATAAATATTGTTCCAGTGGTCACACAGGGCACTAAATAAATAAGAAGCACAAATGCAAACAGCAATAAGCCCTGGGAATAAAAATGGGAAAATAAGTATCCAGAGCTGGTACAAGAAGACTTGCCTAAAATATCAAGCTGGAAATTAGGAGACATGCAAAGCAAGAGTAGAGTGTGAGACATACACAGGAGAATAAAGGCAATAGAATACCTTTTGGGAAGGCTCAGGTGTCAGACACAGGAGACAAAGACTTGAAAGTAGCTACTACAAATATGTTCAAAGAACTAAGAAAAATAATGCTTAAAGAAAGAAATATATGAAAATATCTTATCCAAAAGACTATCAAGAAGACATTAAAGGACTATCTTAAAAGAACCAAATGGACATATAATAACCACAATGAAAATGTTGCTGCAGAAGCCAGCTGTAGACTTGAGCTGCCTTACCAAGGCGGGGTGGATGTGAACTCTAATATAAATCAATTATGCTTATGTGATTTGAAAATAGATGGAGGAAAATGAAGAGAGACTCCATGAAATGCGGCACACCATTAAGACCACCAAGTCATAAATAATGAGAATTCCAGGGAAAGAGGGGTGAGAACAAGCAGAAAAAAAAATCTAATGAATAGTTGAAATCTTTCCAAACTCAATTAAACACACTAATCTGCATATGTTGGAAGCTCAACAAAACCCAAGAAGATCACAGTAACGAGAAAATGTTCAAAGACAAAGAAAATCTTCAGAGCAGTGACAGAAAAAACAATCCTCTCCACGTATATACGAGAATCTCAACAAAGCAACAGGTGATTTCTCACTACGAAAAACAGAGACCAGAGGCAACAAGATAATATATTCAAAGTGGTGAAAGAAAACAATGCCAATGCCAACCAAAAATTCTGTGGTCAGGAAAACTGTCCGTCAAAAATGTAGGTACCACCCTCTCACCACTTCTGTTGAGTATTTTCCTGAAAGTCCTAATGAAGGCAAGAAAAAGAAACAAAAGGTACAGAGAGAGTGAGGAAGACAAAATAAGACCATCTTTATTCACGAATGCCTCGAGTGTCCATGTAAGAATCCCAAAGACTTGAGATGAAGCAAAAATGTACCTGGAATGAACAACTGTGACCACAGAAAACTTTCAAGATATAAGATGAATACACACCAATCTACTGCTTTCAGATGTATCAACAACTAACAACCAGAATTCGAAATTTAAAATACAATTTCATTCAAACTAGTACCCAAAAAGAAATACTTAAGTATAACTTAACAAAATGTTTATAAGGTCTACATGAAAAAAAATTATAAAATGCTGGTGATAGAAATCAAAGATCAGAAACTAAAATATATAGACGATGCTCATGAATAAGAAGACTCGATATTCTTAAGATAAACAGCTTGATATATATATTTAATTCAAATCCAATAAAAATCCCGACAAGTTACACTCTACATTGACAAACTGACTGAAGTTTGCAAGGAGAAAGAAAAGGCTGGACTAGCCAACACGACCATAAAGAACATCAGATGACAACCACACCTGCCGTAACACTCAGAACGAAGCTAGAGTAACAAGGAGTATGTGGACCAAACGATCAGTGGAATTTAATACAAAATCCAGAAAGAGGCCCATACAAATATCATAAACTGATCTCTAACAAAGAATTGAAGGCAACCCAGAGGAGAAAGGAGTCTTCCTAATAGTGCTAGACAACAGAACAACCACATTATAATTTTTTTAAAGAATGTAGGCCCTAACCTTCTATCTTTCAAAAACATTAACTGAAAATAGATGATACTCTAAACAAAAAACACAAAACTGTAAAGCTTTCAGAAGATAAAATCTGAAGCAGAACTTATGTATTTTTTAAATCTTAAAACAATACAACCCAATTAAAAAGACCCTGTCTCAAAAAAAAGGATAAAACATCCAAAATAACACTTCACTAAAGAAACCACAAAGATAACAGACAAGCATATGAAAAACACTCAATGTTAGATGTAATCAGGGAATCAAAAATTAAAATAATCAGATGCCACTACACATCTATTTGAATGACCAAAATTCTTATCGCTGACAAAAGCCAATGCTGCAAGAATGTGAAAATCTGGCATCCTCACTCACTAGAAGTAGAAATGCAAGACACTACAGCCACTTTGGGAAAAAGTTTTGCTGTTTCCTAAAAGACTTAAACATAATCCTCTTGTCATACTTTACAGCAAGTATGCTCTTAGGTATTAACCCAGGTAAGTTGAACAGAACCATATAAAGACCTATATGCAAATATTTATGCCAACTTTATTTATTTATGCCAAAACTTGGACGCCACCAGGGCGTCCTGCAGCAGCTAAAATGGATGAACACAACGTACACCCACACTTCTATTCAATGGACTATTATTCAGCACCAAAGAGAAACAAGCATCAAGCCATGTGAAAACATGAAGGAAACCTGAGCATTAAGCAGAAGAAGCTACTCTGTAAAGGCTACCTAGTGTGTGACTCTCCCTGTACAACGCTCCTATAGGAAAAACTATAAAGATGTTGGTAAAGACATTGATAGAAAGGCACTGCCAAGGTGAGATGAAGAGGGTAAAAAAATCAGACGTAGCACAGAGGGTTTGTGAGGCAGCTGGACTACTTTGTAAGTTACTAGGAAGGTGAGTGACTGCACTACACATTGGGCAAAAACCGCATGACTGACTATATGTGACCTCATGTAAACTACACACTTCGGTAAATAATAATGTGTGAGTTGATTTGTGAACACTGGTTGTAACAAATAAGCCACACCAATGCAAGATGTTAGCAACTGAGGACATTTGTGCTTTCTGTTCGATTTTTCTGTAAACTTAATTCTTCAAAAACTGGTGACCTATTTTTAATTTTTAAAGGTGAAGATGCAATAAAGACTTTTCCAAATAAATCAAATGACAACTCAAATCCACACACAGACATGGGAGCACAGGAGAAGGTAAAGCCATGGAGAAACGTAACAGGCTGTGTAAATACATCTTTCTCTATTCTTTCAATTGGTTTAAAACATACGCAATTACATAATTATAAGGCTATTATTGTTGAACTCCTGACAGACAGCTGCTGTATACGGCAATGATAATACAAAAGGGGGAACTAGAACTGCACAAATGCAAAGTTTCTATATGGAATCAGATTTCAAATTAATGTAAATGAAAATGTAATCTACAAACACATGACAGCTAGCTAGAGAAGGGCCTAGAGGGGAAATATATGGTGCAAGCAACTACATTACAAAAGAAGAGATATTTCAAGTCAGCAGCCTAACCTACCACTGTCAAACACTGCAGAAAGAAGAGCAAAGTAAACCCGGATCAAACAGCCAGAAGGAGAAAAAAAGGTAAAGATTACAGAGGAGACTATTGAAATGAAGAACAGGAAAAATAAAAAATTAACAAAACCAAAAGTCAGTTCTTTTGAAAATTAGAATAACTTGGTAAGTATTTAGCTGGACTGAGCAAAAGAAGAAAAATTCAAATTACTAAAATCATAAGTGAAAAAGAGACATAAATACAGGATTTATAGAAGTAAGAAGAATTATAGGGAAACACTATGCAAAACTGTGTAATCATGGCTCTCCAGAGTCACAAAACTACTAAGGTATCTACAAAAATACACGACGAGATTCACTGTAAAGGATCAGGCAACAGTTATGCAATCTGAGAAGCTCCACTGTGTTCCATCTGCAACGATCCAGAAGCTCAAGAGAGCCAAGCGTGCATTTCCAGCCCTAGTGTGAAAAGCTGAGAACCAGAAACGCTGAAGTCCACAGGCAGAGGATGGAAAGTCCAGATCAAGTGGAGAGGACACCTGCCCATCCTCTGACTTATTGTCCCATTCAGGCCCTCGGTGGGGAGAATGATGTCCACACACACTGATGACAGCATCTTCTTTGTCAGCCTACAGAGTCATATGTTAGACTCTCCTGAGAACACCCTTACATCCAAGCTCACAAACAATTTTTAACCAGCTATCTGGGCTCTCTTTAGCCTAGTCAAGTTGACACATAAGATTACTCATCAAGCTTAGCAACTTAGCAAGAACCTGCCTCAAAATAAAAAATGAAAACAAGAAGATACACAAATTACAAATAACCAACAAATACTAGAAAAGATGATGTTTAATATCATCAGTCACCATGGAAATGCACATCAAAGCCAGTGAGAAAACTACTGCCTACCCAAGAGGATAACTACAATCAAAACAGCCGACAATAAGTGTTGGCAAGTATGTGGAGAAATCAAAGCCTTCACACATTGACGGTGCCAATGTAAAATGACACAATCACTTTGGAAACATTTTGGCAGTTCCTTAAAATTTTCAACACAGACTCATCATGTGACTCAATAATTCCTCCCAGGTATGTGTCCACGAGAAATGAAGATACAAGCCTACACCACAGTATGTATGCAAATGTTCACAAGAATATTAGTCATAATAGTTAAAACACAGAAACACAAATACCCATCCATGGGCCAGTGGATAAACAAAATACACTGTATCTATATAATGGCACATCAAGGAATAAAAAATAAGACAATGTCCTGTTGCAGACTGTACCACCAATGAAACTTGAAAACACTATGTTAAGTGAAAGAGTTTACATGTAAGACCTCACATTTCCTAATTCTACTTATCTGATGTATCTAGAACGTTCAAATATATACAGGCAGAAAGAACGTGAGGCTGCCCTGGGCTAGGAAGAGGTGCATTGGAGGGAATGGGGAAAGACTGCTCAGAGGTATGGGATTTTTTTTCATTACTTTGTAACAAATTACCACAAATTCAGAAGCTTAAAATATTCTGTATTTATAATTTCACATATCCCTGTGCATTAAGTCTGGGCACAGTTCTCCTGGATTCTCATCCCAGAGCCACACAAGACTTTGCCAACTATCTGCCTGACAGTGCGTCTTTCTGGATCTAGGGTTCTTCTTCAGGATCTCAAGGTGGATGGCAGAACCCAATTCCTGTGGCTCTAGGACTGAAGCCTTTCGTTCCTGGGGAGGAACTGCAGCTCCTTGCTGCTTGGCCCTCTCACAGAACGGCAGCTGGCTGCTGTAAGCTCACTTCTCCCTAAATCTGAACGGGGTGTTCACAAGGGCAGCAACGACCTGTAGCCTGTGTCCTATGGGTCAGAACCCTCTCACAGTCCTTTCCGAACCCTTCCATGGGACGTCTGATAACAGAAGCATCAGAGGCCAAGGCTTAAGGCAGTGTTATGTCCTTGTCACATTCCCCTGCTGTGCACCAGTAGACGTAAGACACAGCAGGCCATGCAATGGATGAAGATACACAGGTCTGTGTCCTGGCTCACTCACTTACAAACTGTGTGAACTTAAGCAAATCCCTTAACCATGTTGGCAAGTTATTTTTCAATTGGAAATGAAGGGATGGAGCCAGGTAACCCCTAATGCTTAATGTCCTTAGCTCTATGAATACATCTGTCAGATTTTTTCTAGAAGAGAATTAGAGGAAATCCCCATGGTTATGAAGGTGTTCTACATCTATGTAGTGCAATGTGGTAACTTCTAGCGACTGGGGCTACTGAGCAGGTGGGATGGAGCTAGTGTAACTGAGGAACTGAATTTTTAATTTTACTCAATTCTAACTGATTTCAGTTTAAACAGTGTGGCTAGAGGTCACTGTTCTACATGGAACAAGTCTAGAGACATCAACCAAATGAGTAGAAAAAATAAGGACATCCTTCCTAATGCACAAACAGTCATATCATCTTTTCCCTTACAGAGTTGTGACAAACGTTAAATGACAACATGTCTAGCAAACGTCAAGTAATACGCAGTCCATAACAAACAAAACAGAAATGTTCGGTTTTTCTATTAATATTCTACCGTAAGCCTCTAGTTGTTAATTTTTCATTATTAACTAGTTTTTTGTTTTGATACAATAAACAATAGATCTACGAAATTTTAAGTCATTATCTCCTTTGATCCAATATATGTGTTAATAGGAAAAGAAAAAAATGGGGGTTGAGAGGATGACCGAGAAAATTAACTAGGTTCTTGCAAATTTAACATATGCATATGCATGCAGTCCCAAAAATTCAGACTTCAATTTTCCTTCCTTTCATGAAATGGTTTCTGCTTGTGACAATATTCTTTTCTCTCTTTCAGCCCCATTTCCTCTATGCTTTCAAAGGGTCCTGACCCCCTTTCTGTGCCTGGGTAGTTTTACAACCACTGGAAGGAGCTCGCTTTACCTCTGGTTAGGTACCCTTCCGCGCATGACAGGGTGGCTAACTACATATGCCATTAACCAAATGCAATTCCAACTAATTCACAGAAAGTATTGTACAGCAGCAATTTTGGAAGAGCAAAGTTGTACGAAGTGCACGGTCATACTTCAGAAGTCTGTCCCCAGGAACAAAAGATCCAAAAAACCAGTAAGATTATATGGCTGTGAATTCTGCTAACACCTGTGCCTGTTAGGTAGCATGCCTGAGCGACAGGAGCATCGTCACTGGTCCAAAATGCCTGCTCCATCTCAGCAATGCTGTAGGCAACGCAAAGGAAACTGCATCTACGGTGTGGCCCTGACCCTCGGAGCTTGCTCCGCAGTCTCTCTCATCCAGCTCGCCTTAGCGGTTTGTGGGCACCTAGGCTACCTAGCACCTGCCTCCAGCACTCGCTCCCCCTCCTGGCCTCACTTCTCAGTTCCCTGGTGTGTATTTTGTGCCTCAGCCTCAGGAGAATATGCTGTGCCCTTTTTCTTCTTCTTCTTTATGTTGTCTCCCACGTGCACTATTTTAGCAGTATATGGTTGCAACACCTAATGACTGCACTCATTTTGAGGAACTGGTGCATCTGCACACTGCATCATAATCATTTTTGCTTCCCCTGCTCCTCATCTTCCCCTCTCCCTCATCCCCCATCCTCATTTTATCTCCACAAAGTCTCCTCTCTCACCAATCTTCTTTTATTTCGCTCTTTAAATTGTTGATATTTTGGGTTTCTTAAATGAGAGGAACCATGTGACAGTTAACATTCGGGTTTGATTAATTCCACCTAGCATTATGATTTAAAGGTGCACCCATTTTTCTACAAATGACTTAAACTTACCACTGCCCCACTGCAACATAGCTCAACCTGTGTCAAACTCCCAAATCCCTTGGCCTTTACATGCTTAATAGAGCATACACATGTATGCACAAGTATACACACACACACAAGCATGTGTCTGCCCCTTCCATTTCAATCTTAAATCTAAACCTTAACATGATTTCTTCTGTGCAAACTGTCTAGAGACTCTAACATTTTTCCTTTTTGCTAATACTGCAGCTTGAGCTTAAAAACATGACGAGGGCTGTGATGATGTAGTGTCGTATGAGTCACTGTGTTAAAACATGAGTCCACTGAAGACAGTGACCAAGTCCTCTCACTAACATAACCCCTCATCCTAGACACAGTAGGTTTTTAAAGTTCACTGACTAAATGAGGGGAGAAAGAGAGTAGAGGGGACTAAGGTGTGTATTTCAATAGACTTCAAGACAAAATATCACTGAATGTATTACTGTCAAATAAATTTCCGTGAAAATACAGGTGAAAGACATTTAATGTAATGAGAGGTAGCAGGAAATTTTCATTGTTTTGGGGTGAGGTCACAACCAAGCCAGTCCGGGAAGTGCAAGGGAGCAGAAGGAAGGAGAGGGAACTCACACGAGACCTTCAAGATGACACACCACTCATGCTTCTCGCAATCAGAGTGAAATATGAAGTGCACTGCATACAAGCCTATCAAGAAGTCATGGAGAGGAGAAGACGCCGTTGGAGGTTCTCCTACCAAGTCGGTGGCTACGGAAGCCAACTTGTGGCATAGCACAGATTCTTTCAACTGCTTCCCCCTCTCTCTCTCCAAGTCAGCATCCTACCCATGCAAGGCTGGCTCTCTCTTCCTGCCTTCAGTGTCCCAGTACAGGCGTGGATCTGAATCCCTGCGCAGCTGGTGACAGGCCAGTGACTCAGCAGAGTTATCTCCTCTTCAGGACCAATAAGAAATAAAATAAAGAGAAGGCAGGGACACAAACATCCCCCTTTCTCTCTCCCACACGCTTCTCTGAGGCATGACCCTTTGCCAGGGAAGCTCTGTGCTGCGTGAGGAGGACTGGGGCTATCCCTTAACGCCTCACTGTACGAGCACTCGGCCTGCTTCCCGCCTCGCCTCATTTACCTTCCTCCCTGGCTCTTCCCGCTTTGGGCCCCCATCTCTCAAATCAACTGTGGCACCTTAACCCTTGTCTCAGGCTCTGATTTCTAAAAGATACGAGATAAGACCTTGTCTTATTTTTGTCTGTTTCTCAAGCAAATTGGTTTGTTCAGTAAATGTGTACTAAAAGATTCTGTGGGAACAATATTTTAAAATACTGTACAAATACAATTCAGAAGTAATGAGTCTTAATATATCCATTTTTCTGAAATATATCGGGCAGCCTGGATCAAAAGCCAAATAAAAATGTATCATAGCTAATGCTCAGAGAGTTCTTACTATGCACAGTTCTCTGAGCACCTTACATAGACAACACATTTAATCCTTGCAGAACCCTACAGGATAGGGAGGTGAACAGTTTCCTTCTGCTAAGTGAACTCTCATGCCATGTGGCTCTGCCCCTTCAGCTCATGGTGTGTAGGCTGCTGGCTGCAAATGACATCTCCCTGTTTGGTGTCCTCCTTCACATCATGTGAACTCTTCCTCAGCCCTCACCTTCCTACGATGGGAACACTTAAGTCCCTCTGCTTTCCAGATTCCCAGGGAAGACACACTCAAAAGAAGATTCCATTTTCACAATGGGCAGTCAGTCACTTGATTTCAGTAAGAAAGCCAGCTATATGCTGCTAGTTAGTGTCAATCAGCTTTTACTCAAACTTCTTAGTAAAAAGATTGTCACTGTGCCCAGAAGAACCATAATGGGACCTCACCAAGCTTGTAATAGAGTAAGAAATAACATACTAAACACTTAAGCATCGTCTGCCCTTCATATCACGGTCCTAGACACACAGATTCAACCAGGAACACACAGCATTTATTTTTAATTGCATCCGTTTTCTCTTGTCACTATCATCTAAATAGCAGAATTTAATAACTATTTACATAGCATTTATGTTGCACTAGGTATTACAATTAATCTAGAAATGATTAAAATATAAAATGTGCTGCATAAGAACATGTCCTGTGCCATATTTTACTGGGCGATTTCACTCTTGTCTCTGGAAACAAGAAAAATCTGCGAATGTGTGGCACAGAATGCTCCATTTTATGGATAAGGAAACAAATGCACATAAAAGCTGAGAGGCACCCACCACTGAGAGTGTGGGGCTGGTGTCACTGTTGACGCTGGCATTGATATTACTGTCTCCTAAGCTAAAAGGAGGAGTCCACTGATGTGCCTGGTGCCTCTGGATTAATTTGATTATATCCTTGGCTGAAACATCCTTGAAATAGCTGCACGGAAATCAATCAATCTAGAATAACCATCATTTTTCCTTTAAATGCATCTCCGATAAGAAAAATTCACTAATTCTTGCCGAAAACGATACCCAGAAGTTTCTTCCCTGAAGATTTTCATATAAATGCCAAAGTCAACAGAGATAGTAGCTTTGGCTGCAGTGAGATTCCTGCATTATTTATGATCTTATTATGAACCTACATATTTTAATGAGTTCATTTCTCCTGAGGCCCATTCACCAGTGGGTGGGAAGAAGAAGAGGAGAAGGTCATGGGGAAGATCACAGGGTGGATGTTCGTGCTGAACAGAATGTGGACACTGGGAGCAACGTCAGTCCTGTGCCTGCTCACTCACTCCGTCCACAAAATAAAGAGCAGAGCTCGGAATTCAAAGCCACTCACGTCCTGCTCTCCATCTCATTAATTTAGTGCTACATTAAGAATTTTTCCATAATTTTTTCAGCTCTAAACATACTTCAGCATCTTTGTTCAAATCCTGAAATAATTTTTCTCTGAAATACAATCTTCATGTATATTGGAAGAAAACCTCTTAACTCAGGCATCTGGCAGGAAAATAAAACTCTCCTAGCTGCTTCTAAAATGCCTTCTCCATTTTACCATTCCCATTTTCATGAGACATGGACATTATCCTAACTTCACATTCCAGCCCATCAATTCTGTTTTGAACCAGTTTCCATGGTTTTTTGAATGACAGTGCTATTATCTGAATAATCTAGGTTCAATATCTGCCTTCCAAGATTCAGCTACAAGACCCTGTAGCCTCTACTTGAATGTACAGCTATATCTCACAGGGACATCTGTGACGTTTTTCCAGCCACACTCATAACTGACCTCCTAACAAACCTCTTTCTCACACCTCCATCTAATCAGATATTCATGGAGACAACAAATTAATTTTCCTAGAGTACACAAATCACCAAGTCTAGGTCAGAAGCAAACATCACAGGTAACACACAGTGTGGATCCAATTTAGTGACTTGCATATGCTTATAGTCATAGTAGTAGTAAAAAAAAAATGCATCTGACCCCAATTTCTCCCTACCCCACAAAAGAGCCCCTGGACATATCCAGCTAGCCCTCCAGAAGGGGGCCTCCAGAAGAGCATGCTGCCTCCAGCTCTGTTTCTAGATAAGCAAGGGGAGGAGAAGCAGAAACACACAAATCACCACTTAATGATCAAAATCACAGGGACCCAGGCTCACAGAAGGAAATAGCTTTGCTGGTGAGAGAAACATCCAGTTGCAGACATTAATCACCTACGAGACTGCAGAGCACCTGCGGCATTCACTGGAGACCCTGTCACCTGCCTGCTGAGGTATTCATTCTTAGTCCATCCACAGGGACTCATGTGTACCACCAAGCAAAACAGTCTTGTTCCAAAACAAACTCACATTGTCACACTGAAAACTCTTCACAAATTGCCCATCCACTAGAAAGAATAAGGTATTGCTCCAGCCTGGAAAACAAAATATTATTTCCAGAAGGTTTTTGGCTCAACTTTGAGGATGGCCCCAATTATTTCATCTATCAGTACTTCATTCTTAACAAGCTGACTCAGAGTTGAGTCCCTGGTGCACAGAATCATCTTGGTTGAGTACTTGGCTCATACTTTTCCACCTACCAGGAAACTGTCACCTATTACCTGTGACATTTACAAACATACCCATTTCACCAGGCCTAGCTCAAATAACACCGCGCAGGAAGAAGGACCCGCTTCCCCTCCACATCACTCTGGCCCCATCAACCACCTTGCTCCTTGGAACGGCCACTGTGTTTGCTTTTCCCTCTGTTTTTTTGTTTTAATACTCTTCCTTGCACCATGATCACCTTTTCATCTTCCTCTTTTCAACATACTTCCTTGGACCTCCACACTTAACTATGGGGAGGGAGGGACATAGCTAATGCAAATTTTAAATCAAGAGCGTTTCATAGCAGGTTACCTTGTGAAAGTGGGCTTGAAGAGAGTTATTATGAAACTTCCTGCCTTGTTTAGAAATATTACTTATTGTCTATATGTATGTTATGTAAGAATATGTAATTCAGGGAATCACCAATAATTAGGAATATTAGTTTAGAACTACTTAAAATTAAAACTGCTTTAAGTTCATGATTTCAGGATGCAGGCTTCAGGAGCATGGTCCTGTGTTGATCAGTGATGATCCCAGCAGGAAACAGATGGCTCCCTCACAAGGCATAACTGAACTATTTGCAGAGAGCTACGGGAGAATCAGGGGACGTCAATAAGGCAACAGACTACCTTTTCTTGTGGTCTTAGCTTTAGGGGAGGTGAAGAGCCTGCCTGTTGCTAGATCTGCGGTGAGTTCATTGATGAATACTGAGATCTCTAGCCATGGTCAAAGGAGGAAACCACCCTGCAGAAGCTGTGACCCGAGTGCAGACGCAACCGCTACAACCCTGCACCCTAAGAGGGAAGAATCCAAGACACAAACGCTGCAGCCTCTCTTCCTCCTTCCTGATTTCCTAGCGATGCCTCTCACGGGCCAAACCCACTGGGAGCCAGTGGCCATGAGGATCGGTGGAGATCAACCTCTTTGGAATGCAAGAGAGGAGATTAAAAAAATAAAAAAGGAGAGAGGACTCAAATAAAAACGGAAGCCATACCTGCGGTTTTCTCTTCATAATGTAGTTCTACAAAGCAGAGGGGAAAAAAAACCAATGGCACACACACATACATACACGCACACACACATGCTCACACATGCACACGCACACACGCACGCGCACACGCACACATGCACACACGCATGCACAACGCACACACGCATGCACACATGCACATGCATGCACACACACGCACACACACACAGTGCATAAATTTCAGGAGTTCTTTACCTTCTCCTTCCACATGGCCTGGGAAACTGGTCCACCCTATTCTCCCAATCTGCACATTATCAAATCAAGAGATTAGTTATGTTAATGGTGGTCTCCACTGCAAATCAATTTTTCAACAGAGCAGATGTACCCAATGCTCCAGTCAGGAAGTTACTTCTCAATCACTTATGTATGACCAGGAGGCCACCCGAGGTACAAATGTGACTGCAGAAGTCCACAGCTCTGATGATCAGGTCAATGTGAAGAACTGGGCAGCACAGGCACCCCGGGATCTGCTCTAGACTTCTAAGAATTATGGTATCTCCAAGCAGCGTGCCAGCTCAGAATCATGATCAGCACATTTCTCTGCCTCAAGTTCATAACTAGAAAAATAAATTGGAAATAAGCATTTCCCTCTTCTAGAGGCTCTACTGTCAAGGCAGCAAAGTGTGATGCCTGCCCTATTAGTCTCTAAGGCACTGAACATATTAACCAATCTGAAAGGAATATTTTCATTTAGCAACAGAACGCAGAGTTAAAAATGCACTCGGGTATTGTTTCTGTTTATTTGCCTCAAACTCTGCCTCAGGCGCATTACATGCTGCTCACCCAAAAGAACATCTCAGAAAGAGTTCAAGGCAGAATTCCAAGTTTAAGAGATGTATTGACAACTCTATAAAAAAAAAAAGTAAGAAGCAAGGTTTGTCTGAAACTGTCTCCTCTATGAAAAGAGTAACTTTTATAATTCTGTGGCCCCAAGATGTATGTAAAGCAATGAACATTCCAGGACTCCATCCTCACTTCACACTCCAGACCTGCTTGGTCCCGAGTATGGGCGCCGTTAACTGAACACACTGCAAGAGCCAGAAAATGATGTTTATGAAAGTTAGACCAGCTCTGTTCTGAACAGCAGGAGAACTGAAACTCCTAAGTGGTACTACCTCTGGCTCTCATTCTCTCATACATACATACAGAAACACACATATGTAAACATAAATACACAAAAATACACATATCTGGGTGTATTCGTGTGTGTGTGTGTGTGTGTGTATTTCACACACATATATTTCACAAGTAAGATTATGGCAACTACAAGAGTCTGTCCTGGTACACAATGAACAATGACAGTCACTTGGATCCAGCAAATATGTACTATCTTCAAGTGGACAACAAAGTTTGAGAAAGCTTCAGCTTTTTTCCTTGGTCCTATCCAAATCGTAAGGCATTATTTATGGATAATCACACATATCTTCTAAAGATGCAATTTAAAATTGAAAAAGAATCTTTTTCATTACTTTTTATTATGTATATTATTTTATTCCTTTTTATTATATGATACCACCCATCCTCACCTGGGATCAGGGATTGTTTACAGTTTATCTTGCTTACCATTTGAGAAGGTCATAGTCCATATATGGGTGGCTGAAAATGGTAGAACACAGGCAGGAGGAAGAAGAGCAGGAGATGATCTGTTCACAGCATGGTGGACACAAAGTCAAGTGAACGACGAAGGACGAAGCCACACTTCCAGGTTCTGCCCCAGTGACTGGCCCTTCTGGGTCAAGTCCCAGTGTTCTACCCCCTCCATCCTGACCCCCGCCTCCCAACAGCACATCAGAACTTTACAACACCCGGATATATGAGGCTCTTGGGGGGACACTCCAGTTCTAAACCATAATAGCCTCCCTTCCTTCTTGCGAATGCACAGCAGCAAGAAACAGTCCAATTTTAATCTGCAAATGGTAATCCTCATACATGAAACTCCCCAGCTGTGCTCTAGCGCACTTCATTTCTGCATAACATGGACAGACATCC
Source organism: Ctenodactylus gundi (assembly GCA_004027205.1). Classification (NCBI taxonomy): domain Eukaryota; kingdom Metazoa; phylum Chordata; class Mammalia; order Rodentia; family Ctenodactylidae; genus Ctenodactylus; species Ctenodactylus gundi. Next base: position 552,955 of record PVKB01000438.1, read on the forward strand.
ACAGACATAAACAACTTCTAAAAGAAAATCCAAAAGAGAATCCAAAGCTTTGTAAAATAAGTCCTCACTAATAGCTAAAGTTGCTGAGCCAACAGCGAGCTACCACCACACGTCAAATGAAGTCTCCCTAAGTTAGACTTATTTTCTGAACAACTCACTATAATCACTCAAGTAATCGCAAGGCAAAAGAAAGCTTCCCTCTAAAGGCACGTGGGACAGGTTACAGGAGGCAAGGAGTACATAAACCAGCTTTCGCTTTGCTAAGATGTAACCCTAGCCCTACAACCTAGAGGAGGAGGGGATATCCTGGCTTGCAGTTTCAGCCCATGGGAGGCTGGCTCCTAGGCAGAAATGGAACCCTAGAAGGCCCAGAGGAGCTCGATGTGTCCCCAGTAACAGAGAGAGGCATGACCTTCCCTCACCCAGGCCCTGTCTCCTAGCAGTACCTGCAGCTACTGAACTCCTCAATGCGTGAATCCCCCAATGAGTATAACACCTTCCAAACACAGCAACTCTGGGGCGATGAGATGTCTTGGATCTAAACCATAACCAGAGATTAGAACATGAACATGTAACTTCACTCGTGTTGTGCTGGGAAAAGACGGAGAGAAGCATGCAGGGCTGAGAAGCTGATGAGCATCCCACTAAGAACTTCTGCACAGGTTCACAGCAGGGCACAAGACGCCTCTGGTGCATCTTCGAACAACACGTCTTCACATCTCACTGGGTCAGTTCAATGTTGGTCTGTTCCTCTCAGTCTCCATGACTCAGTCCAAACTATTTTCTTTCCTCACATTTCACGAGTATCTGAATAGGAAGAATACTGTGTCCTACCCAAAGAGAAATGGCCGCCAAGTCAATAACAAATTGTCCGTGTTAAAAAGAAAACTTTGTACTTCAGAAGTAGAGAAATCTATTCAGAGTCACCTTGCTACTCAGCTCTGATATCAATTACTGCTGCCTTTCAAACCCTCCTTCTGGAATTTGAAATATCTCTTTTCAGAAAGAATAGGAAAGCCCTCATAATATATTTTCTTCATACATTCCACTTTTGTTGTAAGTTGGAGTGTGTGTGTGTCTCTGTGTGCGTGTGTGTGGGCACACACGCTTGCCCCCACAGAAAGGGAAGAGGAAGGCAGAGAGGAAAGGAGAGAATGTACAGAGGGAGGAAAAAACTGGGATGGGGAGACAGGGGAGAAATGGAGGGGAGACGGGACAGATGGGTGGGGAGAGACAGGTGGGGGAAGACAGAGAGCTGATTTTCCTGATTGTGGATTCTGATATGTCCAAAATCTGTGGAGTAGGCACAGGCTAGCAACCCAGGGAAGAATTGTAGTTCAAGGCCAAACAGTCTGCCAACAGAAGTTTCCCTTCTCCCAGGAAAGTCAATTTTTAAAGCCTCCAATTGATGAGATCCACTTTCATTAATGAGAGTAATGTGCTTTATTCAAATTCTACTTATTTACATGCTAATCTCATGTTTAAAATACCTTCAAAGAAACATGTAGAATAAATTTGGGCCAAGTATCTGGGGACCACTGTCTAGCCAAGTTGACACATAACAATTAACTACCACACTATGCTAGGAAGACCTTTGGCAAGACGGTCCCTTCTGTGGTCCTCACGCCTATGATCTTAATTGAGTATATTTAGCAAATGTGCAAATGAAAAAGAGTATTCAATATGTGGTTTCAAAGCAAAAGTTGATAAATGTATATTAAGATACAGAAATGAATAACATATTTAAGAGAAACGATGAAAGCTGTTGGATCTATCTGGAATTATCAGGGTCTGTGACATCTACGACGTCCAGAACAGCACCATCCCTCTCCCCGTCTCCAAGCTCTTCACCCCTTCCAGGGTCACTATCGTGGCATCTTGTAGTGGAATGGGACCACCCCTTCCAGAGTCACTATCATGGCATCTTGTAGTGGAATGGGACAATGCACCAATTCAGAGCAACACACTCTGTGACTTGTGAAACTGCTCAACAGTGTTTCCTGGAATTAGGAATTAGATGGTGCATGTGATTTAAGAAAAACTTGTGACCCAGGCACAGTGTCATGCATCTATAATCCCAACTACTTCAGACGCCCAAGGAGAAGGATTGTGAGTTTGAGCACAGTCTAGGCTATTTACCTAGTTTCTCTTTTTGAGATAGTTAAAGGGAGTGGGGAAACACCTCAAGAGGATTCAGAACAGAAATGCAAATCTCCGTGCAATCCAGTCTACCTCCCTCCTTTCCTACTTCCCAGAGATCCCACAAGACATGACATCCTACATAAGAGACCGCCCTCCCAGGAGCTGGGTGGATAAAGAGCCACTAGAGAGGAGTAAGGGTCACTCAGCACGTGCCTGCTAATTTCCCTGTCTTGGGAGGCAGGTTCCCTTTGTGAGACTCACCCACCCTCCTGGCTCAGCCCAGAAGGGAGTCCTCCCTCACTTCTCTCCGCACACTCACATGAGTGGCATGGGAATGGCCACGTGAGGCACAATGAGCCCATCGAATACCCGGCCGTGTGGGAAGTAGAGAGGGCAAAACAGAGTGATGAAAGGTAAGGTTTCTGCCACCATGCAAGGATGAAATGGGATGACAGGAATGAGCCTTGCCATCAGCGTTGGAGCCTCCGGGTGAAAGACCTCAAAGACAGTGCTTGCCTTGAATATTCCAGCCAGGTGAGTCTGTGGTTTTTCTCCTTTGAATGCTAGGAGGTAACCCGTACGCACACAAGAAGAGTTTATGGGCTTTAAAAACAGCCATTAAACAATAACCAATGCAACCACAAATCAAGACAAGAAACAAAACATCAGAAAGCACCTGTGTATTTTTCACACCTATCCCCAGAGATAAACTCACGTCTGATTCTTATTACTCTTCCTCTATCGGTTCGTTTTCCTTCTAGACCTACTGTCCATCTCTTGCCTTCCTGTTTACCTCAGTAAGTATGAATCTCTCTACAGATCACACTGACAGAGTCCAGATCCTCTGATTTCCACTTGAGTATAATCAAAGGGAGCTTGTGGAGTAAGATGAGGACGGCTGCGGCAGTGTCCGCCAGCAGGCAGTCTTATTCTTTGCGGCTCCGTCCAGGCCTGGCTCCTCCCCACCACGGAAGCTCCAGCTCCTAACGTGGGGCCTTACCATCTAAATTCTCGTTACACTGATATTACTCTTGCTGCCACAGCCCTCCAGCTCAGGTTTTCTGCTTCTGTTAATCTCTGGTAAGACCCAACAACCCTTTTCATCTTTTTAATTCTATCACATGTGCAGTCACTTTTCATTTAATTCCTTCTACTGAAATCCCTAGACTGATTTTGTGAGCACCACCTCATGGTCGCACTGGCACATGTTCCAGATAAAGATGGCAGATCTTTCAATTTCATATGCTTTTGCCTGACCAGGTGACTAGACAAAGGGGAGGAAGGGAGGAGGAGGAATAAAAGTCGTGATCAAATCGAACCGGAGCCAATACTTTAGATCTTATCAGGAAGATCATGCATCCTGCAATAGGAAAAAGCAGGGGGGGGGGGGGAATCTAGAGATTTAAAATCTCCACCCACCACACTTCAGTGTGCTTTCTTCACCTGCATGTGGGAAAACTAACTCTTTTTTGCAAAAAAGATATAATTAAAGCCTCATATTTCTGTCCTCCGTGTCTCCCATGTCCATCCTTTGTTTGGACAGATGAACTCCTGCAAGCCATTTCTAACAGTTTCTATTTTCCCCACTGGACAATGAAATTATGAGCAAGAAAAGGCTGTCTATAGTATCGGCCAGAGGAAAAATTTTCATTATCTCCCACAGAATATGCCTGCTAATCAGGGTAAGAAATTCCTCCTGCTCATAAGGTTCTATTCTTTTTATTATGGCTAGATACACATAACACCACTGTCACCATTTTCAGTATCGGTTTCAGTGGCACTACGTACGCCCATAATGTTGTACAGCCACCAACAGCCACCTCTAGAATTCTTCCTGCAAACCGAAAATGTGTACCCATTAGACAGTAACCCCCCACTTCCTTCTACCTCAAGGGCAGCCACCATTTCACTTCGCAACTCTATGACTTATACTCTTAACACTCACACGGGTGAAGCCATACAGTATTCGTCTTCTTATAACTGGTCCATTTCACTTAACATCACGTCTTCAAACTCCACCCATGTTGTAGCATATGTCAGCGTCTTCTTCCCTTTCAGAGCTGAATAACATTCCAAGGTTACTTGTCCATTTATTCCTCCGGGGACACTTGAGTTGAAGTAGCGCACCAAGATATCTGGTAAAAAACCCTGAATCAACAGCAGCTTAATCCAGACTTTAAGTATCTGTCTCTTTTGTATATTTCTATTGCATTATATTATGTTCATGATTTTGCATTTCCTCTCATGAATTTTATTCTCACCCTTAAAGGGTGGTATCAAGGTGATTCGTAAAATTAATTGAAAAGAATATCCTACTTTATAGTTCTTGGGAAGAGTTTCAGATTGAAAATATTTCTTCTGGTATAGTGGACAGAACTCACTGGTAAAGCTGAATCTCTATAATCTGAAATTTTCTTCAGTTTTGTGGTTTTCATTCAACTAATTATATTTTGAGTTTACATGTCTTCTTGAGTGACTGATAGGATTCTCTGGCAAATCTGTATGATTCAACATTTCCTTTAATTTTAGGTAAGGCTTCAATTTCATTAATCATTATTATTTGTGCTCATATTTCCTTGTGTATCTATAGCGACAAGCTTTGTGTTAAATAAAAACTTTTTCATTTTTCTAAATTTTCAGTTATTGGCATAGTTTTTCCAAACTTTTCTGTTAATCTTTTAAGAACTATTCTTGGCCAATTTATGATTTCTGATACTGTTATTTGTGCCTTCTTCCTTTGGAAAGTATTTCAGCAAGTTCTTTCATGAAATGAAAAAGTAAACTATGAATTTTTAAATTATTCTATGCTGCATTTATTCTCTATTTCAGTAATTTTTACCCTTCACATTATTTTCATCTCAAAATTTTAGGTTGATTCTGTTGACTGATTTATTGATGTACTGTGAACTGAACGCCAGCTACATATGAGCCTTTTTTAATTTTTTACTTTTTAGACAGTGTCTAAGTCACTAAGTTTTCTAGACTAGGTCTGAACTTATGATCCTACCACCTAAGGCTCTAGAATGACAGTATGACGACGCCTGGTCTCTTTTTAATTTTTTAAACTTCTCTTGGACTTCAGATTCACAGATCATATATTTATAAACTTCAGTTCAGAACATACTCTCACCATTTTTATCCACTATATTCAGTTCACTTTTCCTCTTTTCCTTGCCTTCCTTCAAAATATTCTTTTCTCCATTTTATTTTTATTCCTGTATCTTCAGTGGTACAACCTAAAAAGTACAACCTTGTGTTCCTATGGTGTAACTCAGCTATCTGTACCTTCTTCCCTCCCTTCAAAGACTCTAACTCCACTGAGCCTTTTTCAGTTTTCAGTTTTTACATGCTTTAGTTCTCTATTTTATATAGTAAATAGTAATTAAAATTTACCGATATTTACCATTTTGTTTTCAGCTGCCTCTTACACGCTGAACTCTCAACATGGGACAATTTGGATTCTGTCTGTCTTCTATAGGCTCCTCCAGTGCTTGCGGGTAACTGAGCCATCTACGGTTTTGTTTGAAGGTGTATTTATTTCACCTTCATTTTTGAAAGGTAGTTTTCCAAAGTGTAAGATTTATTGAAATTGTTTTATTAACTGAAAGTCATGATTTGAACAATGTTGAACATGAACGAGGAAGCAATGACTTAAAAACAGGCAAATCAAAGAGTATGCTAATCAAGAAAAATTCAAACGAATCTCTGACTTCTATATATTGAAGGGTGCATGCTTCAAAAATTCAAAAATTGTATTATGTGCCGAATTTTAACTATCTTCTTGCCTAATATTTTGTACATGCATAAATTCCAAATTCTGTAACATGGTAGAGACATAGGGTTTGGGAAATCAATGAGCGTCTATGCCCGACCTTTTCACAGGTTCACCCCTTTCCTAGCTGACAACTGTCCCTTTCTACCCTGTCACTCATGTTGAGGCCTTTGTATGCCATTATGTTTGTGTATTCCGTAAGTGGGACACCATCTATAGTCAATGTTTTTTGTGTTTGGTCCATTTCACTAAGCATTATAGACTCAAGGTGGCCCCATTTTCATTCAAAAGCTTTGTCTGTCTGGATGGCTGCACAGTATAAACTAAAAAGCTTTTGCACAGCAAAAGAAATAATCAACAATGTAAAAAGACAACCCAGAATGAGAAAAGATATTCACCAGTAATACACTTCAGACAAAAGAGTTCAGTATCTAGAATATACAAAGAACTCAAGAACATAAAACCCCCTAAAATAAACAATCCCATCAGTAAGTGGGCAGCTGAAATGAAAAGCAGCTTCTCAGAAGAAGTACAAATGGCCAACAAGTACATGAAAAAGTGTTTTCAATCACTGGCCATCACAGAAATGCAAACAAAAATAACGTTGAGTTTTCACTTCACCCCAGGGAGAATGGCCTACATTAAGAACTCAAATAACAATTGTTGGAGAGGGTGTGGAAAAAAAGAGACTCTACTCCACTGCGATGGGGATGCAGTCTGGTACAACCACTATGGAAAGCTGTTTGAAGATTCATGAGAAAGGTGAAAATAGAAATTCCACTTGATCCAGCCAATGCTCTATTGGGCATGTTCCCAGAAGAAATAAAGTCAACATACCAAAAAGACACATGCATATCCATGTTTATAGCAGCGTAATTCATAACAGACAAATCCTGGAAACACCTACCCATCAATAAAGAAATGGTTAAAGAAGATGTGGTACCTATACTCAAAGTATAAGATTGAATTTTGCAGACACATTTTACTCAAATTACTAAAGATAGTATTCCACTGAATTCTGTCTTCCATTCTTGTAATGGAGAGGTTAGCCTACTTGCTATTAGAAAGGATTTTGATGGTGGCTTTTAAGATGTTCTCTGTCTCAACTTCTCTGTACATTTTGTATATTTGCTGTATCCTCCATCTTTCTTTTTATTCAGCCTGATTCTTTGAGCTCTGTGTCTTGGGAATGGAATCTTTCATCAGTTTTAGAGATTCTCGCCTGCACTCTTGCATAGCCCCTACCCTTCATTCTGTCTGTCTCCACTTTCTGGAACTCTGCTCAGAAGTTTGTTAGGCCATAACTTCACAGCTATTAGTCAGAGCCTCAGTTATTCTCACATGCTTTTTCCATCTTTTCCTCTGTGTGTTACATTCTGGATCATTTCTGTTGATCCATCTTTCAACTCACTACTGCTCTACTTGCCTGAGTCTCATTTGTTTTTAAGTTCATCCACTGAATTATTTTTTCAATCAAGCTTATTAAGACACCATTCATCACACACTGAATTTTTAATTTAGAACCCTGTATTTTTATTTCCTGAAGTTCTATCTCATTTACACACTTCTCTATCATTTCCTATTCTATCCGTAGATCTTCAAATTTGTCTTTACTGGATTGCCTGTCGATCAGCGTCTAATGATTCCAACCCCTTTAGTACACATGCACCTGTTGCGGCTACTGCTCTTGTACCAGATGCTGTCTGCACCTCCCCTGGTCCCTCAGAGCTTCTGGACTCCTCTGACTGACTCTCACCTGCCAGCACCTGCATTCTGTTCTCCACAACCGTAGCCCTTCTTATCAAAAGTGTGGCAATCCCTGTGTGCAGCTGCCTACAAGTGCCATGAAATTCACAATAACTACCACACTGAAGAAATCAATAGCCAATGAACAGCTGGAATTGTCAAGTAGCGATGAGCTGATGTACCTTCCACATGGGATTTTCAAGATGTGTGTTTTACCCCATTTCCCAGCTTTTCCTTATAAGTTATAAAATTCCACTTGCCTATTTCCAGTTTTATGAGCTGCCTTCCCTTCCTTTGTTTCCAACTAGTGTCATCTGTATTTCCCAAGTAAGCCATATGAGATTAGATGCTTCCCTTAAAGTCTGCTATGGTGAGCATCAAAATTAAGTTGGTCCTGTACACCCTTCTGTGCTTAGCTGCTTTCTTCTTTTCATTTCTGTAAGACTGTCATTTAACTCGGGAATTACTTTGTTAAAAAATAATTCAGAGCTAAGATAAGACATCAAAATACTTCTGCTAATCTATTTGATGGGCCACAACAATGACGCAGATTTAAGACAACAATTCTTTTTAGAGCCAACCAACAAGCTGTGTGAGTGTCTCGGTGCCTTTTACCTCCCAGCTCGGCTCAACACAAGGATAATTTCCCCTCAGTCTCCTGGGAGCAGGTATCTACAGCACATTTAATTCTGGATTTCCCTTACTTTGAAGATTAGTCCTTTGAGTCTCAGCTTTAACGGGAGAAAGTCCGACATTAGTTGTGTTTTTTATCTTGGCACCTCTTCAACACTTTGCAGAATATAATATTTGGAAAATTTCAAAATATTTCATAATTTTTCTTATTTAACCCAGCACTTTAAGTGGAAAGGTCAGAGCAAGTAATTACTCATACTATCAGAAGTTTTCATTCTTTTTGCTAGAAGCCGGCTTGAACTAGATTTTTGGTCAACTTGCATATGAAAAAGGCCTTTAGTTGCCCAGAGGAAGAGATTTGGTCCCTCACGGATGCAAATGATGTATTAAAATAACCAGGTGCATGGACAGGTCTTATGTTTCCTGCACTTTCCTGCGCCAACCTGGTTACTCCTTGAAATAAGCTTCTCAGAATATGAGATACATTGTTTCTCTAGTATATCTTGTGTCTATACTTCCGCCACCTGTGGGATTTAATTAACTAGTAAATTCTATCTATCCCATGGAAGCCATGTGACCCCTCGGGAATATGGACAAGATGCATTCATTACTTATTTAGCCAATAAATATCTATTTGTTGGGTCTTACACTGTCATTCAAAACGCATGGCAAAAACAACAACCTAGATCTCTATCCTTACATAGTTCACATACTAATGAGTACAACAAACGTCAACAAAATTAACATGGAAAATGAATGTGCCAGGCATAATAACTCATGCCTATCATTTCTGTATTGTAGGAGGCCGAGGCAAGAGGATTAAAAGTTTGAGTCAATCCCAGGCAACTTAGCAAGACCCTGTCTCAAAATTTTAAAAAATGTTAATAAGGGTGAGTATGTCTGTGCAAAGGTTCTGAGTTTCATCTCCATTATTAAGAAAAAGAAAGAAGAAATAAAAAAATTAAAGACTTCTAAGATATCAATAATTGGAGTTGTTAGTTCCTGGGAAGGACATTTCATCAATTCAATTTTTAAGGAATTAAAATTAGAGGGAGGAGTTTATTAATCCTAAATTGCCTTTTAAGAAAAAAAGTACTCTGGACATGAGGATTTCTAGGCTGGTTAATTTGTAACTCAGAGAAATTCTTTGAACCCCAGCCATGCCAAATGCTTTCCAACAACAGAGGCATGCTTTATGTGTTCTTTGCACATAAAACGTCCGTGCTATCCTAGTGCCTGACATTTCAGACAAACTACAGTTGATGTGGATTTTTTACCAGACAAGCTTAGGAAACAGCTCAAGTGGAGATCTCAAGGAATCTGTTCCTCCTCAACAGAAAACAATAGCAGGAGAGGTACGTGATTGGTGGGACAAGTTTTCCAGTCAAGTGTTTAAGATTTATGGGGTCATTTTTTGTGATTATTTCTGGTGTTTCTTGGTTACATTCACCATTTTCAGACCTCAAAGCAGCAGCCCCAACTCACTAAATCATGCCCAGACCTCTCATAACTCACCCTTGGAAGGCACTACTGAATTGGAACCATTTTGTGTTTCCATCTGCAAAGATCTAGGAAGCAGAAAAGTTTTCATGTTTGAAGGAAAGTATGGCAACTCCATCTGTTATGGAAGTCACCTTGAATTTTTCAGTCTTTCATTATATCTATTTCTCCTCATTTCAGTAGACATTCACTTGGAAGGAATTCCTTTAAAGATAAATATTTAAAAATCACAACTTAGTGATTTCCTCATATTGAGCCAATAGATTTAAAGTGTAATTTGCCTACACCAAGACTTAATTCCAAGTGTGAACACTCCATTTAGAACATGCAAAACAATTCCAAAATAAACAACGAGGCAGTATCACAGGCTATCTAAAATTTAAGCCAGCAAGCCAAAAAATCAATCTGAGTTTACACTTCATATCTGTTTAGTCACATTAGCTTCAAATGAGGGTTGATGATTTTGATAGTTAAGCTAATGATGATATTTATTTTTCAATTTCTTCATCAATGCCATATTCATACAACATCAGACAATAATCTGTTGAGGTGCTGGAGCACATTTTATTGAAAATAATGTAAATACCTTTGTCAATTACAAAAACCATTTGCATTATAAAACTGTTCCTCACACAACACGGAGAAACTTTTCAAAGCTGTTGTTCAGTAACTTCTTGATATGTTTCACAGAGGTTTGCGATAAAAGCAAAGGAGATGTGTGTGCACTGGCACAGCCTACATTAGTTCTACCTCGCATCACTTAAAAGAAAAGGTCTATAAATCAATCCTAGAAGAAGAGAGACACTGTACAAAGAGAAACGTAATGAACAGGCTGTTCGTTGCTCTTTCCCTTAGAACAAAATAGTGAGCAGAACAAAAGCCCAATCATTACTTGTAATCGTTGATGTTAACCCAGAACGGCACCTCTATGAAACAAACCAGTACTTTGTGATGTCTTGTGTGTACTTTCATGTCCCCAGATTATTGACACAAAGAGCAGAGATCAATAAATCAGACTTGAAAGCAAAACTTTGAAATCATCTTCCCTCACCTTTCATCTCCTCTCATGGCCTTCACTGAGCACTACTTTACCTCTACTTTGTCTCTTAAAGAGAGAGAGAGAGAGAGAGAGAGAGAGAGAGAGAGAGAGAGTAAAGAAAGAGATCAGAGGTCTTTGCAGAGGTCAGAAGTAGGCCAGAGCAAGGATTAAAACTAGGAAAGGTATTATTAGAAAAAAACTAATTTTTAATCAGAAAATGAGTCATTGATTATCTTAAACCTTCCTGTGACTGTATACAACTGTGTCTGCTTCCTCAGGACACACAATGGTGTTGGGTGAGCTGTACCTACATCTTGCACCTGATGGGTATTTAGGACACACTTGTGATGTGGCTTTGTACAGAGCATGAGTCAGCCAGCTTTCAGAAATACTGATCTACGTAGTCATTGCATCTTCCTTTCCTAAGCAGGATTAGAAACGTGGTCAGAAATACCTGTAGGTACCTTGGCTTCAACACCAAAAGCTCTCGAGCCACATATTCCCTCTTAACAACCTGTGTACATGTGGACAATGAGTCCGCCTTCATGATTCCTACTTAAAAACACAATAACCTCACCCCAGATGGGTCCATAAGTCTTTACCAAGTACAATTTGAGGATTAGGTTCTTAATTTTGCTCTTGATGCAATTATACAAGGCTGTGCTCATTTGCCATGTTGATGATGCATTATTCTCTCCCAAGCGAGGGCTCCAGAGGGCTCTGTAGGAAAGGAGCCCACAGGAGATAAGACTGCAGAAACCAGTACCTGGGGCTCACTGAGGAAATCCCAATGAAATCCCCCCATAAGACAGACAATCGTGTATGGGCAGTGACACATGATTATCTCACTGCGGCAAAACATGCTAGCATTGACCATCACTGTCTACACCAATTGTAATAGAGCTGGCTGTGGATATGGACGTAGCTTACAGGTGCCTGCACTGGAAAACACAGCGAGGCCATCCACAGCCTGGTCCTTCATTAGGAACAAATAAAAGCTAGAGGAGCAGGTGCGAGTGTGTCTGTGTCATCACAGCATCAAGCACTGTCAGTTCCACTCCAGTTGGTTGTTCCCAAATTAAACTGGCTATTGACTGGATACATCGTGAGTGTGAAGGACAGGGGTGGCCAGGGAATAGGAGGCAGTGAATGAGGACAAGAAAGAAAGAAAAAAAGTAAGATGGTCCAATTACATGAGGTCCACAGGTACTTTTGTGGAGGGGAAGAAAATTACATAGAGAAGTACATAGGCAAAGGACATGAAGACAGGTATAACTTTTCCGACCACCAAATCGTTGACAGGCTGAATACAAAAGCCAGAAGACACACCCTCTATCAAGAGAAGAGTGGTGTGAGAAACTGAGGCTCAGAACGCTGTGTTTTAAGACACACAGCAAGCAATCAGTAGATCTGTGTCTGAGTGCTGCTCTGAATGTTGCCAATTCTTAAAACAATTATCACTGCACTCAACCACCACCTGGCTGAAGGATCATACAAAACAGAGTTACAACAGTTACTGACCACCCTCAACCAAAATTAAACCTCAAGGCATCAACCTTAGCCCATGGCCAAGACAGACCTATCGGCACTGCTATGAGTGAATGCAAGGAAGTTTTATCTCTCATCTAAGTGTTTTCCTTTCCAAAGACTGCAGGCATCAGAAGACCCCATCTGAGGGCCCTAGAGTGCCAATTGTTCTGACTTACTGTGACAAGATCTAGGACAGATCACTCCAGACAGAGGTGATTCCCAACCTTGAAATCAATGGGGACTTACACAGAAAACTAGTACCAAACCAGCTGATCCAAGGAGCCTCCAGCTGCAGCCTGGTAACTACAGTGGCCAGTTCTCCCTTCACCTTGGGATTGCGATGGTAACCTGCAATATGCTAACCAGAAGGTATGTGGGAGTAGATGCTCACCTGTAAAGTACAAATGCTACTCAGTCTTGGGTCATCTAGCACCTTAGCCTGACAGTTATGAAGGGCAAGTAGCTGTCTGGTCTATTTCAGTTAAGACACTGTCTTAACCTCTCTTCTATTGCTGGGACAAAATACACTATACTCACAACTTAAAGGTGAACTTTATTTTAACTTGCATTTTCCGAGGATCTAATCCATGGTTGACTGGCTCAAAGGCAGGAAGGATACGGTGGTGGAGCATAGATAGAGGATACCTGCTCATGCCATGGCACCCAGAAAACAGAAGAGAGGAGCCAGGGGCCAGATACACTCCCCTAGGTTGTGCCTCCAGAGATACAGCTCCAGCCAAGCCCCACGTCCTAGTAGCCTATTTAGCTACCGAAGTCATCAACAGATTAAGCTACTTACGCATATTGAGTCCCCAGGACTCAACTGACTTCCGAACACATAAAACTGGGCAGCATTTAAATCTAAACCGTAACAGATGCTGAAGATCTACTAGGCTCCAGGACTAGGGTCAGCTAGACGCTGAGACAATGGGAACTAAGGCTGATGATATATTAACAGATATAGCCACCGTCCTCCAGCACACACTGCAGGAATACAGAGGTAAAATCTCATTAGGTATGGTCTCAATAAATGGTAAAAATTATATTCCTGCCCTGATAGCTACTCCCTTTAATTTTAAAAAATGTCTTTCCATCCCTTTTTGACACCCCTGTCTTCCCCTTGCTTGCCAATCCACCCAACCTACCTGAGAAATGGGAAGTTCTCTAGATGCAGAATACCTCACCATTTCCTCCCCTCAACCCACTTTTAATGATCCTGAAAGCACTACCAATAAGCAAACAGGTATCACTTTTGCTTATGCAAGAGATCTGCTACTGAAAGGTATAGGAACAGATTTTCCTCTACTAATGCATGAAAACTTGAGATTCATTTTTGAGGGAATTATGCTGGCCCCAAGGTGTCCTTGAAAAGAATACAAAGCATAAAGCAAGTCATTTTATTTTTTTAAAAAATCACTCTGGGAAAGTATTTATGGTATAAGCTGAAGACTATACTAAAAAGGTGACACTCTAGACTGCCAAAAGCCAGTGCTATGGACTGCTGAGATGTGGACAGAAGACCCACCTCACAAAGGCACACTCGAGAATTTATTTTGGAAAAAAAAAATGAGTCTTGCTAACTGGCTGCACTGAGGAAGGAAGTGTTTCTCTCACTCAGTTCCTGCAGGTGCCTGCAAAGTCATCCTTAACTTTCCTGAAGTGTTCGGGTGACACACATGATTACCTCCTCTTGACAGGATTGCAAATCTGCCTCAAATTGCCTGAGAAGCCTCTACCTTCACTCTTAGAGCTAATTAGACTAAAGCCTTCCCCAAATCTAGTGACTGATTTCTGACTTTTTAATCCAGGTGATGAAGCCTTAATGGAATGCAAAATATTTCACAGGTACCCCAAAAAAGTTCCATCCCTCTAATCTCAGAGGTAAGAACCAAGCCAGAATCCCTGCAGTTCTTACAAACACAAAGATCTAAAGAAGCTTTGGAAACTGGAAAACTTGGGGTGGGCAGAATTCTGACCTAGTCCCTTGTCTGCCTTGCTCAGCCCAGCCCTGGCAAACCTGGGTGCCCTCTGGAAAGAGGACACTTCTTATTTCATAGGTGTAAGAAAAAAAAATTACCACAGAATGCCTGGCACTTAGTAGGTGGCAAATGTTGGTTAATCAAATTCATTTCTTGATCCCAAACATCACAAAAAAATGCCTGAGGGGCCAGACATGACCAGTGGGGGGCAGGGGCAGAGGGAGACTGAGGGACAAGCCACCCGTGGAGCTGCACCTTTCACCACAGCCCAGCTGTCACCACTGGAAGGTGGCTCTGGCTCCAAGGGTGATGAAATTCCTGCCTCTTCCTTCATTGTAGCAAGTCTGAATTGCCACCTGAAACCATCCCAGTTTTTAACTACTGGCTTAAGTCTTTTTACAAATACTGTAGACAGTACAAAATATACCTGCAGAACAATTTCCCCTGTGGGCCATCAGCTTGCAAAGCTAGGTTTTATTTCACTTCAAAGAAAAGTAAAAACAAGTGATTAAGAACTTTTAAAAGGAAAAACTATTCCGTAACAAGCCAGAACAGGAAGTACACTTTATAATCAGGACAGGAAGGTTTTAAGCAAATGGTCAAAGAGAAATAACCTTCTTAAAGCAATTGTCCAACATATAGAGTTTTGCAACTACCTGTATTAAATTGTCTAAAGAAGCAGTCTCTAAACCTGGCTGCCCTTACAGCTAGTACCTACATTCAGAAATCCTCCAGCTGCATGACAGAACCCACACACCACATTCCTCTGAAGCACCTCCCTGCCTTCCTACCCCTCCCTTCCACCTTAGAATTTTAAATCAAGACAAAGAGCCAAATATGAAAGTGTGACTCCCAAACGAGATGGTTTAAAACCAAACAAGAAGCTGCATCTTAGACTTAGAGAATAAAAGGAAACAGTAGCTTCATGGAGGCTCCAGACATGTGCTTTGTTGACTTTCTTCCCCAGTGATTCTGATGCAGGTGGTCCACAGACCATGCTCCTAGAAACACCAACACTGCTCATGCTTCAGCCAGGACACAAGCGCTCATCCGTTCAGTATGTGCTCAGGTTTTGATCCAAGTATCATCTCATTAGATGGAGTATCAGACAAGGGTCAGAATTTGTTCATCATGGAGCCCGGTGGACATGGCATGGAGTCTAAATCTTAAGGAGACTTGGGCGAGGGCTGTGGAATGGTATAAAGGACAAAGTAAATAGAGCAAAGAGCTGCACAAATGTTGGCAGTCAGAGGCCACAGCCAGCGCAAGGAATGCCAGGAAGTAAAGCAACTGGTCACACTGCCATAAAACACAGACACACACACACGCACACACAATGGCTATTTCTGAGAAACCCCAATACAGGACTCATCTAGTGGGGGGAAGTGAAGGACAGAGATGCTGCCAGGATGAGTAGAAGTGTAAGATAAGCCAAGGGAGGGAGATGTAGGTCAGGGAGGTTCACAGACCTCAGCCACCACTGCCGCTCATGACAAGGCCTGAGTCTTGGCAAGATTTTTAAGCAGGAATCATACATGAGAAACTGATTTTCTCCTAGAAAAAATATGTATTTAGTTGCCCCTCCCAACATTAAGAATTCTTCAGTCTCCTCTTCTTAGCTTCCCAGCACTGGATGATGATCACGGGGTTCCTGGTTTGCTATATATATTTGGCCACATCAATGCATTCAGTTTGTTTCTATTTCGTAAGCAGGCCCCATCTTAGGTAAGCAACAAATCTTTCTTTATAGGTTTGTTCTCAGCCACTCTCTCAAGCAGCATCATTAGCTGGACACCTGTTATGTGTACCGAGGTACGGCCTAGGTGTCACAGTGTGACACAAGATACAAACAAATATGTTCTGCAGTTAACCAGCCCCATCAACCATAACATAACTGAAAATGACAAGTGAATATGGTCACGGAAACATGGAGGGAAGTGAAACCTCCTGGCTGCACTGTGCCCCTCTTTATACGACAGGTTACATGCAGGCAGCACCAACATGGGTCTGACCCTCACATGGCAAAAATCAGAGAATACTTGTCTTGATGGAGAGTTCTGAAATCCTTAAAAACGAAGTCATTTTCCTTACAGAAGAGAAAGGATGGACTCTTTCTTTCAAATGATCTATACTTTTCTTCACAGACACACACACACACACACACACACACACACACACACAGTGCTGCTTATGCTCAAGCGTCTCAAATTTCCTGCAGCCTACTCTCCTCCGTAGAACTCAGAATCAAAAGGCAAACTTGACCAGGTCCCAGGCCAGGACACCAGGGAAGGATAACCCTTCCTCTCTGGTGACTCGAGATTAATGTTTGGTCAGCCTTACCTCATTCTCTTTTCTTTTGATAAGAAGGTTCCACACTAACGGTACAATAAATCTGGGTAGATGTTATGTTAGTCAGTTGTTCACTGCTATCACAAAGTACCTGAGAAAGACTAACTTATGAAGAAGAGGTTTATGTAGCTCACAGATTTGGAGTTTCAAAGTTCAGTGTTGGGTGGACCCATTGGTTTAGCCTTTGGTGAGGGTGGCATCGCATCATAGTGGGAGCACACATAGGAGCAAAGGGTCACATATCAAACCAGAAAGCAGTGAGAAGGAAAGGGAACAGGCTTCTCCTTTTATAACAACTTCCTCATGAGAAATACCACAGTCCCCCTTCCAAGGGCAGCACCTCCAGAAAGACATAAGGACCATGCACTGATCCCCACATTTTAAAGATTCCATCATCTCTCAATATTGCTACCTGAGGACCTAGTCTGTAACAGATGGGCTCTTGGGGACACCCAAACCAACCAAACTGTAGCTTCCCTACTTACACTCAGATGTCTGGACACAACTGATGCACAGCTGTACCTAATGTCCTGCATTTTCAACACCACAAAGAAATAGGGTGGAAAAAGTTGAAGGTGTGTGTCACTTGGTTGCACTACCTACTTTATCATCAAGATGCCCAAACTTTGCTGACTGCCAAGAGTCAAGAGAGAACCAAAGGTAGAGAAGGGGAGTCGGAAAGACAGGTGAGAACCACGCGGGGGCAAAGTGCTGCCTGGTTCTCTCAGATGAGCAGCTTCTTCAATTCCCTGGAATTTTCTCTCTCCTCTTATCCAGCAGGAGAGCCATTAGCTGCGCGCATCTGGTTCTTGAAAGACTTCTCTTGTGCCTCTGACACAGTTACTATGCTTTCTCAGTTGGTCTTTGAACAAATTTTTTAGCAATGAAAATACTGTGTCCCTTGCAAAAGACATATCTTCTTTCAAACTGCTGCAGTAGTTCTCAGAGGAGTGTACATGGATTTTCCCTGGGGACTTGTTGAAATACAGATGTCCAAGTTCCATGTCCATAGTTCCTGACTAAGTGTGTCTGAGGTAGGGCAGAAAATCTGCATTTCTAAAACATTCCCAAGTACAGCTGACGCTGCTGTTCAGGTACCACACTCTGAGAACTGCTGCTCTAAACCACTACCTGGTTCATATGGGCTTTCGAGCTCTGTGGTTTGTCACAATGAACATGAAAATGACATGAGTGCTGCCACGAGGCAGATATTTGGAAGGTGTGTATTTATTCCCTTCAGAAAGTATCTCACCTTGAGCTACCACTCCCTGGAGCTCTGGTTCCACCTCTGCCAGATTTTGTATATGCGGGATTTAGTGTAAATTCTACAGGATGTGTCCCTGTACAACTTCCAGATTCTCACCCCACTACCATTCTTCATTTGCTGAAGCTGTAACTCAAGAAAAAAATCATTAAAATAAAGTCTCAGTGCTCCTTTGCAAAATATAGAAAAGAAAGCTGCAGAAGCAACTACACGAAAGGTGCCTAAGGTCCACCTCCTACTTCCACCTGCAGGTCAAAAGCCTAATCACACCACGGTAAGTACAGTTACCTGGCGCTCTTCTCACATCTGCAGGGTTTCATGGACAGACCTGTTACAAGACTTCTGCAAAAACACTGAGCTCAAACTGCCTCCCTCCGCCCATCTTAGCAGTCAGGACTCATATTTCAAAACCCCATTTAGTTTCCTGGTGATTATGATTATTGGTTAAGATAAGCAAAAGACAATACAGAAATGTTTATTATTCAAACAACCTTAATGCTTTGCTCTAGTCCTGTTAAATCAAAAGTCTGATGATACACCATGGTCGTTCAGTGGGCTGGGGGCTCAGATCCAACAGAGGAACAACTAGCACTGGCCTGCAGTGACCACCTACCCAGCAGGACAAACTAGTACTCAACCGTAGAGACCCAGACTTTCACCTTCCCCATCACCCACTAAGAAAAGGCGACAGTTCAGAACCGAGATGCACCAGAAAGACAATGTCAGGTATCTCCTAGGCCCTGTGCAGGTTGGAAAAGAAGAATCAAAGTAAGAGAGAACCTTGATTCCTTGACCAACAGTGGGCGTCTTGCCACGGGCTTTGCACAGGCTACAGACGTTTGTGAAGGAGCCGATCTAAGGTTTTCCAAAAGAACTTTTTCCTTTCAGCATCCTCCCTGAACTAGAGTTGCATCAAAACCTGACAGTTTCATTGTAGTGGCGGTTACAAAGGTCTGGGGAGTAGGGTGTAGAAAGTGGGAGTATGCTGCCCAAAGGGTACAAAGTTTCAGCTAGACAGGAAAAACAAGTTTTCAAGATTTACAAGCAGCATGGACACCACAGTTAGTACTGATTTTTTTATATTTTATAACTGTCAAAAGAATATGTTTGTAATATTCTCACCACAAAGTGCCTTTCTAAGGTCTGATCAAAAATACAGTGAGGATTGCCACCAAGTGTCATTCTGTGGAAAGACAGTTTTTATGGCTCCATTCACCTTATTCACTGAAACTTATATCATGAAACTTCCAGTTCTTTCCCAAAGGCAAAATTAGCAGGAGAGCCAACACTGTGCATCAGGCAGCCGCAACAACCCAACGGGGGACACTCACAAAGAGGATTTCCAGACCTGCTTCAGGAAGCGGCAACAATGATGAGACAAGTGTGCTGAACACGAGGCAATATGCTGAGAGGGATTCAAAGTGATGTGTCTTCACTGTAACATTTTTAATTCAAATGCCCACTGCATTTTACCACACCTCATATATAATTATCTGGTTGAAAACTAGAAATTAAAACTTTAAAAACTCAAAGAAATACAGAAAGGCAAAGGGTATCTAGAGTCGACAGTTGGCACTTGCAGCCAGAAATGGGAAAAAGTAGATCCCCAGCTTCCAGAAGCATGTGCAGTGCACCATGAGAGGTGCTGCATCAGGTGACCTCTCACCTCCCTTCCAGCTCCACAGTCTACAATGATAATGTGAACAGGCGTCTCTGTGGAGCTCACATTGAGCCACCTAAGGGAAGACAGGCTTCCTCTCTGTGCCCGCCATACCCTGTTGTTCTTACTGCCACGACCAAGTAAGAGATCAACGACCGTGTGCTAACTTCCAGCTGTGGAGCTTGACCCTCCACACCCAGACAGAGCACACCTGCAAAAAAAAAGTGCTCTACCAACATGCCACCCAACCCTGGTCCTCCCCGGCTGCCAGAACCAGTCTGCAAGCATCACAGGCAGCACTACTTAACCACCTGCCTCCCCTCAGAACTTCCCGAAACAGTTTTCCCTAGCAACTCAGCAAAGATAGACGGTGGTCTGAACCATCCTAGTATCAGCCAGTTTTCTACGTAGCTCCCAAGTGATCTGTTCACCCTTCTCACGTCCACACAACACCAGATTAAATGGTACAATACGTGGGGTGTTGGATGTGGCCTCGCACGGCCAAGGTCCTGCCTCCCTCATAGGAGTTTTCTCCCACCACTCTGAGACAATGACCTGGCTGATTTTCTTCTCTCTCTCTTCTCTTCTCTTTTCTCTCTCTCTCTCTCTCTCTCTCTCTCTCTCTCTCTCTCTCTCTCTCTCTCTCTCTCTCTCTCTCAGCAGTACTGGGGTTCAATCCCAGGGCCTTCACACTGAGCTACATCCCAGCCCATGTTTTTAATTTTGAGAAAGGGCCTATGTAGGTTTCTCAATTGCCCAAGATGAGCTCAAATGTGTGATTTTCCTGCCTTGGGCTCCCTGAATGCTGTTATTATAGACCAACCCTGCCGGGCAGCTCTGGGCTGGTTTCCACAGCAACTGCCATCGCCTCACACTCCTTCCTACCTACCACTGGGCTTGGCTTGCTGCCTCCTCTCTGCTCACCTAGCTTCTCCAACATCCTTCAGATGGACACTGGAGGCTGTCCCTGATCACGCAGAACTGGCCACATCACACTGACTCCTCTATAGCAGTATCTCCTGTCCTTTGTGGTACACATGAGAAAGTAAGTCCTTTCTCACTCTTCCTACCATTTCTTTTTTCCTTTGTTTCTTATACCCTGTATCACTAGCACCTAACAGGATGACCTCTGGTTCACAAGATGTGTCCAATAAAAGTCTCTGGATGAATTATATTTGAGCAAAAGAAACTTCCCTGAGACATTATATTCTAATGTGTGCTGAAAAAAATTGTTTCACTTCAATTAATAGTGCTCAATATAGGGCAGTTGTTCAAACATGCTGAATTGACATAAAATGCCCATACTTCATTTGCTAACAAACAAGCAAAGGGCTCAATACTCCACATAGAGAAATTGTGCCATTTACAAGAAACTGCCTAGAAACTTTTGCTAATCCTTTGACACGTACACAAACACATAGCTTATCACTTCGCCAAAATGGTGTTCAACGCTGGCAGATCAGACTTTAACTCCTTATGTGTCTGGGAGATGACCTTTGAGCCTCCTGACCTTTAGTGCACCTGCTTAGTGATTCACTTGTGAGTTTCCTCCACCACACAGGTAGCTGCTGGTTCAGCATTCCTGAAGTTTTGTTTCATACTGGATGAGCCCTTGTAGAGCTAACCAGAAGACTCATTGAAATTTTATAAATCCCTTCTCTTTTTCCACCGAGCACATATGGTAAACTTTCCCTACTCAAGAATAAAATGCTAACTACAAATCATTTGGGATAAATTAAGTACAGATTGTTGAATTCAACTAAGAGCTTTAACTTTTTTGACCTAGCTCAGAGTCACAGGTACCATAAGGTGAGGAGGTATTTACCCCAAGCCTCTCGGGTACAAGAATCTTGATGAAGTACAAGCCTCAGACTGAATCATAGTAATGATGTATGTGTGAACAAGATCCCAGCTCACTTAAGTATAATTTGCACTAACTATATAAATCAATTAGCATATATTTACAGCTACTTCTAAAAGGAAACACATTTTGAGATATAGCTCTTAGAGAACTGAGCTAAAGATTGTCAGATATCCATAGAGCCAAAAACCACTTTTATATAATATCAAAACACACACAATGTAGTGGTCAAAATAGTGGTCATGACTTCTGTCCCACAATCAAACTCAACCAGTCAGAATTCTTTACATGCCCAGTCACAGATGGTTATAGGCCCAGAGTTTGTACCTGCCAGCCACCAGAATTTAGTATGTAAGCATCACTAAGAGTTGCTCTAGTGTCTGTGAACAACATGAACCAGCTGAAAAGTACAAGCTTTCAAACACACCTTCTGAAAACTGTGAAAGAATATGATCAGCCAGAAAGTCTGAAGTGGGTCATGAAAAAAAAAAGAAAGATGAAAGACAATTGAGAGAAATTACTTTGAACAAAAGCAAAGGATAATTGATGGGTACCATTTTAAATGTCCACTTTGACGAACCGGCATGGATTTCCAGAGATCTGAGCTTCCACAAATTTTGAGACAGAAGCTGAATGTAGCAGAAAGAAGCGAATGATCGACTTGAATATCTGCTATGGGACTGGAGGGAAAGCACAGCAGGATGAATGTCATGTTTTGCTGACACTGAACTAGGGGCTCTTTGGTTTTGGACGGGCTTCTGCCTCCACCTTGTCTTTGGCAGCACAAGTAAATGACTTATCTGGAGTGATATTCTTCAGAGAGAACTGAAGTGGGATTTCTTTTCTTTTGGCAGAATTTCTGCTTAAGGGCATCAGTAGGCAGTCAGGTCCCACTGGGGCTCAGCAAGGTTGACCAGCCAGCTAAATGGCTTGAGGCTGCACACCAGCCCATGGTGGGATCAATCCCACTTCCTGCCTCAGCATCTTTCAAATTACTACGCTAACCTTTAAGATCATTCACTCCTAGCTAAAAATAACGTTAGGTACTTTGTTCATCTGAATTCTTATGTTTAGATACAGTGCTTGCCACAAGATGACAATTTTAGAACAGAAAGTAAATGGAGATGAATACACAAATAAGGAACGCTGACTTTGCAAGCATGAAGACAGAGCCCTTTGGAACCTGGAGGGATCAGGAGAACTGTTGAAAGCAGGTCAGCGGCAAAAAAGAAAGAAAGAAAACATTTCAAGTTGAGCAGCCTTGGAGACAAAAATTTTAATTTTAGTGCCTGCTGTTTTCCTCAAAGAACCTATGACTTCTTCACCAATAGTATTAAAAGCTTTGTTTATATTAACTCTCCATTTTGCCTTTTGGCAAGTGCATTAGTTGTTGTTTTCCTAGGATGTACCAAAAAATAATAATTTTTGTCTATGAGTCTCTTTCTAATTGGGGTTTGGGGAGGGCCTTGGGGAGGAGGGCCTTTCACTGCAGATAAAGCCATGAGTTTGGGTGCGCAGTGCATTACATTTCCCAGTGTACTCAGGACAATGAAAGGAACAGAAGAAATTTAACATCTTGGTGACAGGACAGAGGCCCTTTTACTGACTATAATCTAAGATTTAATGTCTTCTCAGCCAGAAACCACATTTAATTTGATTGCAGCACAGAGAGACTCTGGGATAGAGGTCACACCACAGAGTGAGTCACACTTTTGTGAAACAGGACAGCCCTGGCACACATATGACAGAGTCAACAGCCAAGGTCTTTTCTCAGAAAGGACCATCTGTGCTGTTAACAACACACCATGGCTGGGACACGGAACCCATTAGAGGTTCTTTCACTGACACCTGCAACTCTTCCAATACCCTGAATTACTTCACCCTCATTTCTCTAGTCCATAGATCCACAATCTCTGATATAAAAGTACATATTTTAGGTCTTGCAAGTCACTTATCATCTGTCACAACTACTCAACTCTGCTGATGTAGCACCAAGGCAGGCATAGACAAACTGCAAAAAAAAAAAAAATGAGCCTGACTGTACACCAATAAACTCTTATATAAACAAGCATTAGCCAGATGTTCCTTCCTCCCACTGATCCCGGGATTCTTTTTTTGATCAAACTCTTTTCTATTTCCTTGACTTCTCACTCTCTCCTTCTCTTCTTCTTCTCTCTCTCTCTCTCTCTCTCTCTCTCTCTCTCTCTCTCTCACACACACACACACACACACACACAAAACCACATGTAATTATACCACTTAATTATCTTATCTCTCCTCCCTACTCTTTCCCTCTTCTGTACTCTCACTCATCTTTTTCCATCTACTCTGCCACTGAATTGGTCGGCTT
The DNA here is from genome assembly GCA_004027205.1 of Ctenodactylus gundi. Lineage (NCBI taxonomy): Eukaryota > Metazoa > Chordata > Mammalia > Rodentia > Ctenodactylidae > Ctenodactylus > Ctenodactylus gundi. The sequence continues at coordinate 576,780 of PVKB01000438.1, forward strand.
TCCCATTGCTGGTACAAAATACCTAACATCTGCAAGTCAAAGGAGGGAAGGTTTAATGTGTGTGGCTCAGGATTTCAGAGGGCTCCGTCCATGCTTAGCTGGAAGGCAGGAACAACATGGTAGAAGTACATAATGGAGAAAAACTGCTCACTTCATGGTGGCTGCGAAATAGGTGACCAATTAACGGATGTCAGCGAGAGACCCACTGTCCAAAGATACATTCTCAGTAACCCACCTCCAGTGGAGGCCATCCTAACTGCACATTTAGCTGTGAGTATCAGTGGGCTAATCCCTTAGGGAGTATGTTACCCCATCATCTAATCACATTTCCAATCACAGTCCAGCCAAGCTAACAATTAAGATCAACGGGCACATTATGACCTTTCTTATCCTTATATTTAACCTTTGAAATTCTTTTCATTCAAAGTAACACAAAAAGTTCCTGTTACTCTTTCTCTCAATAACATCCTTTCCTTTTTTCCCCCATTTTATTGATAAGTATACATGCAAAATTTAAGGCTTACAATGAAGTTGAGCATTTTGTGCACCTACGTATCAAGGTGGCAAGTACTTTCCCACTCTCTTTTGGTCCCTCCCCCGATCCACCCTTCCCTCCCTCCCCACCCTACTCCCCTGTATCACTTTGTTTTTCAAGTTCCATGAGATAGCTGTGGTCTGGGTCTCTCATATCAGAAAGACCATCTGATGTTTCGCCTTCTGCTTTTGAAGCTTGAAAACATCATGCTTAGTGAAGTGAGTCAGAAGCATCTTTCCCTTTTTACCAACCCGCATCTCTTCAGTTCTTCACTTGTCCATCAGAAGGAAAAGAAACATGGGAGAATGAATGTCTGTGGCTACTTCATTTTATTAAAGTGCCCTCCTATGGTATGAACTAAGCCTTCCCTAACGTAGAAATGCATCCCTGTCTCCAACTAAGTCCCACTGTTCCAGGTGGGATCATATACACAATTGCTGCTGTAACTTGCTACTTAGTAGTTACTCTGCATTAGCCCTTAACTTTAATCTATTTTCCCATGGAGATAACTTCTGGAACTAGTGTTTGAGGACATCTTTCAGTGCCTCATAGTTTTTCTGTCCATGTGGGATTTTTCTATCTATCTTGAAGTTTAATGGTTATAAGTGACCTGTGTCTCTACCTGGCACCTTTCTGTATACACCTATTTCCTTCTGTTTCACTACCCAGGCATGAATCTAGGGGCAGGTTAATCAGGACCATGGGTGTGCAGATCTTAGATCAGCTGCCTACTGTGACTTATCCCTCTTCAGTTTGTTCCCTGGGCTGTGATGTGGGTTCTTTCCAACAAAAGTGACTACTTTATTAGCAGCCAGAGCTTTGTCAAATACTCAAATGACTTCTTACTTTGATGAATTGGCCACAAGTAAGCTTTAAGGCCTACCTAATCTAACACTCCCTAGAACCTGCATAACTTTTGCCTCTGTGGCATATCCATGGTTTCCTTTCCCCAGAAAACATTCCTCTGGGGTCCAGAGGAATACCTCGTGCCACTGGAATGAGATTTTGAACTTTTTTTTTTAAGAACAACTCAGGAAGGAATGAGTTCTCTGAGAATGAAGCAATCCTGGCAGCACAGGCCTGTACCCCCAGCACTCAGGGACTCTGAGGCAGGGGGATTGCAAATTCAGAACAAGCTTCAGTACTTAGTGACTTCACAAGACCCTACCTCAAAATCAAAAATAAAAAATGAACTGGGGATGTAGCTCAATGTGTAGGCCTTGGACCTATGCCAAAAAAGAGGGGATAAAATAGTGCTTCATGTGGAATATATATTGATCTTTGCTCCACTGAAACTTCACCCCAAGATCTGATTGCTTTCTGAGTACTGATTATGTTTGAAATCCTCAGATCCTCCTTGAGGAGAGTGTGAGGCTAGATTGGCTGAACATACCGGGTGGTATCAGTACTCTTTCTTGTTCTTAGTATGTCAGATAAAACATGAGCCATAGTTCACAGCACCAAAGAAATGTCTAACTGGAATAAACAGAAACAGAGCAGGTGGTGTCAGGCCAGCAAGGAACTGCGTGCATGACTACCTGAGCCCCACATCCTGTCAGGTTGGCAGCAGCATTAATTTTCATAGGAGCATAAATCCTACTGTGAACTGCGTGTGCAAGGGATTTAGATGGCATGCTCCTTGTGAGAATCTAATGCCTGACGATTTAAGGTGAAGCTGAGCACCATCACCCCTCAAAATTATCTTCCACAAAACTAGTCCCTGGCACCTGGACATGATGAGGAACATCTACAGCAAAATAAAAAAGGGTAAAAGATTTAGACAGACACCTCACAGAATATTACAAATATTAAATAAGAGAATAAAATATACCAAATATTGTAGGTTGTTAGGAAAATGTAAAATCATGAGAGACCACCACACATAAACAGAATAACTAAACAAAAAGGGGTGATGATTCTAAGTGCTAGGGAAGGTGCAGTATCCCTAGAAATCTCATTCTGTGCTCGTGGGGGTGCAACCTTATATGGTCACTTTGGAGAATAGTCTTGCAGTCTCTACAGAGGCAAGCAAACACCATCTGCCCTCCAAGAACTGCATTTGTAGATTATTATTGCAAAAAGTAACAATGCATGCATTCACACAAATATTGTCACAGTCATCAGAAGCTCAAAACAACCCAAGTAAATGGATAAACAAATTGCAGTGTATCTATACAATGAGTTGTAGCCATGACAGAGAAAGAACTGTTGATTCACAGTAACACTTGGACAAATCTCAAAAGCATTAAGCCACAGGGCAGAGGCCTGATTTTAAAGCCTATGCACAGTATCATTCTATTTACATGAAACTTAAAAGAAAGTGAAACTATAGGGACAGCCAGTCTGTGTATGTCCATAGGCATCAGGGAAGAGGTTACCTGCAAAGGGACACAAAATAACTTAACATACTCTATGTCACCATCATGATGTTGCTTACATAACTATATGTTTTCTAAAATTCATCAGATTATACTTAGGTGATTATCGTATAAAATTTTTAAAAAATATTGACAGCAGTAAGTATGTAATATATATATATCACTGTCATATTCCTACTGGGTTCAGCACATGCACAGGATTCTTGACTCTTACAAGGCTGTGACAACATTTATAAGCATAAAAGTAGAATAAGCAATCTTTTGGGGGAGTTACTGCAAATGTGTTGCATGAAACGAATCCTGGGGACACCTGCACAAGTGTCGATCACTTCAGATAGGGCCCAGTGGATGACCAAAGTAACAATCAGAGTCCAACTCAGTGAATCAATGAATTTGGTGCCTGATATGCCTACATCTAGGCATACTACAATTTACTGGGGTTACATACAGAACTGTGGGTGAGGAATTTCCACACAGGAGCTTGGGTAAAGATCCACACACAGGCCTCTGGGTGACTCAAAAGGCAGTGACGTGGCTGAAAAGCACAACCCACCACAAAGGACTCCTTAAGAGACCTGCATACTGCCTCCTGGGACAATGATTCCCAAACACACATGCAACAGAACTCCTTGAAGGATTCTGGTTTGTAAACATCATTATAGCTATTCTCAGTAAGCTTCATTTCTTGATATCACCGTCTTTTTTTCCTCTTGTATATATAGCCATTATTGCCACCTTAGTGGTTTTCATATCAGCAAACCATCGTCTTCCTCCTGCCTGGGTTTACCACTGATTTTTTTTTTTTTTTTGCAGAATTTTTTGCAGGTTGAATATCTTTTAATGATCGCTGTATACCTTCAACAAGCCATTTCTGACAATTCTGTAAGTACAGGGAAATGAAGATTTCAAACCCTAAGACAGAATTGGCAATAAAAGATAAAAGAATAGCACGTACTGGGCATGGTGGTACACACATATAATCCCAGCATTCTAGAAGGCCAAGGCAGGATGATCACAAGTTTTAGCCCAGCCTCGGTGGCTTGAAGAGATCATATTTCAAAATAAAAGAAAACAAATAAAATGGATGGATCTATAGCTTAGTATAAAGGCCCTGGTTTACAATCATAAGTACAAACAAAATAGCATCAAGCCCCCTTCAAGACAATTTAATCACCTAAAATCATCCCACTTGACACTTCTAGGCCCATTTTCTAACTTCTTCCTGCTCCCCAGGAAGTTGCTGAAAACGTGATTAGAGCTGGTGCTGCTGATACCAAAGAAGAGAAGCAGTGCTGGCAGGGGTGAAGACAAGAGAAGTGTCCCCTCGGCTTTCCCTCCCCAGGCTGCTTGTCCATGGTGGTCACAGTCAGCAACATGTGTCTTAACCTGGTACAGACATCAGGCAGAGGACTGTGGGCCCTCCGGCAAACTCCACATGCTCCTCACCACTGAAGCTTTTCCAATGTAATCACTGATGTCTGAGAGAGTGCTTGGGTTAAGAAGATATTGTCGGTTTCTAAGCGAGGTGACAGAGGTTCAGAGGGGTCATACCTGAGAAAGGTGTTTCAGTATTATGCCTTAAACACACATACACACACTTGCAGTACTTGGGATTGAACTCAGATCTTCACACTGAGTTCCATTCTCAGGCCATTGTCACTGTTTTGATTTTGAAACAGGGCTCTGCTAAATCATTAATCTCTCAGCAGCACAGGCTGAGCTCAAATTTGCAATCCTCCTACTTCAGCCTCCCAGAGTACTGAAATTACATGATCATGCCACCAGGCCCAACTAAATTAGATTTTATTATTCTAAATACCAGGGCTCTTTCTTCAGTCCTATCACAGCTTACCATCTGGGAGAGAGATTATTTTAACATTTCTCAACCCATAGCTTACAGGTGAATCAAAGTCTAGACAAGCCCCTCCAACCCACAAAAATCACTCCAGGTCGCTAGATGGAAAGTTATGGGACAAGATGGCCTGCTCAGACCACACTCAGCATTGAGAAGCCTCTGGTTTTATCCCCGGGAGCCTTGATATGTAGGCAAAAGGGAGATGCTGATATGTGTTATCCATGAAGATACATTCATATTTTTACATCTCTGTCCTTCATTTCAAATGTGGGGAACTCCATCTTCACTTCTACTCCTGGGATTTAGAAAATTCAAGACCTCTGACACCTTCCCACAAGCACCAGTGCTGATGGAATCAGGCTTCTTAGGGCAAATCCCAGCCCAAGCTCAAGGGATTAGTTAGATCAGACAGGTGACAGAAGTTAAGAATCTGCACACTACAGATCCCCAGTGTGCTCGCCCCAGGTCTCTCCCCCACCCACCAACATCTCCACAGGACTGTCGCACTGAGCATAACGTCCTTTACCGTGCTGACCTCTCCTGCTTCACCATAATCTTTTTAAGAGCAAGAGAGAATTCACTACTGTTCTGTTTCAGCAGCATCAAGGCTAAACCCTGACTCCACATGTTCTCCTACTTCCCTGTGGTCTTTGAGTCATGCTTTTAAATGGAAACAGAACAGACAGCCTCCCTGTTTAAAACCTTCCAGGGGTTGAACATGTTCTGCCTCTTGGCTATGCAAGCTGACTTTGTTGGAAATCCTAAAACTATACCTGAATGGAGTAAATCTTACTATGTATAAATTACATCTCAATAAACTGGACTCATTTTTTTTTTACATTAAGATCTCCAATGTCTTTCTATTGTACTTAAAATCACAGTCTTCACCACAGCTGATGTGGCTACCTGACACTGGCCCCACAGGAAAGAGGTAACACATGCAAATTGGGGAAAAGTTACATATGCGTAGTTTGCAGAAACTTGTCTAAGTAATAGGCAGGCAGCCATGAAGTTACAGTATAGGGGAGTCCCTGGAGCTAGTAACATTGGGGTACACTCAGCACCCCAGGTCTGGAAGATATGGCTATGAAAGTCAACAGAATCAAAATGAAATCAATATGCCAAACTTTGTCTGCGCCTATTTTCTGCTGATAATAACACAATGCTATGCACTGGGTAACTTGAAACTTCTTTAAAAAGAAGAGATTCACCCTGGCTTATGATTCTGGTCCACGTCTGCCAGCCATGTCCCGGAAGTGGCACAGAGCACCACACACAAGACAAGGAGCAAGCTGATGCAGCAGGGAAAAGATTACTGCATTTCTGGCTGTGTGATAGTTGTATTATTTTATTATGAACTTGGTATTTGTCTTTCTTTGGAGATGAATATGGTTCAAGGAGACATATTTGAGTGTGAAGTTTACAAGGAGTGGATTATAACCCTTAGTCATAATATTTCAGATTCACTGGATTAAGAAATACCTAGAGGATTAGCACAGCATGATCCTAGGTGTGTCTAAGTGGTCAAGGAAATATGACCTTGGGTACTACACATCACCCCTCACTCATTTTTTTCTGGCATGATTCTCCTAGTCTGCTTCCTAGCCACCATGAACCAAGCATCTTTGCTTTGGCCTGCTCTTCTGCCGTGATGTTTCTGCCTTGAAATCCACTGACCATGGCTGAATCTCCTGAGCTAAACTTAATTTTCGTGAGTGTATGTGCGCGCACGCACACGCGCGTGTGTCAGGTGTAATGTCTTGTAAGGAAAGGTGGATAACACAAGGAGTAGGAGACAGGAATCAAATGGACTTTCATTCATTTATAAATTGCCTGAATGGTTTAATCCACTCAGGAGGCACATCCCTACTTGCCTGTTGAAGATCCTGCTTCCTAATTCTCTTAACAGGGATTAAATTTCACTATGAGTTTCACAGGGGACAAAACCAAATTCAAGCCATAGAAAATCCTAATTGGATCAATAATAATAAAGCCAAAGGGCAGAAAGAGATCTTTGGGGATACGCCTGGTAACAAAAAGATCATGAAAGATTCTTCCAGATTCACAGACCTGCAGAAAGAACACTAAAACAAGACAGGAAATACTTCTGTAAGGACGTCCATCCAACTTTGGGCTGACTTCACTCTTGCTGATCTTACAGTCAAGGACTATAAATCGTGTGTGTGTGTGTGTGTGTGTGTGTGTGTGTGTGTGTGTGTGTGTGTGTGTGACTTCACTCTTGCTGATCTTACAGTCAAGGACTATAAATCGTGTGTGTGTGTGTCCAAGGACAGAACCCAACCCAGGGGCCTTCACACTGAGATGCTTCCCCAACCAATTTTTCATTTTGACTTTGACACAAGGTCACTAAATCGCTCGGTTTGGACTCAAACTTGTGGTCCTCTGGCCTCAGCCTCCCAGAGTGCTGAGATTACAAGCCTGTGCCACTGGGCCCAACTATTGTTTCTCCAAGTAATTTATACAATCCTCCTCTTCACCTTTTCCTTAACACGTTCTCTGGCCTCAACCTTTCTGAGTATGCACACCATCTACTACAGCATGTGCTCCGCTGCAGTGGTATTCCCAAGTGGATATTAATCTTTGCAGACTCTCTTTGTGTCTGTCATTTAGGTTGACAACACACTTACTGGCTTTCATCTCCTGCTAGGACTCCTGGCTAGCTAGACCCAAACAGAAGGCAGTGCACAAGTGAAAACCACCCCAGACTCACTGCGGGGTGAATATCTAGAAATGAGAAATCCAGTGAGTACTGGTAAATGGTCTGGCTCCTTCTTCCCCTCCACAACCTTGGTTGTCCAGCAGCCACCCTCCCCTGATGGCTGAAATTCAATTACATCAGCCAGCTCCTTTCGCTCCTTAGGACCTCGGAAGTTACTTAGCTCTATATTTAAAAGTCTCTGCCCCAAGATCTTTGAGGGGGGCCTCCTTCTTGACATTCATGCTGCCCTCTCTACTCAAAACAAAACCTGTCCTCAACTCCTCCTCAGCACTCAGCATCTCTGAAACCTTCTTGATACTTTATTTGCTTACACATTATTTTTGGTAAAAACGTGTATATTCATGGCATATAGCATGATGTTTTGATATACACAGTAAACTGGTGGCTACAGTCAAGATTAACATATCCAACTCTTCACACAATTACACTGCATGTAAGTGTGTCTGGAGTATGAGCACTGGAAATCCACTCTCGGCAAATACTCAGTATAAAATCCTGTGTTACTATAATCATCACACCATGGGTTAGAGTGACCTCCAGACTCACTCACTCCTATAAAACTGCAACCCTGACACCCTTGGACCAGCATCTCCTTGCTGTCCCCCCTCTCCCCAGCCATGGGACCCACCATCTAACCTTCTGCTTTCACAATCAGACTTAGACCCCACATATGATGAGACCATGCATTGTTTTTCTTTGTATGTATTTTCTGCCTCTCCAATGCCAGGCCCAGTATGCAAAGAAGTGCCTACGTGTTTGAAAGAATGTGTGGGTGGTCTTTCTGTCTTCTACCCTAAGTCTCCACATGTAACTGATGGGAAGGAAGGCTATCTGTATAGAGAGTCAGGAGGCCTAAGTAAGTGAAACACCTAAGCAGGGTTAAAAAGTTGGGACTAGACTAGGCAAATATAGTCAGGATGCTGAGATACATGGGGAATTATTCTGTTAGCTGTTCAAAATCACCAAAGATCATTTTCAACACACACAAGAAAAAAATAAAAGAGTTGCAGTCCCCACAGTGGGCCAGCATGGGTCAAATCATGCACATGCACATGGACGCGCACACACACCCACACCCACAAACACAAAATAGTTGGCCAACATTTCTGATTCACTGAGGCTCAACCAGGAAAGAGACAATGAGTCTGAGGAGAAAAAGAGCATGTGAAAAAAACCTCCGTTTTCTTAGGATGGAAACACTGAGTCAGGAAGCCGGGGAGCAAGCGAAGCATCCTTTAACCAAGTTGATCTAAAATAAACTCTACACTTCCCATAAAGCTTTGTTGTTAAATTATTGTTGTCAATTGAAGTGATTCTTGTTAATCTAAAGGAATGCATTTGCAGAACGAATTCTTTAAAAACACCATCCACTTATTTCTTACTGCCTTTTAGCTATTATTTTCCTTTATAGTTCTGTAAGCAAAATGACAATGCAAAAATTTTTCCAGCATTTCCTCAGTTTTGTTGAGCACTTTATACACAATAGTTTTTCTCTTTTGCTATAGAGCAAATCTCAAAAACTGCAATGGTGTGGGAATTTTTAATTAGGATAAAGATTTCTTCAAATCATTTTCTATCTAAGGAATAGTCTCTTGTTCTCAGCATTCCCTGGTTTCAAAAGAACCAACTATCCCGAATATTGATTGGGATTTTTCTCCACATAGTTGAGAAGACAGTCACATTGATTACATTGGGCTTCTCTCATTTACCACCATTTCATCTGTGATGGGCCATCTGGGTATTCAGTGTTTAGTTATGTATGTCTAAACTCTTTGAGGAAGACAGTTTATTTGTCAGGCTGCAAATACCTAGAGAGCTGGTAAAAATTTTCTTTCAACAAGCAATTGTCGGGCTTTTCCTGGCCTGGAACAGTGCCAGTTCAAATCCTGTGTGGCACATGTAGCCAGGGACAAAAATAGTGTAAAGAACTCTGGACCTGAGACGGAGACAAACATCGTCCCCAATCACAAACCAAGAGGTTAATTTGAGGGGCAAGGGAGATGGAGCCTCATGCTTGAACCCCCTTTCTTTTTTTCTCCTACTGATTTATCTCCTTCTCAAGAGAGCATCCAAGAGGGAGACAAGGCAGCCTGCCCAAATAATAGGCTTCCGTGGCTCTTGGGACACCTGTGCGCTGGGGTCCAAACAGCTCTTGTTGATTGAGGGCTGAGATGCAGTGTAAACCCGGTCCACGACTCAGAGTGAACTAGATATTAACCTCATTTTTCAGAGAAGAAAACCAAGGCTTAGAGAAGTGAAATGACTGACAAGGGGCAGAGCCAGGATCTCAGTTCCAGGCCCTACCCTGAGGCCCACATGTGCTCCTCTGGTGAGCAGCTGGGATAGTTTCACCAGCAGCAAAGAGGGGCTGCAGGCTACCCAAAGGAAGGTGGAAGTGACTTATGAGTCCTGGGCCTGCAGTTTCTAAAACTCCCTAGGGACAAATATCTGCTACTGTCCACCAATCTTATTGATCATATAAAGAGAACTAGTTCAATGAAAATGACCAATGGCAACCTCACAGCTGTCACCACGTGCCCCAAATAATAGGCCTTTTACTTAGGCAGAGCAGAAATGACCGCATGCTGGAAAAAGAGGATTTCCAAAGAAGCAACTATGCTGGAAAAGACTGCTCCCACAGCCATTCCACATGGCCACCCCCTCCACTACGCTCCTCATGTATTCTTGGGGTCCGGGGGGGTCCCAGTCCTCCACTTTCACAAATACTGTTTCCAAGCATCTATTTTGTGACAGGTGCTACAAATACTGAGGACACAGCAGTGAACACACGTTTTCTCCCTACACTGCCCCCAGGAACTTGCAAAGGAACAAGGATGGCACACAAGCAGGTGTGGAGATAGGCGCAGACACCTGGAGGACCATCTTCCCCAACACGTGACATGGAAACTGATGCTCAAAGGAGCCAGGAGGGTGAGCAGAAGCCACACGAGGAGACAGCAGCCCAGACTGTAGTGCAGGATGAGGGGAGTTCTAGAAAACATAAGGGACACAGATCAGCATGCAAAGGACAGCCCAGAACACGAGTTCCGGCTGGGAAGTGATGAGTGAGACACTAAACTGGACAAACACGCTGAGGCCGAGGTCCGCAGGTACTCACAGCCACAGACTCTCCCGGGGCCACGTGCTGCAGTGGCAAGCAGGACCCAACCTGCCATGCTGACTCACACCTGAGTCGGAGCTACAGCAAGGAACACTGACTTGTGGCAAGGGGATGTGCTGCGGCTACTCAAGAAACAATGTGGCAAATATACCTGGGAAAACCAAGGCTACGAGCAGGCAGGACAGCAGGAAGGTGTTAGGCAGGAAAATCCTTCTGCATATTCACGGGACAAGACACTTACAAATGCTAACCAAGAAGAAGGTGACTGTGCCAGGCCAGTGTCAGATTCATCTCCTGATGCCTGTGTAGTTGAACCTGCTGTTAGGAGGTGGAGCTGGGAGAAGGGGTCACTAGGGATGTGACCTGGAAGAAAGAGCACATTCTTACCCCTGCCCCACCCCCTTATCTGGTTTGTTCCGTTTCCTGGCTGCCTTGGGTTGAGCAGCCTTCTTCTGCCATGCCCTTTCTGCCTTGGAGTGTGCCAACCATGCATGGACTGAAACGTCTGAAACCATGACCCAAAATAAACTCCTTCTCCTTTAAGCTGAAGGCATCATGCTACTGCCAATTGTGGCGTTCTTCGCGTCAGTCAGGAGCAGGGAACACCCAAATCTCCAGCTCATCATGTACTTTCTCAGGGCAGGCACCTAGGTAGAATGTGAGGTGCAGAACACTGAAAAATCAAGACCTGTAATGGAGAAATGGGGAAAGAGAAGTGAGAAAGCAGCACGCAGATGAAGCACAGCAAAGGCCCGCAAAGTCTTCAGGAAGTGCAGGAACACAGATCAGCATTCTGAGCTGTGTGGAGAGATGACACCCCCAGGTTTTATTCTTCCACTTCTGTCAGTCCCAGGAAGGGATTGTCCCCGTGGCCCTGAGGAGCCAAGCCAGGTACCACAACAACCACCAGCTGCAAGTTGCTCTGCTCACCTGGCTCCCACAGTCCCATAGCTGAGCACCTGTCCTTGGAAAAAGGACAGCAAGTAGTGGCCACACTTTTCCTTTCTGCCCTCTGAAGACATTTTTTAAAGGTTTATTTTGCTATTGCCTTTTTCTGGCTATCTTAATTTTGGGATCTTTTTCAAAACGAATCCCACCAGGCTTACAGAATCAACACATGCACACAACTCTGTGTTGCTAACCATTGCATAGAACACCGATGGAAAATGCAGCAACGAGTTTGCTTTTGTGGACACACAAAGAGAGGAATGTTCCAGAGGAATCACTTGCCACTCCTTTAACTATAAAAGTTGATTCAATTGGTCTGGATGGTTAGAAAAACATTAGTCCCCTCTTCACAGCTCTTGGGGCCTCATTCCTAAGAATACTAGACTGAGAAAAAAAGATGATTTTCCCAGAAACAGAAAATAGTTCTCTATAAAATTAACTTACTGGTGTTCACTGAAGCAATCGAGTAACACTCAGAATTTGGTCTTTGGCCATAACTGAGTTTTAAATGACACATATGCCACAGGGATAGGAATGATTTAAGAATGTGACGCTGATCTAATCTCCACTTAATTTTGTTCCAGCCTATGGACCCAGTTTTTAGAGGTCTAGCTCCAGACTAATACCCTTATCTAGCCACTGCAGCTGCTGTCATCTCTAAACTACCACGATTCACCACTCCACCTGTGTCTCCTCCGACCTCTGCCACCAGCCCTAGACCACGTCCTCTTTAGAGAACTAACTAATGAAAAGGATTCAGTTGGACAGAAGAGCACTTGGACCTGTTCATAATTTTAAAATGCACAAATGGGGGGAAAATCATGAATGTCCTTTTAGAGGGAAATAAGGCCACATCCCACTCACATGGCTCTTGCCTGATTTCCGCAGTCACCACGCACAAATGGATTTTATGGTAGTGATACTAAAAGCCAGCATTCCCCGTGGTGACGGAAATGTCAGTGTTGGTGAGTCATTTTTAATCCCTTTCAACCTGTTGGCTTCTGGGAAGCAGTTCTGTAACCCCAAGCAGTCTTCCACAGAAAGGGGTGGAAAAAAAAAGAATGGGTGATCCAAATAGCTACCATTATAGAGGGGAAAAAAAACATCCAAAAGAGAGAGAAAGAAATGGAAAAGAAATAAAGGGTAATCTATTACCTGCTTTGTTTAGACAAGACTTTTTTGGCACCAGAGGAGCTACAGAGAGCTCGCCACTGGACCAGCCCTTGGGGACAGGCATGGCCAGCCAGCCTCACGAGGGCTTGGGAGGGGCTGCACCGAGCCTTGCAGATATGCGGAAAGGGAAAGGGAGCACTTCTTTTTATGCTACCATTCTTCTTAGACGTTTGTTTACTTTATTCATATATGAAAAACGTTATACCAGAGGGAGGAAAGGACACACCCAGCATGCCCTAATCCTGGGGAAAGACGTGAGAAAGAAGCAAGCAGATGAACCACAGTGAAGGCCACGCAGAGAGCACAAGCAGAGTTGGGAGAGTGTGGACGTGGGTGTTCAGATGTCCCTCCCTTCAGTGCAACACAGACAGAAGGCAACAGGGCTGTGCTGAACACACAGCAAAATGAGCAAGAATCAGGATTCAGGATGAGAAAAAAGTGGTATTTTTCCAGTGTCTTGTTTTGTTTTTAAAATTCAGTAGCAGGACTCACAGCAGAGCTTCCTTTGTAAGCTAAACCACAAGTCTGTATATATGATCTTTCAGGAATTGACTTGAATCTGGTCCACAATGCTTAGACCCACATGAGGAAAATAAAGCCCACAAAGGCCTGTGCAAACTTCAGGGGAAACTGCCCCACAGTCATGCACTGGAGATGCACAGCGGAGTGAGGGAGCCTCTGAGGTTCTCAGCAGAAGTTTAGAAAGGCTTCTAACACTTTAAAAATAAATCACTTCTAACTCTGGGCGCTGAAAGAGCGTGTTGAGTAGTATTTACACCTGTGGAGAGCCCACAGCAGCACCTGAGAGGATCAGCACACTCTCTGATGCTAAGTTGCTTCCCATGATTCCTTCAGTAGCCTTCCCTCTTGGGCAGGCTACAGAGGCCAGAGTGTTTCAATAAAGCTGTGTAAACAGCCCCAATAAACGGGCAACTCCAACTTGAAAGAACTTAGTTAAAAATGTGAGAAGCATCCCCACCTGCTGTCTTGAGCCGTCCATTTCAGAGGAAACTACCAAAGGTGGACAAATCTCTGGTCCTCACCCCTGATCTCTGCCAGGTGGCCTTGGGCAAATCACCTACATGAGTGTTTCTCTCTTCCTCTGACAGAAGAATGGGCATCACTCCAGGCAGAGGCTGCACTGGAACCAGCCAGCCAACGGGGAGACAGGCAGATGCGCCCTAAAGGCACAGGAGGAGGAATCCCGTTCAGATAACACAAGTGGAGCTGGTAGGACGTGAAGGGTGGTACACAGACAGTCTGCGGGTGTGCACTCCATCACTGGGATCTTGAGAACGGATGAAACTACAACAAGATGCACCGTTTTCTTCTTCTCTTCCTGCTCTTTAATTCATCCCACGGTCTTCTCTTCTGGAACTGTGATCCTTTTCTGGTGCCCTGTGTCTCCTCCTTCCTGGCACTGTATGTTCCTACTAGTTGGCACAGCAGTGTGTGGGGCCCAGCACGTGACATTTTAAGCATCACAGAGCAGTGAGTAGATCAGCCCAGTCTGGATTTAAAAAGTTGTCACCTGTTGGATTCTTCAGGAAGCAGATTCTTCAAAGGGAATTAGGGTTGGGAGAGAGGAAGTTATTTCCTCTATGGGGAAAAAATTATTTCCTTGGTAAATAACAGGAAAAAATCAAACAGTGAAGGGAGACAGCTGGCTGAGATGGCAAGTTCACAGGTGTATGAGGTCCTCTACCAACCCCCTTGGGAGTTCTGGGTCCTGAGGAGGCCCTTCCCACCTGTGCTGGGTAGCAACAAAAGGGCAAGGCCTAGTATCACCAGGAAGATGAGTCATTGAACACAGGCAGCCCTGGAGGGAAGACAGCCTTCAGCCAAAGCAGTGGGAAGCTGACAGCTGAGGTCTTTTTACCAGCTGCACTCTCAGTAGCCAGAGGCAGAAATCCTTTCATTCTGATAGGAGACCTGAGGGGTAGATCTGAGCACTTTTCCTCCAAACTCATTAAGCCACCCAACCTTCCACTGAGAGGATGAGACCCTTTGTCACACTGGCTGAGGAGACAAACACACTTGTCAGGGTTTAAATACAAGTGTCTCCCAAAGACTTGTATACAGAGAAGCTTGATCTCCAGAGTAGCAATGTACAGAGGTGGGGCATGAAATAAGGGTTAGAATAAAAACATCTCCAAATACGTCCAGAGGCGTGACTTTTTGACACTGGTTGGATATGAGGGCTGTAACTTCACTTACTGCTTAATCTATAGATGCATTCATAATCTGATGGCATTGTTGAGAGATAATGGAACCTGTCAGGGTCTAAAACGTCTCCAAAGTCTCATGGGTTTAGAAGATGAATGTCTTGCAGAGTGCTCTGTTCATCAGGGAGTCATCCACTGACAATTTCAGGTATTGAGATGGGTCTGGTGAAAGGGATGACCACATGGTGCATGGCCTGGGAGGGTTGGTTCTGGTCCCTGGCTCCTCCCTGGCTCTCTCCTGCTTGCTGGTCACAGTGGGATGAGCAGCTGCCCTTCACCAGGCTACGCTGCCGTGCCCTTCCATCATGCATGGACTGAACTCTCTTAAAATGAGTTATAAGAAGCCTCTCTTCCTTTAAGCTGTAGGCGACGGGTATTGTTTCCCAGCAATGAGAAAAGTAACAAAGGTAGAAATTTAAGAAAGGAGGGGATTGTTGGATATGGCCTTGAGGACTGTATCTGGTTCTCAGCTTCTTTTCTATCTCTTTTCCTCTCTCTGCTTCCAAGCTTCCATGAAGTAAGCAACTTCCCTATACCTGCCCGCTACTGTGACGTCGCTCCCTCACCATGGGCCTCCAAGTTGTGGAGTCATCCAGTCACGGACTGCAACCTCTAAAACTGTAAATCAAAATGAACATTTCTTCCTTTAAGTTATTTTTCCCAGGTATTTAATCAGAGCATCAAAAGGCTAACACATTACTGCAATATCAGTCACAGATCTGAAAGAAAAGGCTCAAGTTAAGGGGCAGGAAAGACTCGAGAGTGACAGGTAAGTCCCTAAGTTCTTGCTGTCTGAAGCAAGTACAAAGTTTAGGAACCAGGAGAAGAAACAAGGTCAGCAGTTTTAAGAATTAAGACTGGCAAAAAATGTGGGTAGGTGTAAAGTGCCTGAAAAGAACCCAGAGTCAGTACTAATAAGTCCACAGACATGGCAGAGGCAAGTTCTACCCTCACTGCTGGACCTCACTTCAGTCTAGGCCTCTGGTGTCCCTCCACAGGAGGACAAGACACCTGTGTGCTGCTGAAAACCTAAGGGGCATGTAGTCACACAATGAACAATAGATATTCATGTAATATCACTGCTCATGAATTTTTAACGCCAGAAAAACAGTGGATCTCTATTGGATAATGTGCTTCCCTCCACCAAGCAGTTAAGCTGAATCAGCCGTTCTGACTTCCCTCCTGTGCCCTGGATCCCAGGGAGATTAGAAGTAATTTCACTCCTGATCTTCAACTAGCATCCTGTCATGACAGGCGGTGCGATTCTCCTTCTCACTTTCTTTGTCCCTTTTCACACTCATTTCTTATGGGTCATTTTAAGATGTTTTATTTGTAACATTTTTAACCATCTTCAAACCACTAGTGAATGGGCATGTGACATGACATATTTTATTACAAGTGGTCTATTCCCTGGTTCTACTCACTACTCCAAGCCGAGAACAGCCATGTCCACGTGGAAGGCCATCCCTACGAGCTTCCAGTTCACCATGAGGACTAAGGATGCATTCACCGAAACGCCTAGTTAACATTAAAAAGAATGAAAACGTCATTTAATATAGCAAACAGTGGGAGGGGCCAGCACAGCCTCTGCCTGGGCTGATGACTGTTCTTGTGTCAGAGGAGCTTTACCAGTGAGGAGGAGGAGGAGGAGGAAGAGGAGGAGGAGGAGGAGGAGGAGGAGGACCAGGTGAAGCAGAGAACTCCCACGGAGCAGGGCAAGTACAGAAGGGACATGTGACACAGTGATGAGCAGAGGGGAACAAAGGTTGAAAACCTACTTTTTTCCATAACCTACCATAATGTTCACATTGATATTAAGTATTTTGTGTATATACATATCATGGCAAAATTACAAATCCTCCCCCCCCCCTTTCAATTCTCAATATTCCCCTCAATTAGTTCTTGGAAATAATTGTGAAAACAAATAACAAAGATACATATGTACCCATGTTCATAGCAGCACAACTAATAGCTAAAATATGGAAGATACCAAAATACCCATCAACAGACCAATGGATACATAAACTGTGGTATTTATACACAATGAAATACTACTCAACTATAAAGAGAGGTGAGTAGGAGGCTTCTGTAGGAAAATGATGCAACCTGAGACCATCATGCTAGTGAAGTTAGTCAGAAGGAGAAAATGTATTTTTAATGTTCACTTTCTCCAGCTGAGAACAGCCTAAAGTTAACAAATGTCACAAATACCCACTGATAACAATTATAAAAGACCAGAAACAGCAACTAGCTTTACACCAGTTTGCCAAATTCAAACAAGTAAGTTAATTCTAAAATCACCAAGCAAAAGGCCTATGACACGACACCAACTGGATTTCCTGACTGGAAATCTGCACAGCCAGACAGCATTGAGGGAGAGATTAACTTAAAACCAGGAATGTGATTGTAGACCAAATACTGTGAAACAGAAGCAGGAGGACAGGAAGGAGAGCAGCAGGAAAAGAAGAAGAGGCATCACAAAAAAGTGACATGGCAAAATCAGAAAGAGAATAAGGAAACTAAAGGCAAAAGGATATCCATTTGAAAGGAAATCACATGAAATTTTTCAAACAATTAGGCAATAAGATGGATAAAGAAATAAAAAGGGGCTGAAGAGAAGATATAAGATGTTGAATACACATATAATTACTATTTAATAAGAAAATGGAACAAATGAACATTAAAAAATTAAGAATAAAAGTTGACGTTGAATAAAATCCGAAAGGTTCTATAACACAAAGTGTCAAAAAATTGTATGTGTGTGAGTGTGTGTGTGTGTGCGCGCACACACATTTACTAGCCACACTGAAAGAAATGGAGCCATTTATAAAGGAGTAAGGAAAACAGTCAGCATATTTATTCACAAGAAGGTTACTAGCACCTCAAGGGGCCAAAAACTGTTACAAGGTGTATGAAAGCTATTGTAATCGTGTATGCCCCTCCAGAGAAGCATAGTTCATAAACTAGAACACGTTTTGGTGTAAAAGCTCTTTAGAGTCAGAAACAAAGACGAAAGCAAAAAGCTGGGTCAGCATAGCACATCTGTAAAACAGACAATGCCAGAGCAATATTCAGAGAGTCCTTGGAAGACAGAGCTGTGAGGATCATTTCAAGCCTTACAAGTATCAGTCATGAGTGCAGTCACTAAACATGCACATACAAACAGATTCAGACCAAAATAACTGTAAATTCTCATGGGGGTCAGAGGGGACCTGATAGATCCCCAGGGAGCCAAAAGCTGAGCCAAAATGAAGAGCTAGAAATGGGCTGCAGAACTGAAAGACTACTGAACAACAAAGCCAGTGAGACTGTACGGCATTCCGTCTAAGTGTTATACACACCGGCATTTTCAAAATAAAGAAAGCATGGTCACTGCTATTATGACTGTTAAGGTTTTGGCACCTCATTTATTATGAAGTCTTGTAAATACTTTTACAAGCATATGAAACTGGTGTACGCCACAGTAAGAAATCAACAAATACAATCTCTACTAGAGTTATAGAGTAGCCACTGGAGGAAGCAAGAACCACGTTACGCATCTTTCAAAATACCCAACATGAAGTAAGAGAGCAGCAGCTGACCAAAACCAAGACAGAAAGACCCGTCAGAGGTGAACGGGCAGGGGGAGACGCAAGCACGAGGAAGGGAAAAATCAAGGTGATGGGATTGAAACATATAGTATACAAATATATATTAAGTGTGATAAAAAATACGAGTCTTTATTTTTTTTAAATATATAAAAGACACAGTGCTATTAATTCTCCTTGAAATACTCCCCTTCACTCCTGACTCATTCACCCCACCATTCTCGCCATTTTCTGAAGCTCTGTCTTCCAAAGACTCTCTGAATATTGCTGTGGCATTGTCTGTTTTACAGATGTGCTGGAGGAGGTTCTCTCTCACATCTCTTATGCTATCACGGTAGCCTCAATGGGTTCAAAATGTTTTCCTTCTGTGGTCATTTTCACTTTAAGAAGAGCCAGAAGTTGCCCCACATTACTGGCTGGCACCTGGCAGCAGCATTCACCACATTTATGATCAAATATCACAGAGATATTCACGAAAGAGCACTTACAGAAGCGCCGCTTCCAAAAGCAGCAAGAACTGTGGGACCAACGTGCTTCCGAGAGGGAGAATATTTTGAAGGAGATCAACGTGTCTTTTACTATACAAAGTATTTAATGTAAACATTCGCTGTATACTTTGATCTCCCTTTGTTATAGATGTATGTAGATGCAAAAATCCATCAAAGATTCACAGATTGAATTTTAAAACAAAACTAGCCATATGCCCTGTATCACTAAATCATTTAGAAAAGTTAAAATTGAAATGATATTAAAGGTGAGTTTCTTGATTTTACTTATCACATTTTTACCAGACAGAATTCAAGGCATAAAAAAACCTTAAACAAGGCTAATAGTTCATTATTATAAAAACATCCAACCCACAATTAAGACACAACTCCTTTTATACTTCATGTTCCAATGGCTGTAACAAAGGAACACATAAAACTTACAATGCAAGAAATCTCAGGAGAATTATCTAAATAAAGGAGGGTTCTTATATTTCTAAACCTAAATAGATATACTCAAATACAAGATATAATAGGTATACTCAAAAATAAGAGATAAAGAATGTGAAATCTAATTCATTAGATTAACATTTTTATATTAATAACTCTCTACCCTGGAAAGAGTACAGCAGTTTCAAATACTTGTAGAAGTATTTACAAAACTTGGCTACAAACTGGACACTGTTATGATCTGGATCTGGTACATCCCACAGAGCCTCATGTGACTGGATGATAAGGAATGTTGATGCAGCCACGTGCTGTTAAGAGGTGGAGCCTCGTCAGTGAAGGAGGACTGTGGCACATTACTGGGCATATGACCTGGAGGGGTGGATCACTGGGACGTGACCTAGAAGGGTATATGCTAGCTCCACCCTTCCTTGCTCCCTTGGTTTCCTATCGGCCACACTGTGAACACTTTTCCTCTGGCTAGGATTCCAACATATGTTTCCACCATAGCCAACCACCCACACAAAGACTGAGACCTACTGAGATCTTCTGAAACAGTGAGCTAAAATAAATCTTTCCTCCTTTAAGTCATGGGTATCAAATATTCTGTCATAGTAACAAGAAAGAAACTAAGAAATAAAATAAATAGTAGTAACTGCAATGACCATGCTTTCTGGTTATAATGCAATAAATATAGAAATGAGTAATAAAACCAGCCAATTGAGAACATTATAACCCATTCTTTAACAATTCAAGTCATGAGTCTGATAATGAACTCAAAGTAGCAGAATATTAACAAAATAATAACACTGAAAGTACATTAATAAAACCCATCTCAAGTTGTGAACTGAGGAACATTTGAATTTCATACTTTACAGAGAACAAGACCTCATAAAAGCAAAAGAAACAAGTTATTTAAGACAAAAAGCAGAAATTGATACATTATAAAACAAAAAAGCAATTAGTTAATAAAAAAGTGATTCTGAAAAAACTGACCAGAAATTACAAAAGAGAAAGCACGTTGAAAGAAAGCCAATAAGCGTAAGATATTCAAAGGAATCATGAGTAGTATGTACAACCCTCTAGAAAAATAAATCTGAATTCCTTAAAGAGATTTTTCTAAGAAATAACAATCAAATTGAAAGCATTCTTTGTGTTCCTTCCATGAGTACAGATTTACCTTCTTTCTCCTCTGGGGTCAAGCAACTTCTCCCCATAACACTACCCTCCCCCAAAATGAAGTCACAAAGGCTCACATATTTATTTCTCAAATCTTAAGGGAACAAGCTACAAAATCTTATTTCAACCCACTTTCACTGACCAGAAAAGAAACTTTCAAATTCAGATCTTGTTCATGAATATCAATGCAGAAATCTCCGATGGAATACAATACAGCACATAAAAAAATAAAATGCATCACAGCAAAAGAGGGATTACTGAGAAACAAAAGGAACGTTCAACAGTCATGAAAGGCCACAAACTTCCATTTGATAACGATTACATCTTCCCCAGGCTAGTCTTACAGTCTCCCCCAGAGGCCCCACCACAATCCATCTCCCATGTTGCTGGCACAGTGAGCTTCCTAACACGTACCATCTTCGTCTTGTTTCTGTATGTGCATTCCAGCAGGTGCTCCGCAGCCTCTGGAGCCCAGCCTGTGAGGGAGACCACCCCACCGCCCCCGCCGTGCTCCCAGCCGACTCACGCGTGGCTGATGCTCCAGCCACTGGAAGGTGGGAGAACATCCTCCCGTCTCCTGTTTCTTCCCTCTGTGCTTCACACGTGCTCTTCCTTCCACCGGGATACTCTTCGTCTTCCTATTTCCTGTCTCAGGTAACTCAGCCACCATCTCCTTGAAGCTCTCTCTCATTGCCCCCACTGGGCTGGGGCGGCTTCCAGGAGCACCCGGCTCACACCTCAGCCAGAGTCATCATCATGGCCCCGACACGCTGATCTGCATGGCACCTCCCTCTGGACACCTCTGCCCCCCAGGGCCCATCTCTTCCTTCCTCTCTTGCACTGAGCATCTACCTACCACATGACAGACACCAAAGAAAATCACCTCCGGACCAAGAAAGTCACCGTAAACGCTGCAGGGAATCACCCAGCGAAGAGGTCACTCTGGGGCTCAGCTTTAAAACTCTCAAAAGCCAGCTTCTGGCCAAAGGGATTGTTTCTGCAAGACTGGCATCGTTTGATAATAAAATGGTTGTCTCTGAGGACAGAGCGCTCTCATGAGGTGACTTCAATACCTGGGAGGAGGCAGACAGAACTCCGTGGTGTGAAGACGACCTAATGCTGAATATTAAATGAGCCATCCAAAACTCAGTGGGGAACAAGCACAGATGCGTTCTTCCAAAGGTCCCTGATTCATCATTCAGGAAAAGGAGCTTCACACTCCGCACATCACACTGCAGATTTTATCAGTACGGGGAGGAAAACATCCCTTCCCAGCAGCTGTGATTCTCTCAGATTTCTTCATGAGGTTTCATTTATATTTCTGGGTCCGAGACCTCTGCATGCTCCTGCCCCAAGCACAGCTCTGCTAGTCTATCTTTTATATAATTCATTTCCCTTTACATTATTTAAAGATGAGTTTTGAATTTATTAGCAGAAAAGAAGTTCCGATTTGGTGCAATTCTTACTTCACAGTTGAGGGGCATGGTGACAGATAAGTTTGCCCATTCAGCTAGCTCTTAAGATCCAGAACCACAATGCATGTACTTAAATGTTAGATACAGTGTGTTTTGTGATATAATACTTACTGTATCTGTAATACAAGGTCTGGTAAAAAATACAGTAAATGTTTAAATTTTTAAACGTATTACAGTAAGAGACACATGACCATTAATCCCAAAGTACTCAAAGCACTCCCCTTTATTTTAAACACAAAAAAATTGGCAATATGCTTTTTTGATCACCCCAGTATGGGAGTATGGAGTATCTCAGGTTGTCATATATGTAAAAAAATATACAAAATTTTGTTTGCTGAGGATTAATTTGGTATACTGTTTTCAAATAAAACTAATTCTGTGAGAAAAAATTACGCAAGCACTAAATTCAATGTACAGGGTATCCCACAAGTCACCATAAATAGAAAAAATTAACAACTTTCCAGGACACCCTATGCCTGTAGTGCTTGTAATAATCACATGTGCTGCACTACGTCGGTCTGTCACAGCACAGAAGTCTCTACGCTTGCTATCCAAGCCTTTTGAGTATGCATCAGCTATTTCATTTAATTATCTGGTACAGAAAGCTTCATACTCTCTAAAGCTTTACTCAAAAATTTTAAAACTCAAAACCAACAAGACAACATATACACACACACACTCACATGACGAAATTATTACTCACTCACCCCCAGCAATCTGGAAAGTGCCTAGCAGATTTCTGCTGCAATCAAATCCACTGGTGATAATTCACAAAACAAATTAAAATGCAGAGGAGAATGATGGAAGTTAACTTCAGGGTCCACCAGTGTGTTGATTCCAGCACCATCTGTGCATCGGCTACATAATTAGATTCTGTGCTGAGTAATATTTAAATAGCTGGGCAGATCTACCATAAAACCCAGATGTTTAAAAGTTGAGTGAGAGTTGTCAATGCAAGAGCCATTGACTGCACCCAGCAGAATCTATTCTCAGAGAAATCATTTGTAAAAAGTTTTTGGGTTTTTTCTGGACTGAGAAAGTTGCAGGTTTTTGGTTGGTTTGTTGCTTGGTGCTGTGGGAGATGTTGGAAGGGGTAATAGGGAAAGCAGGAAAGGAACATTGGAAAGGAAGTTTTTATGAAGATCTTAGAAACATGAAGTGTTCAAGAACTCAGGTGAAGTCACCACACGTAGCACAGACCAAGCACTCTAGCAGAGGCCTGGGCTCTACTCTCAGACCTTCCAGGACTGACGTGCAAGTTCCATTTTCTATGGGTGAGGTGAAAGATGGCACTAGAGAAAGCATATGATTGCAAACGTCATATGCACTATTTTAGTTTTTACCACTCTTATGACTTGAATAAGAACTATCCCACACAGACACCCCAAGGCTCATCCATTGAAGGCTTGGTCCCCAGTGCAGCAATGTTCAAAGGTGCGGCTTTGGGAAAGTGGAAGCTCTAAGCTCATCAGTGGAGTCATTCATTGGTAGATGCAGAATTGGGTGAATTGGTTGCGAGGTGATAACCCAAGACTGAGCGGGTCACAGGAAAACATAAGCTTAGAGAATATAGGGCTAGTCCTTAACTGCCACCCCCCCCCCCCCAGCTCTATCTCTGGCTCTACCTCCATCCTAGATGCCATGAGATAGGTAGTTTTCTTTTTTGTTTGGGTTGTTTGTTTGTTGTTGCTATTTGTTTCTTCAAGACAGGGTCTCACTCTGTAGCCCAGGCTGGTCCTGAACTCACTATGGAGTCCAAGCTGGCCTTGGACTCACAGCAATCCTCCCGCCTCAGCCTCCCCAGTGCTGGTATTACAGGTGGGTGCCACCACACTCAGCTTATGTGATGCTGGGGAATCAAACCTGGGTCCTTAGTGCTTGACTTAGCCCTTGCACAAGGGCTTTAACTACTGAGCCATTCCTCCAGCCTGAGATAAGCAATTTTCATTCCACTATGTTCTTTTGCCATGACATTTCTGCCCTGGAGCCAGCTGACTAATCTTTCCTCCTTTAACTTGACTTTTTTAGGAAATGTTGTCACAACAACGGAATACTGACTCACACAATCACACCCGTACACACGAGAACATGATTTTTGTAGGCCAAAAATGAAGTAAACAATTTTCTACTTTGTTTTTAAAAATTCATTACAATGTCATCTTTTGCCAAATCTTATCTTACTCAAGTTAGATATTTTAAGAGGCAGTTCTTATCCTCTTCTTTTATACGGATATACACTCTTTTTAATCATTTATGCTTCTTTCTTGCCAGCCAACTAGGCAACAATTTTGTACCTATTCTACTTAGCACAGTGCCCGACACATAACAGATAGTAGTAAAGGAAGCAAAGAAGAATGGACTGAAAGGAAAGAGTGGGGGTAGGGGGAAGAGGAAGAGTGGAAAATAACTGAGTCTTCAGCAAGAGCAATATGGGAGACACAGGAAACGCTACAGACACACGAGCTGTGAGATTATCGTTACCACCACACAGGCTATGGAACTTCAGCGCTAATGGAGAAAATTAAAAACTGATGTGAAAACAATAAGCCATCATGTTTGTTTTGGATGTACATGTAGTAAATTATACACTATTTTCATTTCATAATGTAAGCTCAAAATAATTTTTTTCAAAGTGACAAAAGCCTTTATAATGACATGTATTAATAAATCTCTTTGAGCAATGTTATATACCAGATACTTTTCCCATTTTGATATAGACATGCAATACATAATGTTCACAATGAACTTGAGTATTTTGTGTGCATATATATGTCAAGTGGATAGATTTTTACAGGACAATTAGAGTCAAGATTCTAGAGATGAAAGTGAGTTAAACTCCTAGTACTTCACTTGAGTCTCCATCCTTCCCCTTGGAGTAATCTTGAACCTGAGTCCAGAGACAGATGGAGCATGCCTAGTCGATCTATCAATCTGTGATGGCTAATGTCATTTCAAGGAGCATGAACCAGAAAGAAGGGACACTGTGGGGAGAATACAGGTCTGAGACAGAAAAAACAAAATTGAAGCCAATGATTAGGTTGGCCTGGATCCTCCACAGCTGGCAAAACCATGTCCAAAAACCCACAAAGATGCAACTGGCATTTCATTCATGATTGTATACAGAAGCACGATATGTCTGAATCACCAACAGATCGATTACATGTCTGAGGTATGATGTTTGATGAGAACACTCAGCAAATAATAGGTATAACTGAGATGGCTGAATGAAATTCTTGATTCACCTACCTCTTACAATTTTGAAGCTGAAAGAAAATTAAAGATCATATCATATCCAAATTCCTAACTTTACTGTAGGAGAGATATGAATTATGAGATTTCTCTTGGTCTCAAACATTTGTGTTAATGTCAGAATGAAATTTCTAACTCCAACCTAAAAGTTCTCCACAACCATGTGAAATAATTATGCACCGTTGTAATGTCCTAACACTCTAGGAGGCTGAGGCAGGAGGTTTACAAATTTGAACCCAATTCAGTGACCCAATTTAGTGACTTTGTATCAAAACCAAAATCAAAATTTTAAAAATGGGCTAGTGAGCATGAAGGCCCTGGGCACCCTGGGACCAAGCACATACACACATACACACATACACACACACACACACACACAATCATAAGATCACAAGATCACAAAATAATCAAGATTGAGAGTAACCTAAGAGTCTTGAAAGCTCGCTCCACATAAATGTATGAGCTCTACTGCAGCTAACTATTAAAGCAGCCAACCATCATTTTAACATTGTAAGACGATCTGCATGTAGCTGTTGTATTTGCTAGTGCTCGGCATTCTTCAGGTGGCCTCTGAATCGCCTAAACTTTGATTAAATAAAAAACCACTTGGAATGCTAAATCATTTCTTCTCCCACTACTCAACACGGTGGTTTTCTAAGAGCAGCGGGTAGAGAGATTTTCCTGGCGGGCCCCGATTTGCTTACATCTCGTATTTAACAAGAACAGCAGCACAAACATAAAATCCAATTGTGGTTTTTAAAAAGCAAAAAGCCCAAATTTCAATTACAAAAGGACTCCAGAGAATGTGCGCTGCTGTACTATTGTTTCCTAGCTTGAAATACTTTGCTGTCTGAACACCTCAACTCTACACTGTGCTGAGTATTTGCTCCCCTCAAACTCTCACATGTATCCCAGTCAGACAGGCCATTTGCTGGTAGATTCCATTAGACCCTAGAAGGCATCAATCAGGATGTTCGGCGGTGAACAAATCCCTTCCACCGGCTTACACATACATAATATGTCCAGAGACCAACTAGGTTGCAGGTCTGAATGGTTCCAACATCTCAATGGGGTCATCAAGGCCAAGTTCTTTCCATCACTCCATGCTGCCTTTTTCCAGGTTTAACTTCCTCTGCAGGACTGTAAGGTAGCATTGCTTGCTAGGAACAGTTATGTGTGTGTTTCTTAGTGTTGGTCACAGGGAAGCAGGAAAGTAATACACATATCTTCCAATTTGGCAAACAACACAGATCTTAGGCTCACTCCTGGACCAGCTGCAGCCCCCAAGAGAACATGAAAACGTGACTGAAGAATTTAATTAACACAGATTCTTGCCTACACCTGAAGAAGGGGTTAGGTAACTTCTGAGAACCAGAGCGCTATTAACCATCTAGAGCTCTCAGGTAATGGATTCACCTTGACTACTACTGCCTCAGGCATAGTTAAACGTCAGTGCACATGCAGCCAGATACTATCCTTACTGCTCTGGGGACATCTAAATGCTCCCCCTATCCATTCCCCAAAATTTCTTCCATCAGACTTCCAAAATGATCTAGCAGCTGGGGTGAGAAAATAGCATAAATTATGGCACCTGTTTGCATGTGATTTCTGCTCATGGCTGGCAGATCTCCTTCCTTGATTTTTGGGTGGTACACACACGGCAGCCCCCACTGAAGCCAGATGGTGGGTTTATGTAAATCAGCAATGCACACTGGAATACCGATGCCAAGGAGCCACAGGCACCCAGATTAAATTAGACTTTCTGAGGGTAGAACTTGGACACAGGTAGCTATGCACACTTCCCACGTGATTGTAAACTCCAGCCAGCATTGAAAGTCATCTGCTTACTAAAAATCCTGATTGCCTGAACTTCTCCAGGAATACCCCACACTCCGAACTTGGTTCCTTTGAAATTTACCCAGGTGACTTACAGCACAGTCCATTTAAATAAAACATTATATGTGTTGTGATAACAACTACAATTCGAGGCACAGACGCTGTGTCAGCTTTCTTTACCAAAGGCAGCTCAATCAATGGCTGCATGTCTGGACCAAAATATGATACACGCACAGGGGATGTGTATTGCTTTTTATCTATTTCTGGGTGCAGTATGTAACACACATTGGCAACATTTCATTTTTATATTGTAATGGGATCTCCACAGGCTTATATTGAAATTGGTTTTCTGCTATAATCTGACACTTTAACAGCCTCTATAGACCTGCTCAGAAACTGACTCAAATTTTTTGTGAATATTTGGCATCATAATTTACTTTTTTTCTAGAATTATACAAATGCTTCCCCCTCTTCCCCCACCCTCCTCCAACCAAGAGAGATACTGAAGTACCATTATAACTGCAAAGGAAAGTAAGTACTTGACATGTTCAATAGTTATTTTACAAAAGCTAGAAACTGTTTTTCCTCTTGAGTGCAGAGTCTTCAGTCATGCTCAGATTTTTTAATAGGATTTTGACACTCATCTCAAATGATGGTGGAAAGTGATTTTTATCACTTGTTTTCTTTGAAATTAATACTACAGACACCAAAGCTATTAGCGATCCCTACAGCATGCAGTTGGCAGCCCAAGCCCACTGGTTTCCCCGGACCCACAACCCTCCACCACAGGGCATCACCAACCAACTGCTGAGGAGCCCACAGGACCCTCAAGGGAGGTGACTTGTGGCTTCGGGCTCCTGGTCATACACTCCGTGAGGTCTCCAGATGCTTCCTGATCCCACAAACACCTCTGGGACTCTGCAGAAGCACAGAGTGCAATCCCCACCACTTACTAGTTATGGGCTTTTTAAAAATCCCCCCCTATGAATCTGTATTCTTTTTTTACATTAAAATATGAGCAGTTTTATAAATAATTTTAAACACTTAAGTACATGATAAAATATCTTTGATACAGGTTATGCATATAAATCAGCAACTGGTTGTGAAAATACAAAACTTTCCTTTGTAATTATCAAAAAAGTTTAAAAAGTGCTAGATATGCTTGTTTTGTCCAATTTTTGCAGCAAGTGCAGCATAATATCAGACCAAAAAAAAAAGAATTAAAAGAGTATAATATTCTTCCTACATTGCCCAAAAATAAAAACTTCAGACCCAGGACTTGTTTTTGTCATCAGAACCAGCAGGACCCTTTCCTGACCCAACTCTATACATTGTTTTTCTTTGGCTATTACTTCCTAATTTCTAGAAGTTTTCTGAAATAATTCTGATATTTTTATCTTGTGCCAACATTGAATCTTCCAAAGATAGGAGCATTCTGCATTTGAATTAAAAGAAAAGTCATGATATCCTAATTCCAAATGAAAAGGCACTTGCTTTGCCAGTTGATGCAATATTGCTTGTTGAGGTAGGATGATTTTCTTCTTTCTCTGGAAAGTGATTATGTAAATGATGGCTGGACTGGAAAGGGTTCTAATGCCTTTTCCACAGTCTTCCAGTTGTGAAAATTCTCTCTGTACCACTCAACTGCTGTATCAGTTCTCTGGCAAGCTGAACAACTGACATCTCAAAATTGGTTCCGATGTTGTAAATTTCACCTGGTTTTCCTTTATTGAGGACAGTGAGAAATGCTTCTACTACATCCGTAGCGTAGAGGAAATGTCTTGTTTGAAGCCCTGACCCATGAATGCAGCATTTCCTGTTGTGTTGCAGTAAAGATATAAATTTTGGAATAACCTAGTAGTTCATCCACAAGCTGAGGTCTTAACTGCAGAGCGGCAGAAATCGTTTCAAGACTCTTCAAGCTTGCGCAGTAATCCAGCTTGTCTACATTTAAGATCATGTAGTTTGGATAATCTTCTACTAAAGAAACGATCACATGGGATGCAATGAAACCAGCACCCCCAGTCACCAGCACCCGCTTCACAAAACCGTCGGGAGGGCCCGGGCGCTCCGCCCCGGCGGCGGCCCACATCGCCCCCCGCAGCGGTCTGAATCTGTATTCTTAAATGCAACTGAGATACAATATGCACTAAACCAATTTCCCAAGGAGAGTGCAATGATTATGTATGGCAAATCTAGACTAATAAAAACAATCATCATCATCATCAGGAAAAAGCACACAAAACTCAGCTATATGTCCTTACATCAATAATAACCTACAACAAAATGTAATTAAAAAATAAATTACCCCTGTACCTCAAAGCCCACACAGGTGGGCCTGATCAACTCCTATCACTGCTGCACACCAGAGGCATCGAGGCAGCCGCACCCAGACCTGCACCTCGGAGCCTGTGTGTCTGGGCCTACTCAGCACCCATCTGATGCCCAGATCTGCAATGGCAACTCAGAAATCACACAACTGGGCCTAACTGCCATCCGTTGCTGGAGTCTCTTGGAGGTTCCCAGGCAGTCATGCTCAGATCCGTGCCATCACCACTGCTGCTAGGAACAGAGCCTGGACCCCCACACTAGAGGACTTGACCCTCCCATGGCACCACTGATACAGATGGCTTACAGAAGGGCCACCCATTAGAAGAAGCCACCAGAACTGGCTGGAAACAATGCTTGGCCACTCAAAAAATTCTCCAGGAACAATGACAGAGAGAATGCTATCAGACTAAAATATCCACTGCCCAGCGCCTGCTTCACGTGAAAAATACAGACATGCCCTGCTCTGCACTGTCCATCGCACCACCCACAACCCTCCACGATCCACCTGACAGCTACAGGGTGCAAAGTCTGACAGCTTCACCCAGTAGGGAAAGCCTTTCTAAGGTGAACTAAGTAGCAACTGTCAGGTCTGAAATTAAGTAGGTAAGCTGTAAGGAAGAATCGCACCTCAGCAACACAATTAGCGTATCACACAGCCAAAGAAAAACGGTCTCCACTACAGGGATTACATAATGGGATACCACAGCCAGTCAAAGGAACACTCCAGGGCAAGATGACAAGAGGGCAAGAAACTGCAGAAAGCCCCCAGCCCACCAATGGAGACAGACAGGACCAGGAAGAGATCACAGAATACTAAACTGTAAAAAAAAAAAAAATTAACTTGCTAGAAGAATACAAGACAGACAACAAACTATGCAAGATACCTAAAGAATTTCAAAAAGATTTAACCAAAGAAATTAAAGAGGAAACAAATGCAAAACTGACAGAGCTACAGAAATCAACAGAGGATATGAATGACAAACTCACTAAGGAATTCCAAAAATATGAAAAGGGAAGAGCATCTGAGATGAAAACCTCCACAGAAAGTTTAAGGAACAGAATGACACAAAATGAGGAGAGAACTTCTGATTTAGAAGACAAGACCAAAATAATGGTCCAGGCTCTTAACAACCATGAAATAATTCAATGTCAACAAGGAAATGGAATATAACAGATTACTGAAGATTCAAAGAAACCTAATCTCAGAATAGCAAGAATACAAAAAAAAAAATAGAAATCCAAACTAAAGGACTATGAAATCTATTTGCTGAAATCATAAGTGACTTCCCATAAATAGAAAATGAAACAGAAATGCAAGTGATAGAGATATACATATACCCACTAGATATGAATAAAACAGAAGCTCCTCTAGACATATTATAATGAAGCTCACTGAGATAAAAAGAAAAAAGAGAAATTTAAAAGCCATAGGAGAAATAAAAGCAAATGGCAATATTGAAGCAAACCTATCAGGGTAATAGCAGGTTTCTCTACACAAATTCTAAGGGCCAGAAGAGCCTGGAGTGAAGTTCTCAAAGCCCTAAAAGATAGTAACTGTCAACCAAAACTGATGTTCCCAGCAAAAACATCATTTAAAATTGACAATGAAATAAAAACCTTCCATGAGAAAGAAACGTTGAAGAAATTTTTATGAGAACCAAACCAGCACTACAAAAAATTCTTAAAGGTCTGCTGGATAGGGAAATAGGGAACAACCACAACAAAGAACACAGTGGCAGTTTTATCTTTAATAGAGAGAACATCTAAAAAATAAACAAACAAAAGAATTCATTATTCACAGGGTAACAGAATAGCAGGACCTAAGACTCACATAGCAATTATAACCCTAAATGTTAAACAGCCTCAACTCACCAAAAGACACAGATTGGTTAACCAGCTTTAAAAAATACAATCCAAACGTATGTTTTTTGCAAGAGACACATTTCAAGCATGGAGATAAACATAAACTCAAAGTGAAAGGCTGGGGTTCTATATTCCACCCAGCTCGGGGACAAAAAAAAAAGTAGGGGAAGCAATACTCTTTGCTGACAAAGTGGACTTAAAGCCAAAATTGGACAAAAAAGACAAAGAAGGTTGCTTCATTTTTTTTAAAGGGAAAGAGGAACGACAATCATAAACATTTATGCACCAAAGTACATAAAACAAAAGCTACCGGAAAAAAGAAAAAAATTGATAAACTCTAACTCTCTAATAGCAAGGGACTTTAATGCTACTCTCTCTGAAGAAGTCAGGTCAACCAGACACAAAATCAACAAAGACAAAGCATATCTGAACTACATCATGGAAGAAATGGATCTGACAGACATACAGAGAGTCTTTAACCCAGCAACAACAGAGTACACATTCTTAGCTGACCATGGAACATTCTCCAAAACTGACCACATTCTAGGCCACAAAATAAGCTTAAACAGATACAAGAAAACTGATATAATCCCATGCGCCCTGTCAGATCACAGTGGAATAAAACTAGAAATCAACTACAACACAAAGACACAATACAAAGACACAACACAAACAAAGGAAGACTGAACAGCACTCTTAAATAAACACTGGGTCACAGAAGAAATCAAGGAGCCCCGTGTCTGTAGCCAGCTCCACGTGATATGAAACAATGTATCTGCTGAGGGCTTACATCATCAGGAGTCTAGGCCTTCTGTTCCTCCCAGGCAGGGATGTACTAACAAGTGTACTCCTTGTCATGCCATCCTCCCCTAGAAACAGCTCCTCCAAAACAAACACAGGCCTTAGAACTACCATTTCTTTACAGATAGCAGAACAAAACAGAAGGACACCAGGGAGGCTACTGCTGCCCTCCAAGAACAGACACTGGTATTTCAGACATGCCCGGCCAGCTGCCCTCCAGTCAGGTGCCAGAGCTGCACTCAACACCCCAGGAGTGAGGTTAAGTGGAGCAATGCTAGCCTGGCCTCTGTGGACCTACCGTGCTGGCTGATTCTCAGACCACACCTGTTTCATGAGACCAACAACCGCCTGGCTTCATGCTACATCTCCAACCATTTTCCTGATTTAAGGCCATTCTGGTTTGTGTGCAGTATTACTTATCTCTGGGAATATCACTTGCCTCTCTACTAAAAATGGTTATGGTCTCAGTATTTTCTGATCTGAGAACCAAAATGCTGCAATATGTGCTACAATAAATGTCTCTTACAAAGATATGAGTTGCAATTTTGTTCTCAAAAATCACAAGTTTTTAAAGCTCCATTATAGTGATTATGACCTTTCATTTGAAACATTCTTGAGATTTTTTTAAAAAGCCATATCCATATGATTAAATGTAAAAAGAATATTTCAACACACTTTTAATGGGCCATCAGAGTCCAATAAAACAAATGTTCTGTAGATATGAGGAATTTCAAATTATCAGTGCCTTCTTTCAAAATTTTTATTAAGGTTATATTGAGTTTCAGCATTGAGTTGTAAGATATTCCTATAACACAAATGCAAAACCTCATCAACACTGACTGCAGGAGAATACAAATTCTCTTGTTCCAAGCGTCTTAATGAATAATTAATATCATGCTCAATGATCTGGCTGTGAGCACCAATCAGCTGGCCAAAATAAATTGGATTTGTATTGAAGAAACAGTTCCCCCTGCTCATCACAAAGATTACTGTGTCTTTTAGGGAAAGCCCATAATGGTATGAAATAAAGCCTTGTTGGAATATCACTTTGCTATCTGCATAAATAATCATTTCTTTTGAAACTACACTGTCATAGCACTGGCTGATCTTAAAGACCTGTTTGTAAAAGATAATTGCTAATAACAATAAAAGTAAGCTGATGTTTATAGAATAAGGTATATAACTCTTTTTCCTTCTCATCTGGGCCTTCATTTCCAAGATTTCTGAGAGAAGCCCCTTTTAGCATGATGGCTGTCAGACCCTGGCCCCAGGCACCAACTGAAGTTTCAATGGACAGGCAGAAAACATGGCTGGGAGATCTGATGCTGGCGCTCAGAGCTGTGATCACCCCCAGGCTTCACTTTAGATGTCTTAAAAACACCGCATGTCAAAATCAGAAGAATGCACAGTGCTTGATTCACTGAATCATCCATCAGCTTTTAGAATTCTCACTGCAAAATATACCATTGGGTGGACATTTGTGTCAGAATCACATATGGGAGACACAAAAGATGCCACAGTCCATCTTCTTTCACAGAGGACAGGTGGTACTTGGTGATAATGCCAATGAAATCATTGAATAAGCAAAGCAACTCGGAAGTGGTTGAAGGAATGAGATGGAATTTACATACACAGGGATAAAGGCAAGTCAGTAGTAGTAAGCTAAATAAACAGTTCTTTAAAGTTTAGTTATGAGGAAAAACTACAGGTGTGCCAAGAGTTCTTTAAGCAAGTAGGTCCCACTGCATATGATAGGGTTATTTAACTACATAAATAATGACAATGGTAAACAAATTATTTTAATTAAAATAATCTTTGTTGCAAATGCAGTATACACATTGTCAATTTGTCATTATTTAAAAGGAAAGACAACAATTAATCAAGAAGCAATGTGTCTGGAATTTTCTTGTGAGTTCCAAATCTGTACTTCTAAGTGCACACGGTTAAGAGTTTTGCCCTGTTGTCTCTTGTCAAGTGCCACTTGTTAAATCTGTATTCCTTGGTAAGCTGGTAAATGCATACATTTAAGTTTATGAATACTGAAATCTAATAGTACTGAATACACATACTTTATGTTCCTAACCAGGACAACAAAAATAAACGAAATTGGGTTTTCCAGGTAGACACCATGCGAAGAACACACTTAAATTTTACATCTATCTGTTCTGAACCCATCAGGAAGATCTTTGTAGAAGTGGGCCACAAAATGTGGCGTAACCACCACTGTCAAGAGAACCTATTCCTTGGTGTATGTCAAGTGTAAAAGAGAACTTTCCTATGGAGAGAGTCTGCTGTCTTCCCTTTACACAAATCTGAGCAGCCATGCTGCAGTGAATGAAAATGAGGGAGGGAGTGGTGGGTTGAGAGAGAGACAAAAAGAGTAGGAAAGTCCTTGTCACCTTGACAAGATACGTATGTGCACAAAATGCTCAACTTCATTGTAAACCTTAAATTTTGCACTTATATCAATATAATGTGGGGGGGGGCGGTTTTGGAATATTCTAAGTCTCTTCCACATGTCAGCTTTTTAAATAAAGAAGGCTCATGTCTCTATGAGTCTTTAGTCCTCTAGGCTGAACAGTCCCCTGTCTTTGGGCATGGCTTGAAATCCTGCCACTTCCAGGCCCTCCTGCTGAATCTAAGGCCTGTGCTGAGTTTGAAGAGAGACACAGAAGAGCACAAAAAAAATTCTTGACAGAGAAAACGACGTAACCAAAGATAACAAAACAGGAAAGGTGCTTTTTAAGCTTGGGGAAGAGGGGAGGGGGAGGTGACCATGAAGGCAGCAAGTGGGTTGGCCATCCAGAAGCCACTCCCAGGCAAGAACAGAGGAGGTGGCACTGCCAAGTTTGGTTACAGCCAGCCAGTACAACACCCAGCTGAAGAGTTTGGACTTGACTGTGTTTGGGAAGAAGCCAAAAAGACTTCTGAGCACAGGAATAAAATGTCCAAAGTAGTATTTTAAGAACATTAATTCTGGCAGCAATTGAAAGCCAGCCAAGAGGCAAGATATTCAGTTAGAAGACCACAACACATTAGTAGTTACGGACTTGGCTCCAGAGCCAAATGGTTTGATAGGGAAATTCTACCTCAGCTTTTATTCTGTGAACTCAGGAAAGTTGCTCAAGTTAATCACTGAGGGTTTGCTTTAGTGGTTCTACATGAGCCCACGCCTGTTTCCACAGCTACAAAGAAGGCATGAAAATATTACTTACTTCAGAGATTAGCTGTAGGTATTGAGTTGATACGCATAAAACATTTAGCATGTTACAAAGTGTCTTAGTCATTTTCTGTACCCAACACCCACAACTTAAGGGAGGAAAGGCTTGCCTTGTCCCAGCTCATGCTTCAGAGGTCTCAGCCATGCCTGATCAGCGGCAAAGGCTGCACGGAAGAAGCGTCCAGCACAGAACAGTTCTGCTCGTGGCGCTGCAAAAGGGAGGAAAGAGCTTGGGGAGACGCTGAGGACAGACCACACCCTCAGTGATTAGCCCACCCTCACCACACTCCATGTTGGAAGGACCTCAGTGTTATGCTGCATACCTGTAATCTTTATTATCATTATTACACCACTAGGAGGCCATAGTGAATATAGCACAAGATAGTGAACTAAATGACTGTGAACAGAAAGAAACAAGCATATTTGAGAATTACTGCAGATCAGCCCCTTGTTCTCTTCTATAACCATCCTTTGCCTTGCCCCCCTTTGCTCATCCAAGACATGGGGTCTGGCCCTTGCATCTAACATGTGGAACAGGACAAAGAGAACTTTTCTGGTTCCAGATCTTAGCTCTTATTCAAAATTTTATCAGAAATCCTTGCCAAAGCAATTAGGCAAGGAAATAAATATGAGCTATTCAAATTGGAAAGAAGTGAAATCATAGCTGTTTGCTAAAGACATGATTTTACAAAGAGGAAACCCTAAGATCATATTAAAAGCAAAGAACAAATAAATAAGCATGACAAGGTTGCGGGATACCAGATTAACAAACAAACCCCACAGCAGTTGCATAAACAACAAACTTCTAAAAAAAGAAAACCATTAAGACCACCACTTACAGTAACTACAAAAAATAAAATATTTTGGAATTAATTTAACCATGGAGGTGAAATACTTGTACCCTGAACTATGAAACATTGATGAAAGAAGTAAATATGATACACTTAAATGGAAACAGATCTCATGGACTTTAAGAATATTATTAACATATTCCAAAGTGAACTACAGATTCAGTGCAATCGTTATCCAAATCCAAATATAATTTTTCATAGAAATATCAAAAATAAAAGTCATGTAGAACCACTAAAACAAAGCTGGCAGAACTTATAATGGAGCTACATCTTAATAAACCCATCATAAGTTGAGAATATCATAAGTGAAAAAAGATTTTCCTAATACCTAGAATTATAGTTTAGCAACAGTGAGCCCTGCACAGATCCATCATTTACCCTCGTGATCACTTCAATGGAACTGCCACTCATTGCGCCTGCCCAGCATCATGAGATGGTACTGGACCACATACTGCTAGCTTGAGAAAAGATGAAAATTCAACATATAGTTCCTAGAAAGTGTATATTGCTCTCATATCATCATAAAGCCAAAAATTACAAGCCACTATACTACAAAGCTAAAATAATAAAGATACCATGGCTCTAGCATAAAAGCAAACATGAGTCAAGAAATAGTCACAGAGTGAACTCACACAGGTATAGCCAGTCGAAGTCCACCAAGGGGCCAAGAATGTGCTATGGGAAGTGGATGGTCTCTACATAAAGGATGTTGATAAAAATGGACATACATGGTAACAAATGAATCAGGGTCCTTATCTTGCACTGCACACAAAAAATTCAATACAAAATGGGTTAAAGACTTAAACGCAGGACCTAAAGTTGCAAAACTCCTAGCAGAAAACACTGAGGGAAGAATTAAATGGTATCAGCCAAGGCAATGATTTGTTAGGTTTGACACAAACAATCAAACTTAGGCAAAAGCAAAACCACACAAATGAGGTTATACCAAAAAGAAATCATCTGTATACCAGAGGAAATAATTAATAAAATGAAGAGACAATCTACAGAGTGAGTGAAGAGATTTATAAGCTACATATCTGAAAAGATATTAATATCCAAATTATATAAGAAGTTCAAACAACTCAGTAACAAAAAATGACTCAATTTTATAAACCGGACAAAGGGACTGAATAGACATTAAAAGAAGACATACAAATGGGCAAAAGATACATGAAAAAGTTTCCAACACCACTAATCGCTAGGGAGAATTAAAATAAAATCGCACTGAGATAGCCCTTCAGACCCATCAGTAAAGCTAATGTCAGAAAGACAACAGAGAACAGGTGCTGTGAAGATCTGGGGAAAAGGAAGCCCTACACACTACTGACAAGAATGTA
This sequence comes from Ctenodactylus gundi, assembly GCA_004027205.1. NCBI lineage: Eukaryota > Metazoa > Chordata > Mammalia > Rodentia > Ctenodactylidae > Ctenodactylus > Ctenodactylus gundi. The sequence continues at coordinate 614,416 of PVKB01000438.1, forward strand.
AACTATTATATCCATGACAGAGACTGTAGAGTTGCCGCAGAATGTGGAAAATCAAATTACCATATGACTCAACCACCTGACTACTAGAGATTCCCAAAAGGTCTGGCAGCGGAAAGTTGCAGAGACGTGTGCAGTCACGTAGCCACTGCAGTGTTAGTCCCAAGAGCCAACATAGAAAATTAACCTAAGTGTCCATCAACAGATGATGATGAAAAAATACGGTACATCCATACAATGGAATATTATTCAGTCTTATTAAAAACAATCAGGACGTTAATAAAATTGGTGAACACTGTGTGAAGAAAAATAAGCCAGGAAAAAAGGACATACACCAGTGCATGTTCTGACTTGTACACGGGATCTTTAATAAACAGAGACACCCAGAGCACAGTAGCGGTTATCACAGGTCAGAGGTGGAGAGAGCTGGAGATGATGGTAAGAGGGTACCAAGCCTCATCTAGACAAGGAGGAGGTCGGTACCCCAGCTGGTTGGTGTACTGGCTTTAAGATTCACTGCACAGCATAGTGGCGCTAATATATTCATATTGCTCATTTGTAAATTGCTAAGACCGTAAATCTCAAATATTTTCATTGCATTTATTACAATAGTAAATGTTGAAGTGATGGATATGTCAATTAGCTTGATTTAATTATTATGCCTCATATTTATAAACTGTAATATCTTCTTGCATTCTGTAAATACACACAACCATAATTTGCCAACTTACAATTACAAGAAAAAAGGCAAAGATTTAGGCCCAAGTACGTGAAAGAGTATAAAGCTGTGAATAAAAAGAACCATGTTTTTGGTAGACCGGAAATTAATTCAATTTCTATCAATAAATATGAACAGACCTAGAAATTTTAGATAGTTTAGAAAAAGGCTGATAGCTGCACACATTGTAATCCCTAACACAAGGCTCATAACTGAATTCCAAGATTATCCTGAATCTTCTCCTTACCTTTACCAGCTGTTTTCAGAGTTTTAAGTCTTTTCTGAGCCAGGGACAAAATTTCAAATTTATTCACTTAAGTATTTCTATACCTCCTTGTGCTCTTTAGTTCAAAAAGTAAGACTTTTTGGATGTGCTCTAGGTGCTGGAACTTCACTAGATCACCTAACTTTCACCTTAACATGTGGGAATTATAGTTTATTCACTGTAATTTATGACATACCATCTATATGTCTATATGTTGAAAAGATGTCTAGCTATTTAGGAGTCCAAGGCAGAAGAACGGCAAGTTCAAAGCCAGATAGCAAGAGCCTGTCTCAAAAAAAAAAAAAAAATTAAGATAGCAAGAAATATAGCTCAGTGGCATGGCACTTGCCTAGGGTGTGTAAGGCCCTGGATTTAATTCCTAGTACCACCCAAAAAAGAATTATTAAGTTCATATGACCTAAAACTTAAAAGGAGGGCTTCTGATGAGTTAATTACGTTTACCTCCTCTAACACCAAACCTTCTTTACACTTCACATCTAAGAGCCAAAACAGCATTATGGGAAACAGAGTAAAGTATTTATTATTTTGTGATTATCATTATACAACTGAAAAAAATTCTAGGAAAGAAAAAAATCCATTTGACCTACTATGTAGGACAGTCAGTTAGAAAAGAATGACCTCATAACAGCCCCAAGAGAAAGAAGCTGTGTGTTGACTTAAGAAAGGCGTCTAATAAAAATATCAGACCTCTTAATATGTAGGTGGTTGAAAAATGTTTACTTTTATACATTTGTTCTACTTGAATATTATGTTATCAGCCTACAGCAGATGCTTCACTAGTGACTGACATCTGTTTTTGAAAAATAGACATCCTGAACTGCAATGCTGGCGTGAAATGCTGAGGATGTCATTCCCACCAAATTAGACCCGTGCTTTCTTCCACGTCTTTACACTTTAATACATATTTTAGATTCCTACATTAACTCTGTCTCCATCCACTGCCTCTCCTACCCCGTGGCCTTCTCTGGATGCATTTTATATTCATGCACATGGTCACCACACACCATGGACTGCACAAGGAGTCAGGGTAAGAGGACACAGGAGATGGTGACTATTTTCCCTCAGCAAACAAAACCTTGTGCAAGATGAGATAACACCCCACATTTTCTCTCTTCTTGTCCTTCAGGTCCTGCCTTTGTCAGTGACTAATGACAGCATTTTCACTCATGAGGATCTGCATCCTTGATGCACACCAATAAGGTCACACCTTGCCCTAGCAAAAGACTAGCTCAAATTATCTCCAGAAGTAACCTCCATTCCTAAGACCTAGGACTCTCTGGCTCTGTCAACAAGCCCTGAGGCTATGTCAGGGAACGCTGAAGTAACAGAAAGGCCTTGCTGTGTAGGGGAAGCCTGGAGACTCTTCCCAGTACTTGGTCAAGTTTGGTCTTCTAATACTTTGAAGCCTGGTGCAAAACCCCGGCTTACCAATAATACATGAACAGCAACAGGATGCGAGATGGGCATTTCTTGGCAGCTCATCCACATGAGATGCTTGGCACCGTGGCCTGCCCAGAGCAGCACTCAGTTAGTACTAGCCACCATGATGGCAGTGGGAGATGGCTGAGCTTCTCCCCAGCTCACTGCACCCCTCCAAGTTGGCTAGAACAGGGGCAGCTGTTTCTACATTCCAGGTCACTCCAGGACATGGATTGGTGGCAATGGGGATAGGGAGGGCAGGAGGGCAGGGAGGAGAAGGGACAGCAAAAAGGACTAAGATGGAATATGTATGCACACTAATTCTTCCAGTTGAAAGTAATGATCATGTATCACAAATACGTACTAACAAAAATAATAATTATGGGGGAAAGTGAGAAACTCGATGGATGAATACCCCTATCAAACTTCTACCTAAGGGAGCCAGAGAGGGGAAAAGAGGGAGAGAGAATAGCTAGATGGATTAACGGTTCCCACACTTTGGAAAGAAGCAAATTTCAGGACCAATTCAGAAAAAAGAAAAGACAAATGACCCTCAAAACGACAGATAAGTCAGTTTAATGTTACTAATGCTTGGTGCTTCTAGAAGATATCATCATGTGATCAATTTGAACTGCTCAGGAAATTAAGAGCTAACAAACGCAATCACACAGCTTCAGGAGCTCCAGATTACACTACATTGGCTGAACAGAAGGGAAGCTTGTTTGAACAAGGGGAGCAGAGATGGAAGGGCCAGAGAGAAGCGTCTCCGGAGCTCAGCGCAGCTTTGGCTCTGAGCCCCAGGAAATTTTCTTAGGAAAACTTAAGAACTCAGTCTGGCTCACAGAACCCTCAGAGGATTTCTTGTCATGAACCTGAGGTGACTTACCTGGGTTTGTTTCCAGAGAGAAGCTTGGAACCCATTTCCATTCTATGAAGGTGTCTTAATTACTTATTTATTGCTGGGACAAAACACCTGATATTCACAACTAAAGAAAGTTTTTTAGCTCACGGTTTCAGAAGGTCTCACACAGTCCGTTCAAAGGCTGTTGAAAGCACAGTAGAGGCAAGAGGTGCTCATCCCATTGTAGACAAAAGTCCAGTGAAACAGGAGCAACGGGAAGGGAGGAAGGAGCAGGTGTATACTCTGGCAAGGACCCAGACTTCTAAGGCGGAAACTGTAACAATGTTCCTTTTTCCTTCCTTTACTTAGTTCAAACTGCCAGTAGGAGCTTCCACACTCAGAGTGCCCCTCCCTCACTTCCGGACCCCACAAGTCAACAACACACACCTGAAAGGTCTGTTCTAGGCACCACTCCCCAATCTCAACAAATTGACACAGTCCCTTGAGGTCAGACCCACGCACCTGCCCCTTCCAGCCAGGCCCTATCTATGGCTCCACAAGTATCCCAGTACATCTAAATACACGAGGCTTTTGGAGAACACTCCAAATCCAAACCATGGCAGAAGGTGTGCTTAAAGACAAGCCAAGAATACAAGAGAAGCCACTATGCTCTAAGAATTACATCCATTGTCTTTAATCTCCCTCCTTCCCCACATCTTCAGCAACACTGCAAAATGGTTATGTCCGTCACCTGGAAGATGGAAAAACTCAACTCTGCGATGGATGAAATTATCTCCTGGGCCTCATTTCATTACTGGAGGCGTACTGGTCAGCGTCACACCCAGGTCTGTGTGCCCATGATCTGGACCAATATGAGTGTCAAAAATAGTGTTCAAAACAATCACCCATCTCTGTCCTGGAAGAGTGGATCAGAACAAGCCACTTAACTCCTCCCCTGCTTCAGGTACAGAAATTTGGTTAAGACACTAGACAACAAGGTACTGCAAAGGAAGGAGACAGTCAAAAAGTGTGGGGCTAGGGGTGCAGCTCTACGGTTAAAAGTGTTTGCTAGCAAGTGCAAGGCCCTAGGTTCAACTCCTCAGCACCACACAAACTGGGCACAATGGCACACACCAATAAACCTAGTACTTGGAAGACTGATGTAGGAGACTTGCCATGCATTCTGGACCAGCCTATGAGTGAGTTTAAGACCAGCCTGGACTACAAAGACACTGTCTCAAAAAAAGTAAATAAAATAAAAAATAATAAATGTACAGTGTGTGCAGTGTATATAGAAGGGAGGGCATCAGACCAAGGCATGCTGCCAACATTTTTACATGATGGTGAGAAGAGAGAAGGAAGGGATGTGGGAAAGTCTGTATACTGGTTTTTGGGTAAATCCATGTCAAATGCAGTATAACCTACTGGCCACCACTGAATGACCAACTGTTGGCCTCACCTCCCCAAAAGCAACACGCCCCACAGACACATAAACCCTGAAGTTTGGAAGCCATTCCTGTTTGTCATATCCTGGGGGTAATCTCTCTCTCTCTCTCTCTCTCTGTCTCTGTGTGTGTGTGTGTCCCTACCCCCCCACACACAACATAAATTAAAAATCATAAAAATCACACTAATATCAGTTACTAGTGAGACTATGAGATATTAAACAACTCTAACAAGAGTTCTGAATATCTGTCACAAAAACAACACAATTTTTAGTAGAAAGAAACGAATTCCAGAAGTACAACAAACTTGATGCCCAAAGGGTCAGATACGTTTTCCCTTTACACAGCAAAACCCTTAACAGATGGTGCAGTTTACTCTCCAAACATTAAAGGCAGCCGAGCTTGAGAGAATTCAGAACACAACAACAAAGACAATTACTCTTTGGGGAGAGACCACTCTCCTTGCCCTGCATCATAGACAGACAAGGGGTGTATCAGCACCTGATGGATTCTGGAGCTAAAAGCGGGCTACGCGAGGGAGAGACAAGATCTAAGACGTTAAAAAAAAAAAAGTTAGATCACTCGTAACTAAAAAGTGCCTTGGCCATCCGGATACCAGTGCTCTGGGAAAGCCCATGGAGCAGTCCTGGGCTACCCTTCTACCTGGAAGTGCCTGGGTGGAAGAGAGAAAAGGGTACCTAGCTATGTCTTGGGACACAGACACCGGATGACAGCCACAGTGAGTGGACAGTTGACACTGAGCTGACAACTTTGAGGAACTGGCACAGCTCACTGAAAGAGGAGAGGAGGGAAGGGAAAAGCAGACAGAAGATATGTGACCTGCAGGCCAGGGCTACTGGAGTCAGACTGAGGCAAAACACTCTCAGCCCTTCTCCTCCTTTCAGGGAGAATGGTTGCAAGATTCACGGACTCTCTAGCTATCATCCAAGGCATACACTAAGCAGGTTCCTTTGGGCCATTTAACACAGAGGAGGAGGAAGGGAGAGAATTTGGATGTTTCTGTGACAGTCCCACTCTCCCAAGCAGTTCTACCTACAATCCCCACAACCTCATTTGAATCCCTACAGAAAGCTCCAAGACTCTGTCCCTTGACAAAAGACAAAAAAGCCAGAAAATGACAGAGCCAAAATGTGAACGCACGAGTGTCTGAGACCAGAGTCTCCATTCGCTGAGTTGACAAGTCAGGTGTATTTTTACATCCCTGAATCTCCAGCCTGTGTTTACTAGTGAGATATGTTTCTGTGTTTTTATTCCTCTTGAAGCCCAAGGTAGTGAAGAACAGACTACCTTAGAAGCCGAGATGCAAGACTTTCGACACAGGTGGAAGTTCTTCAAAGTGCTCAGGCTTTTAAAGTTAGCTCTCTTAGGTGTTCTTTTTAATATGCATGTCACCGTTGATAAGGTGTCAGCAGGAAGGGATCATGTAATACTTACAGCAGACATCTGAAGAACATAATTGCCCCAGCTGACATGTGTGACTGCTCCTTCATTATCACGTCAAGAGGACAGCTCTACTTAGAAATTATTTGCAGTGCAAATAAAATAGGAAGCACTTGCTTCAAGTTTATTACAGCCTTTTAGAGTAACATGATTACAATTATAAAATCTTCTTCCTAGGTGTGAACTTTTTACTTGTTTTTCTGAGGATTTCTTTTAGGAAGAAAACGTTCTGTTAGTAGGAGATGTTAAGAATGGAAATCCCATTTGTGGAGACTCTGGGGCAGTCTTTAGCTGGATTCTCTGCTGGACATAAGTACACAGGGCCCAATGGGGATCTCCACACTGATAGAGGGCACCTTAGCATGTCACCTTACAGTGATTCCCCAGAGATATCAATGACCCAAACTAATCTTCAGGGCCAGCATCACTCTGCAGTATAATTTCAAGTAAAAAAAAAAAAAAAGAATGAATTTATGACAGCCAGAATTAGGACTTCTCTAACACCATAGCAAGCCAGGCCAGCCAGGAAGAGGCTCTCACAGTTACTCAAGTACAAGACCCCTGGAATAGGTAACCCCAAAGTCAGGCATTGGTTTCTTCATGTGAGTTTTCGAGGGACAGCCATCCCTCAGTGTCTGTGGGGGTTGGTGTCAGGACTTCCAGCAGACACCCAAATCTGCAGACCTCTGCAGTACCTGTATATAACCTAAACATCCTCCTGTTGACTTCATCATTTCCAGATTGCTTGTAGAATCTCTTACAATGTAAATGTTACGCAAACAGCTGTTGCAACACATTGTTTACAGAATAATGACAAGGGGAGAAATGTCCGTGTGTGTTTAGTACAGATACAATTTTCCCCAATATTGTCAGCCCACAATGGGCTGAATCTGAGGATGTGGAAACCACGGATACAAGAAGCTGACTGTATATTTGGTATTCATAAGGTCTCAGAGATTAAAAGATTCTTGCAGACTACCTTATCGAAAGTAGTGTTTAAAGATGGCATAACAAAGCCATCAGACACTATATGACTTGTTAGAAAGTTAAATTGCAAATAAAGTGTAGAACAAGGAAGCCAACTCAGTGTTTCTAACTCCACGTCTGATCATCTTTCATCTGGATATCTGGGAGAAGCAGGTAAAGGAATCAGAAAAAATGTGTCCTCCATGGCTCCCACCTTTCTGTTCTGTTTCCTGGGAAGAGTGAGCTGAGCAGGTGCTAGCCACTGGTGGCAACCCCAGGACAATGAGTGCCGGGTGGCAACTCCACTGCCTGCTTCCTATCAATCAAAACTCAGCGCTACAGCTTCACCCAAGAGCCAGGGACGAACATCTGCCTATGTGGTCATGACATGGGGAGACCGGCTGAAATGAAAACCTACGTCTCCCTGAAATTTAATGCCCTTCGGGCTTCTATGACTTTTTTTCTTTTTTCTCATTCCCAGACCCAGAGCCCACTCGCTAAGTAAGATAAATATCCCGAAAGGAAAACCATGTGACTCACAAGTCCATGTGATGTCCCCGCAAAAAGCTCTTTGCTCAGAAACCTGTGAACCATCAAGAGGAATTTTCAGGATATTCAAATTTTCTGAGGATTCTAAGATCTGAGCTGCCAACAAGAAATACAAAATGTCTTCATGATTCTCTGATTATGGAAGCCAGGTGACAAATGTAAGAGGGGTAGCTTGGCCCCAGCACTAGTCCAAAGAGGACTCCAAGTGTACAACTGGATACCCACACATGGTAGCCAGCAGAATCCTCACCTTTGTTCTCCAGTTTGTGGAGTGAGAGCTATTACAAAAGGGGAGAACAAGAAGCCGCCCTGAAACTGACCAGTCTTGGACAAAATAACAAATCAGAATCATGCTGTGTCCCAACGGGTATTTCAGTGACTAGCACCAGCCCACAAGACTTAAGGGAAACTGGGGTGATATTCTCAGCAACAATCCTTTCCAGCGTTTTCACACCTGAGACAACTGGATGATATGTGGCAGGTGGCAGCAGACGGCATAAGCTTGCCCAGGTGGGAGTCCTAAGTACAGATGCTAGTTCCAGATGTGGTGTCTGTACTGGAGCAAAGCAAGACAGCCTCAGGCACTTGCTACACAGCTACTGATCCAGGAGATGTATTCTTTTCTGTCCCCTTCAATGGAGAGGATAAAAAGGTATCTGACTTCATATGGCAGGGACTACTTTTGGACAAAATCAACCTCCTGTTCCCTGTCAAAACATAACCCATAGAGACTGTCTGGATATGACACAGAATATATTAGTGTTCCTCTATGTTGATACTCAGTGGTGTCCACACTTTAGATGTCTTAGAAAAGTACACTATAGTAGAGAAAATATCTTACGAAGACCCAGAGATGCCCACATCAGTGAAGGTGTAGGAATGCAGTGGCGAGAGGTGTGCCACTACCTCCTCTCTACAGGAAAAGACATATTACTTGAATGTTAACCTCATTTACTAAAGGCTTAATGGTTTGTTTGGATGTTGGATGTTACATACATCATACTTGAAAACATCAGTAGTATATTTCACTCCATGCTACCCAGCTGTACACTTGGAGTCCTCTTGGAACTAGTAGGATATCTGCTCCATGTCGTAAGTGACCTAGTTTTGGGTGAGATGAAGAGTGTGGTACAAGATGCCTTAGTATTCAGTTTTCACAACCAGAATATCTAGCATCACTAAAGAGATCCAAAGATGGCTAAAATCTCTAGCACATCCAATTAGGAGAGGCACAACACAGGTCCCGAGTACTCTGAGAGCACAGCCAAGTCTTCTGTGACACACACCTACTTATTTCTTGAAAAGTAACTTCTGGCATATACTGGGCCTTAATAGAGGCAGAGAAGGTCCAGAAAGTATGATTAATTAACCCAATACTAGAATAGTGAAATATCCTCCAAAAGGTTCAACAAGGTAAGACGCTATGACACGTCATTCAAATTCCTCTTAAGGAAAATAAAGGACATATTAATGCAGATGCTAGGAGAGCTGCCAACAGACAGGCCTCTGCCATCAGCCATTTTTAGAAATTATATCCACTACAGACTTACTCACCACAGTCATGACTTTTTTCCAGGATTGCTACAGCTGACTGATCTAGGGGCACAAAGGCTCAGCCTTACTCCAACTCAGAGAGGTTCAGAGTTTTCTTTCAAGAGGATGGGACATTTGCTGAGACCTCATTACTGCCCAAGTTACCTGCCCAAATCTGGTTCCTTGACATTCTCGGATGGGCTGACTCTAAAGCACTGCCCAATAAACTTTCTACCCACCAATCTGTCTTAGAATCTTCATCTCAAAGAGGCACTATAATGTTTTAGTTAAGGCATCAGCTTGGAAGGAACACCTTGTGAAATTTGATACAACTAAGCAAGTATATTCATGACAGTATGTCCTTGAAACAGACCTTTATTTCTGCCAAGAGTCATTTATATATTTATGATATTTCCAGGCCATACAGAATTATCAATTAAAACTTAGCCTGCTATATGGAGTAAAACATTTACTTAACTCACTCCTAATGTGATGGCTGAAATTGCTTCTCTTTAGTGAGCCCCTTCCTGGACCAGATAAAATTATTTTGCAGACTAAATGACTAACAGCCTACGAGCCGAATATTCACCACCCAGCCCTAACAGCTAGAACACAGGAGTATGAAAAGCAAGAGGTGAAGGCCAGAGTCCTCTCGAAGCCACTGGGGAATTTGCACTTCCTATGCCTAGGGTGTTGGACACTACTGGATTAGAAATCCTAGTTCGGGGTGCAAAGTGGGAAGCATTTCTCTGTGTTCACAGTAAGAACTGTGTTTAACTTGAGGCCATGACTACCACCTATCCATTTGCTCTTCATGTCTGTAAGCAAGCTGGCCACAAGGAAGTGGCTGAGCAGGCAAGGGAATTGTATGAGAAGCTAAGTTTGCCCCCACCCAGCGGTAACACAAGTAGCTCCAGAGTACTCTTGTGCTTCCATAGTCAGCTGTGGTAACCACGGCTAAACAAGAACAAAGAAATAAACGCTCAGGCTTGTAGGGGACGAAGAGTCTGTGTCCTCCCACAGGCCCACCAACCCAGAGCAGCCAAATGGCTGGCAGGCTAAAAGAAATTGGTGCCAGAAAAGAGATTGGAAATATCAGCTACAGCTTCAGGAAAGCTGCTATAATGGAATCTGTACCTCGTTTCACTAACCCTCTTGCCTTAGGTCACTGAGACATTGCAGCTAGCCACCACCATGACAGGAACTCTGCGATTGATGAGATTTATAACTCCTTTCTCAAAAAAGAACGGAGGGAAGTGTTCACACACACGGGGGGGGGGGGGGGGGGGGGGGGGGGGGGGGGGGGGGGGGGGGGGGGGGGGGGGGGGACGGAGAGTGTTGCCCTATAGATACATTTTCGAGGTGGCCACCATGGAGCATGACCTGTGTTGGCACATGGGGAAATGTGTCGCTCACTCATCGGGCACAGGACCCTTGCCTGTCTCTTCCAACTCTGCACACCGTGTCTGATTTAGGCGTTTGCATTCTGACAGGGTCTCCCCTCCAGCCTGTGCCTCACCTCGTTCCTTCTTCCAAGTCTGCAGAGGCTGAGTATTAAGACACAGGGAGGGTCCCTCTGCACATAGGGCCTCTACACGTGCACAGGTGGCACACTCACGATTCCCAGGACACCACCCCTGAAGAAACTAGCTGTATTGATTATTGCTTAGGGTGGCCCAAAGATTACCACACACACATATACAAAAAAAATTTAAAACATAATATAAAAGTGTGTTTCTTTAGAATTTATTATGGTATTTAAAGTAAAACTAATTTATGAAAAAATTGTGCAGGCACTAAATCCAATGTACAGTGTGTTCCTAAAGTGACCACGCATAGAAAAACTTAAATTTTTGGAACACCCTGTACAGTTAGCCTCTTCCTTTTTAAATAGAGGAGAAACAGAGAATTTGTGACATATTTTAAAACTTCCTCAGATGCCTTCCTTCCAGAAAGTCTTTACCTTCCTACCATACACACAATGGAGCCCCCTTCCCCCAAGACCCCTCAAGGGTCTTATTCTTTGCTGCTACCAACGCACAGTCCTTGGCACAGAAGTCCAAATGCACGTGACCAAAATCTGTTTCATTATCTATTGCTACAAATTAGCCCCAAATTCAACGACTGGAAGCAATGACTATTGACCATCAAACAGTTCTGAGAGCCAGGAACTCAGAAGCAGCTCCACTGGGTGGTATGGCTCAGCAACTCTCTGTAGGCTGCAGTGAAGATGTCAGGGCTGCAGCCATCAGAAGGCCCAACAGCAGCTGGCCAACCCACTTCTGAGATGACTCACTCACCCGTCTACTGGCAAGAGGCCCAGGTTGCTCACATGACTATTGGCAAAAGGCCTTAATTCTGAGTTGTACGCATTATTTTCATAGAGCTATTTGAATGGGAAAATCCCCCAGTGAACGATCGAAGACAGCAAGAGAAAGCCATGGTGTCTTTTATGTCTTAATTCCACACATCACACACCACCACTTCCTCCATGATCTGTTTGTTACAAGTAAGTCACTGTATTAGTCAGCTCTCCCATCTCTAAGACGCGTGATCCAAGACCCACACTGTAAGACGAGGAGAGGTTTAATTTGTTCACGTTGCAGTCCATAATCAGCCAACTCTAAAACAGGAACATCATGGCGGGAGGGTGTGGCAAAGCAAAGCTTCTCAGATCCTGGCAGTCAGGAAGCAAAGCAGGGAGAAAGTACCAGAACAGAGGGACAGGGATAGAGACGCTAAGGTTGTGCCTTTATGTCCCGCTGAGACACACCTAGAAATGTGCTTCACCAGTCCCTAGGGCAGACCGCAAAACCAGTCCAGATGAGCAAACCACTACACTCATGAAGTCGAATGCCCCATTCAAGGGGAGGTTAAGTAAAGCATCAAAGAATGTGAAGACCTGTTTTAAATCCACCAACAGTGACCACTGCATTACTTAACCAGAACACTGTTTCCCTCAAGAATACTTTTCCATATGAATATTATTCATAAATGTACACAAGGTAATAGTAGGAACAGCAGTTGATGGAGAAAGTATCCCACAGCCCTCAAAGATAAGAATTTTACAGACACATCTGCACAAGTAACTGTGACAGGTAAGGACGTAGAACATATGACATGTTAAGGAGCCTGTGATATGTTAAGGACCTAGTACCACCCTTACACAGTAATAAAATGGAAAAATGGGGACTTTCATAGTAAGAGGGCTACATCGATGAAAAGAGGAAAGACATTCTAGGCGAATAAAACAAAAGTTCTATTTTAAGCAATAAAGAGACCTGAAACCTCAGGTAAAGAAAAAGGCAGGGGTCACAAAAGGGACAATGTCCTAGTTTTAAAAGCTCAGGTGCACAGCAGAATATGCCTACCCACTCAATCTGACCTCAGACAAAAGCAAGCTACGGCCATCCTCACATGGGTAGTCACATAGGAAGTGTCCGAGAGGAATGACAGCCGGCAATGGGAAGGCAGTCATGGGTGTCAGAAATACCCAGAGCTGGACAGGTGGGACAGGCATTGAGGGGCTTCTAAGACAACTCAGCATGAGATTAGAGTTATCTGTTCACTAGTGACTGCTACACATCAAAACAAAATTCGTTAACATTGATTTACACCTCAATTATATTGCTTAGACTATTGTTGCCTGGGAAACCACTGACTCCTGAAATGATGATGCGGAAGAGCTAAACATATTACAAGTATCCATTGTAGAAGAGACAGAAAACACTTATTACAGGGAGCAGGAAGAAATCAGCCTTTACAGAGCAACTGCTGTGGCCCAGCTGTGAGCTAAGAGTTTCCTATGGGATTTCAGGAAGTCTTCAGAAGCCCTGTATGGGAAGGCAGGATGCTACTTCCTAGAGGGTTGAGCTCCCAGCATCTAGTTAACGATGCATTCCCAGGAACAAGCACAACACTTGAAACTTTGAAAACATTCGGGAGGCCTGGAGGAATGGCCCAGTGGTTAAAGCACTTGTCTTGCAAGTACAAAGCCCTGAGTTTGATTCCCCTGTACCACATCAAGCTAGGCGTGGTGGCACATGCCTATAATCCCAACACTCAGGAGGCTGATGCAGGAGAACTGCCATGAGTTCAGGAGCAGCCTGGGCTACACAGTGAGACCTCGTTTCAAAAAAAAAAAAAAACTCAGCAAGTATCTGTTGGGGAAAAATAAATAAGTACAATGACTTCCACTTCTTAAAAGGTGAAACAGACTTTATAAAAAGTAACTAGATGACTAACAGTGACTTATAGCTCGTCAAGATTTTAAGCCCATTCGATATCAAGCCTGACTTCCTTGAAAGTCATTCTACCAAAAACAGAATTTCCAAAAGAAAAAAATCTGACTCAATTTATGACTTACCCCTGTACCTTAAAAGGATCCTAGGACACGCCTTGCCTCAGTATTTATTTCACCTTTTAGAAGTTAAGAAAACAGATACTCCATACTCTGACCAGTGAGAAAGCAGTAACCCGGGAAATAGTTGTGATAGAAATCTGAAGAAACTCTTCCTGTGGCACAACAAAGAATAAGAAGCTGCCCCAACTGGTCATGTGTCCTAGACCAAGACTTCCCAGGCCCTGGGCCATGGGCACACACTGGTCCCTAGCTTGGCAGGAACTGGGCTGCATGGTAGAGGTGAGAGGCGGGCCAGGGTGCAAGGTCCCTTCTGTGCTGGCAGCTGCACTCCACCACTTGGGTTGCTAGAAAGCTGGTGTGACTCCAGCAACCCCAGAAAAAGGAGACTTTGGAACAAGGCCTGATACAGGGGAGAAGGACCAACTCAACACATTTCCTCTCTCTCATCACAGTTTACTGCTCCATACATTCAAAACCTCACAATACGTCGTGCGCTTACCCAAACTTTCTTCTATGAACAATATCAGTAAGTAACCAAAAAGTACAGTATAACAGTATTTTGACTGAAAAGAAGAAATTATAGCTGTCTTGCTATTCCCAATAGTTAATAAATCTGCATACTACCAACTACTGCTGGTATCATAAAAAAGTAGCCAGACATTCTGTGCCTTACAACCGAAGATCATAAACCACCCTGTAGTTACAGCACGGGGGTTCATCCTAAGTCTGGTAAGTACTCTGTATCAGCTGCCAACCTTAAGAGAATCCAATGCCCAGGAAAGAACGATAATCTATACTGTCAGATTGTAATTGACAAAATCCAGACTATGGGTGGTGCTATGGGCCAAAAGCCCTAGGCTCTGCAACAGAGCAAATGGTTGGAAAATGAAGGGATGGGGCACACACTGCTAACTGAAGAAAATTAAAATGATTAAAATGGGCAAAACTAAAGTTTAGTGTGTAGTGATACCAGAAGGAAATTCCTGTATGTCTGGGAGCAGTTTCTTCGAAGGAAAGACAGAAAGACAGACACTGTGAGAGGCATGTGGCAGAACTTCTGGAGTGACAATTTCTTAACAGGGGCAACAACTAATTACAAGAGTACTTACTTGCCTTACAACGAACTGACTCAGGCACACATTTTGTATATTTGCTTTGTGGGGCCTTTATTATGTGTGCTTTCATTCACAATTAAAAGGTTTAAAAAACAATGTAATCTCAAATCTCAGAGCGCAGGACCGAGGATAATTACACAGTTCAAAAATGGGGGCTTGACCACAGCAGGATCCTAGCAAATGACTAAAATCCCACAAGACAGGGCAAAATGATTTCTTTGAGGGAGTGGGAGTTTTGTTGTTTTGGGTTTTGTTTCTGAGACTGGATCTCGCTCTGCAGTCCGGGCTGGTCCTGAATTCACTTTTCAGCCCAGACTGGCCTTTAACTCATGGGAATCCTCCTGTTTCAGCCTCCAGAGTGCTGGAATTATACACATGAACCATCATACCCAGTTTATGTGGTACTGAGGAATTAGACCACTGAGCTACGTCCCCAGGCCCTGCAAAATAAATTTTTTAAACAACTGTATAAACAGACAAACAAAAACAGTCACAATTGAGGGGGGAAAGAAGGTTAGCACAAGCAGGGAGCAGATATGAGTGGCCAGAACCTCTGTCTTTACTTACTGAATGGGATCTGTGACTCTTCTTAACTTTCTTTGTATTTTTGGTCAAAAGTCAAAGATTGGCAAAACCACTCAGAGATACTAATCACTCCCTGACAGTTCAGATTCTCCATAGTTAAATAAATGACATCCTAGGATACAAGGATAATATATTAAAGCAATGCTATCCTCGGCTCTCAGGAGTTAAGAGAAAGCAGCATTCCTGGTTCAAAGTGACTGGCTGGAGTCCACATTTCAGGTTAAACAGAAAGTTTAAAAGGTCTTTGGACCACCACTTAAAACTATGCCACTGAAATTACAATTAGTATGTATTTACATGTGCAGTTTCTAACTATGCCACCGAAAGTACCATTAATACATATTTACATATGCACAGTCCCACAAAAATGTCAACTTATCAGAGGCAAAGCTTCACTGATTTCCCCCTAAAACATGATGGTTAAACATGTTGATCTTTTTGTTACAACCACAGTATTTGACTCAATCCATGCTTGACAGTGACATGAGTATATAAATCGTGATTCTTCAGACGCTGGCCACGCAGTGCTCACAGCCATTTCTTTTTCTCTATTATTTAGGAATTTGGAGGTTTTATAAGGCTTGCTCACACCAGCATTTCTATCTGTAATTATGGTGAAATAACTGCTATTTATATCCTCCTGGTGCAAAGTACAAGATTAGAAGCCACAAAAACCTGATTTTAGTCTGAACTCTGCCATTGCCTAATTATGTGACTCTAGTGGAAAGAGGATCTAGGAAGGAATTTAAGTTTCCATCTCTAAAACACAGTTGCTGGATCATAGCTGAAGGTCAAACACAGTATTTCCATTCTAACAGGAGGTTCCAGATTTTGAAGTTTTATCAGACTTCAAAAGCAATCTCTAATGGTGCCATTTCTGATATATTTTCAGAGTTTGTGATTGATAATTTGGCAAGGAAACCACATTCAATTCCCTCTGTTCCTCCTGAATTCAGTGCCCCAAGCCTACGTGAGTCACACCTCTGGCTCCTCACACAGGTCCCACAATGATGAGCCAACGGTAAGTGCAAAAGAATCACGAATGAATAGCAGAGCTTCTCCTTTAAACTGACTTGTTATGTGAAGCCCATGTCTATTTTTCACTCATCAAATAGGCAAAACGGCAAAGACTGACAATACCCAGGTTCAGCATTACACTGGGATAAAGTACATTGTCAAAAACAAACTGGTAACATCAATTACGTTAGTTTGGCTACATCCATTGAAAGCAAACAGGCTATGTTCTTTCACTGTACATCTCCAATTACACGTTTTCAACCTATTTTACAAGTTAGATGTCTACATAAGGATACATGTGTGTAAGTCCGAGCTTGCTATACTTTGCATCTCAAATGACCCCAAAGGCCCATCTATTAAGGGCTTGGCCCTAGCGAGGTGATTTCGGAAGGTGGTGGCAGAACCTTTAAAAGGTGGGTTCAAATAGAAGAAAGTTAGGTCATGGGCGCCTAGTTGGAAGGACGGGTATCCGAGAGCATGAGCAGAAAGGGTGAACCTCCTCCTCTGGCCACATCCTTCTCTCTCTGCCTCTTGGCTGACATCTGTGTCCATAGAGGAGATACTGGAGCCCAGTCCCTGCCTGTGTCTCTCACTTCCCAGTTGTCTCTTGCACCACGTCCTCTTACCATGTTGTATTCTGCTGCCACAGGCCCTGACCAACAGTGGACTGACCCATGGATGATTTCACGTGCTGCTGGGAGGTGGGTGATGGTCAGAAGAATTGAGTCACTGCAGGTGTGACTTGAAAAGGTTTATCTCCCTCCCCTAATGCTCCCTTCTCTCGGTGCTTCCTGCCTGCCATCTGGTGAGTACCTCCCTTTCATACCAGGCCATTCTGCCATTGCTATGTCTGCCATGAAATCAGCTCGCCATGCATGGACTGAGACCTCTGAAACCGTGGGCTAAAACAGGCCTCTCTTCCCTTAAGTTGTGGGTACTGAATATTGTGCTCCAGTGACAGGGCAGTGACTAAGAAACACCTAAGCCCCCGATCCCAAAGGCTGGTCCCACTCAGTGACACAATGCAGCCAAGACATAGAGGCAAGCCTATTTCTGGCAGATGCACAACTCCTGACAGACTCAAAGACAGTGCTCAGAAACTGCCTCCTGGCCTCTCCTAACTTCCTAACCTGCATTACACCTGTGACATTCCTCCCCTCCCACACTCCCTCCAAGTCTCAGGACCGCGCTGCATTCTGATGGCTGTCCTCCTGTCTCCTGACTTGCTCTCACTGTCCCTTTGTCCCCGCTGTCCCTAACGAGTTATTCTCCAGTTTAAACTAGCATTGGGAGAATTTACGGGCACTTGCTGTGACCTAACCTGGTTCAACTTACCCACTGCTCACATGCCATTGGGAAGGCCTTTTCCTGTCACTAGATCTCTCCTGTAGCCTGGGATAATGGATCTGTCCTCAATGCCACATCAGCGCTCCTCACTTTAACAGCGTCTTCTCAGGTTGTAGATTATTAGCTCAAGTACGGTTTGAGGACAGTATTTCCATCAGTGAACTCTATGACGTGGGGAAGAGAGAATAGGGAAAGGTGAAAAGACCCTTTTGCTGAGGGAGTGCAGAGGAAGAGCATCAGAAAATGTTTATGGAAGGAAACAAATTGGCCTATTTTGCCTCCTTTTGAAAGAGCTGACTTTTCTTAGATGATAATGTAGTTTCACAAAATGAGTTTATTTGAATCATGCTACTGGGGCTCAGACTTCAGCTCTGGTACTACTGCAGTGTGGTAGTGGACAAGACCTTCTACCTCAGGGTGCTCACCCGTGAATTTAGGATTATTTCTCAACAAGTATTAGTCCTAAAAAGCTGCATATTTGGCCACTTACCAATGTGGTGGCAATATTCACATAGCAATATGTAGAGTGGTCTGGAGCTGGAGAGGTATGAGTGCAGGGCAAGTTCCCAGGGGAGTTGAGTCGCTTGGAAGTTAATACATCCTCTGTAAGTGCTGGGGAAACAAAGCCGACTATGTCTCCATGCCGTAATTGGTCTGCAGTCCCTGGATCTGGAATGTCCCCCAGAAGCGTCGTGTACTTAAGGACACTGTGTATCATTCAGAGGTGGGATCTAGCCGCAAGGGTCAGATGCTTGGGAATTGGCGGGCTGTGTGTGCACGCGTGCACGCGCTAGTTCCTCCCCTCCTTCCAGACTATTTCACCATGTCATGAGGATCTCTGTTTCTGGAGCACTGGCTCCGTTCTGGCTCTAGCTGTGGCCCCACCGTCTGGTTTGACCATTTCCCAGCCACCTACCTGGGAATGGACTGAGACCTACTGAAACTGTAAGCTAAAATAAATCTTCCCTAAAGATGTACGTACCAGGTATCGAGTCACAGTGATGAAAAAGTAACTAAAACACTGCCCTTGGACTTAAAGGACTGTGTTGTGTCTACTTGCTCTGTGCTCAAGGGTGGAAATCTAGCCTGGTTTTCTTGTTAACCTGACCCTAAACCCCTAGAAAAGAAGAATTTAAGAGAAGATTTAAACAACTTGTAGTGTTCAGCATAGCTATGAAAACCTGCTTACTAAAAAACATTTTCTAATAACTGCATTTTTCAAAACTGCAGAGCTAGAAGATCCCTCTGTCCTTTGCAGCCTTGAACACAAACTAACACAGTAGACACGAAGGCTGGGCTTGGTGCAGAGCAGTTAGGCAGCTGGGAGGTGTTGCTGAGCACAGCTAGCTGCTTCACTGGGGCTGTTTTCTCACCCAGGTGCCCTGTGCGACTTACTGAGCAGGAAGGAGCCTTGGGATGGGCCAGGAGAGCTGGGATTAAAGAGCTCAAGTTCTCCCTCTACATTGGAGGGTCATAACACATGGTCTACTCATCTGCCAGGGTTATGGTAGAAATCTAACAAGAATGAAAACCACAAAGTGCTGTTTGAGCTTTTCAGAAATTATGACCTGCCCTCAGGTAATGATGGGAGGGACCAGAGGGGCTGCGTGTGAGTGTGCAAGCAGGCTCCTGTGTGCTCCCACAGAGAGCACATTCACTTTCAGCCATGGGTTTCATTGCTATTATTACTATTTTTTGGATCTTTAAGAAAAATAATTCACACAAGTAATATCTAACGAAATTTTAGACTAATGAGAAAATCATTTCAAATGACCCCTCCTGCCATACCTTCTTTGGTTTGGTGGGCTTTCCACAGATGGGATAATGGGGTGTCCCTCACTCAGTGAACACAGTAAATATTTGTATTCTCTGAAAGGCCTGGGTCAGTCCAGAGGAAATCACCTCTTGGCATGAGGGAGACAGACTTCATCCTCACATGTGTGCATCTTCTTTAGGGGCCACATAAGAATGTGTCTCAACACCAGCATATCAAACATGACTGATTCTCCTAGGACTGCACATCCCAGACACTGGCCCTCTTCTGAAGTCTCCTCCCCTCCTTTCTATAAGAACACTCATTCAATCCATGCTCTGGGCCCGGCCAGTGCAGCCATGGAGGTTTACAGGATAGTCTTCATTTCAAATGTTCAGTTAGTCCTGTAATTCAGATAACTGTGCTGAAAATCCCATTATTCCCATATCTAAACTATGTTTTTCATATGCCCTCATATACCCAGAAACAATATAAAAATCTTGACTTTTTGTCCCAATTTTTATTAAAAAGTAATTCATTTACCCACTGCCAAGCATCTGAGGCATGCATGGCCAGCAATTATTCTGAATGCAACAACTCTGTTCTTCCAAACTCATGACAGATACAGTTAGTATAACACACAGCTCTCTGCCATTGAAGCCTCATTCTCAGAACCCTCAAGCAATGAATCAAGGTCTCAAGTCACTGTCAAACACACTCTTGCTCTAAAGGTAGTGAACATGTTTGTTAGTAGAGCTCATGGTGACCCTTCCAGTTCTCTATTACCCAATATCTTTATTCCAAGATACCTGTATTTTAAACCGCACCCTTCATGATAATCTATTGTCAAAGGAGATGGTTCCTTTATCCAAGACATGCACTTCTGACTATGAAATTTCAGGAGTTGAAGGAGATGGGTGAGAATGGAGGGTTCCCTGGAGCTTCAAATGGAATCAGATAGAACTGAGTCCAAAACAAACCCAGTGCCTCCAATCAGGCCATAATCTTTTAGAAATAAATTTATTAAGTGATGAACCATGGTTTTTAATCATGCTTCGTCAACTTATTAAATGAATTTTGAAATGCTTAGCAAATCAGTAAGGCACAGTTCAGATGTGTCTGTGGATGACTGACAGGTGGGTCAGCAAATAGGGGGAAGATGACCCACACCAGAAGTGGGTGGAGCCAATCAGCCTGGAGAGAATGAAAACGAGGAGGAGGAGGAGGAGGAGGAAGTGTTTCCTTTTTTCTGGAAGAGCTTCAGTCTTTGCCACTGCCATTGGACGTCAACCAGTCCTCAGTACGCAACTGCACCAGCAATTCTACAGTGAACTTCCAGATCTTGGGCTACTACTGCATCCTTCACCCCTTGTTCCACAGCCTCCATCTTCCCATCAGAGTGGCCACCAGATCCCCTGATTCTCCCACAAGTAGATGGGCATTTTAGACTCCACCACCTCTGATTCTAAGTCAACCTACAAAACCCCCTTACATAATTTTCCATGTTTTCCATTCATTCTGTTTTTCTACAAAACCATAATATACAAATCCACGTCTTATCAACATTAAAATGCCAAAGATGCAAGGCATACTACATTTAGTGAGACTAAGTTTTCTCAGATGGCCAGGAAAGTTCAGGGAAAGTAGAAATGTGTTCCTCCTCCCTACATCTTACCACACTGTCAAAAAATGTGTACACATGAATCATGCTTAGAAAAGATGATTTAAGAGGTACTTCTTATAATGGAGCTCTTTTAGAAAATGTTTGGTGTCTACAGGATTATTTTAAGGATAATTAGCATTCTTGTACCACCTCCAGAAGTAGCTCTGTATTTGCAACGCTTATTTCATTCCTGAATTTATAATGTCACATTTTATGAGTTCAAATAAAGATGGAGACAAGGCCCAACGTTGGCTGCCACTTCTAAAGAGCATCACTAAACTTTCAAAGAAAAGTTTATAGGGATAATAATAATTACCTGAAAATTTTGGATTCATTGATGTAATTTTCACTGGCCTCAATTTCAAATATTGTACCTGGCTACAAAAGGTAGCTTCGTTCCTTAATAAAATTTGTAGAGTGGGGAATTTTTGAAACTTGAATAAAAGGAGTATTGGGGCTATTTTCATTTGAGTTTTAAAGAAAAGACAGAATGCTGACAATCCTGGGCTAAAACCACCAGGAGAACGTAAGCTTTTTTCCTTATCGAACTATCATAATGAGAGCAAAAAAAGGTAGAGCAAAGCATTTTTGTGCTTTAATTTCTAACTTAGAGGGACATGGATTGTTGAGATTTGTGGAGAACTCAAAACTTGGCCTTCATGTATTTAAGAGTACACTACAATAAACATTTGAATCAATCCAAATGTCCACCAGTTAAACTACTCATGAGTAATGTATCATTACCAAGAAATGTCAGTTGCTTGAAGCCATGCCCGAAGTTGCTTTCCAAGAAGTTACAATAAGCCAGGCCAGGCATGGTGGTGTACACCTATAATCCCAGCATTGTGGGAGGCTGGCGCGAGAGGACTGCAAATTCAGGTCCAGCCTGGGAATATATGGGAGCATATATAAACATTTAGATAGTGAATGATTATCCCTAAGGAGAAAATGTATACATGTATACAGTGGGATTTATCATTATACTAGTAAATTTTTATAAGCATTTTCACTTCAATGGCATATGTAATATGACTGCAATTTTGAATGAAAAATTAGGCATCTCTTTTCTCTACTATTTCTTGTATTTTCAAAATATATAACCTTTTAAAAACAAAAATATGGCTAATTTTTAATATATTTTACTTCTCAAGTAAAAATCACTGAACTACAGACTGTAGCCTCACCATGCTGCAGGGCACATGACCACTGCACAGAGCACTGCATCCTCTGCTGAAAGCACAAAGTCACAAACTGCACATGTGAAGTACCAAGAGGAGGCTGAATTAACACTGTCACCCAAGTGGCACCTTGGGTATGCAACCTCTCGATTGCATTCAAACTTGAACTTACATGGGAATTTAGTCTTTGTCACTGAATGGCCAGGAGCTGCATCGCAGTGAAAAATTAAAACAAAAATCTCATTGTGAGAAGATATGAGCCTGAAACTAAGCTCAGTTTATTTTATCCTTTAAAGAGAGAAAGACAAGGCAGGCTTGGTAGCACATGCCTGTAATCCCAGCTACTTAGGCTGAGATAGGAGGGTTGTGATTTTAAGGCCAGTCTGAACAGCTTTGTGAGAGCAATGTCCAAAAAAAAAAAAAAAAAAAAATGGCAAAAGCAAATACCAGAATATCTAAAATGTTTCGTAATACAAAGTAGCTCTATTGACTAATAATTTCTAATTTCAAATGTGGGAAATGGTTGAGTTACACTGGGCCATCCAGCTCTTAAGACAACAAAATGGTGACCTACACCAGTGACACAGGAGGACGTTAGTTAGGAGACACTGTTGGCTAGGCTAGTGAGTTCAGAACCAGCAAAGGATGATTCCATCAAATGTGCGAGTGGATGGGTAGCCGCATGACGGATGGCTGGATGGAGAGATCGCTGGGTGGGCAGGCAGACACCCAACAGATTAAAGAAAGGAAGGACAACAGAGGAGGAGGAAGAAAAAAAGACACAAGTGTCTGAATTGTTTTCCTCATGGGTAAAACTACAACTTCTATTTACTTCTTGCTCCCTAGTTTTCTCACATTAAACATGACTCTTGAACCATTAAATTGACTCTTACGGAAGAAGTCACACTTCCAAAGAAATTCTGTGACTTCCCAACGTTCACCCAGAACTTGGGCTTGAAGTCTGGGTTGTGAATCTTTTAAGAGATGCAGTCTACTGTCCTGGAAAAAATGTGTGCCAGTGCTTCCCCCTTCAGCAAGACAAGGCAGCATCCTTCTGATGTTCTAAGGAGTCTTCACACACCTAGTCCAGAACCAAAGGCCTCCACTGGTCAAGGATAAATTCGTAAGCTACATGCAAAGGCCACTTATGCCCTTCTTACAAGAAATCACTGGGTCTGGCTAGGGCTCATGACTTTGTCTCTTCTAAAGATTACTTTGAACTCATCACCAAGAAGTAGGAACTAGAGGGACTCTTGTTTAATACTGCTATGCTAAAAATAATCTGGTACTCTCCCATTTTGAACACCCTTATCCCAGGGCTCTTGCCACTTTCCAAAGCAGTTCTGGAAGTCCTCTCTCATGGTTTTACAAGGCGTGCTCACAACCAAAGTGAACATTGCTACCAAGTGCCATCTAACCGAATGGCAGGCTTGTAAAACCGTGGCAGTGTGTGTTCTTATATTTAGTGGATCAGGCACTGCGTAACTTCCGGTTCTTCCCTGGAGTCAAAACACCATAAAGGCAAATATTTTGAATAAATTCGGGCCATGGAGGCACCCACGACAGCACGAGACCCAGGC
This sequence comes from Ctenodactylus gundi, assembly GCA_004027205.1. Classification (NCBI taxonomy): domain Eukaryota; kingdom Metazoa; phylum Chordata; class Mammalia; order Rodentia; family Ctenodactylidae; genus Ctenodactylus; species Ctenodactylus gundi. The sequence goes on from PVKB01000438.1 coordinate 638,232, forward strand.
AACTGAAGACCCTCAGGAAGAGGAGGACTTCCAGAACTACTTCAGAAAGTGGCAAGAATGATGGGATAAGCATGTTCCGAGAAATGGCCATGGGTCTTTAACATTCATCCCATATTTCGACCACACTTTATATGTGTGTTTCCAGACAGGTCAGCCCACTAGTTTCCAGAACAATGAGGAACTCACTCATCAGGAGAAGGGATTCCTGCATGAGTAGCTGCTGGAAATACCTCTCATCCCGATTTTTCATAGTTAAGAATTCCATGTAATCCGACCAGCGATGCATATTGTGATCCCAGAGCTGGCCCCAGAGGGCCCATCACACCACACCATTATCTCCGAGCATGGGTAGAGGACAAGCTGCACTCTGGGAACACACGAATGCACATTTTCCAATTGCCTGATCCAACCCTGCTGCCAAAGCCTTCCTCACGCCCACTTTCTCCTCTCATTGATCTCACCCACCCAGCTTGGCAATACTGATGTGCCATGTCCACTGGTGGTGTAGATAGGTCAATATATCCATCCACATTTAATTAGATAAGCAAGTGAGATGCCTAGGAAACACAAAGCATCCTTTAGTGTCCCCTGCCACACAATGTTCACCAAAAGGATGCTGAACAAAATAAGGTACTGTTGTTCATAGAGGCTCTTCAAAGCAGCCAAAGGGTCCGTGCATCTCAAATTTCAGAAAATGGAACTTGAGCAAAAAATGCATCCGATATTTCTTGAGCAGCCAGATAAGGACAAAGGCCGTGGATATGCCAGGCATCAATTAAGATCTGTATCTAAATCCTACACTTTGTGTCTCTGCCGGCCAGATGCACGTTTGTGTGTAAGTGTAGGCTGTCCCTCACACCATGCCATTAGCGATGTCTTCCTTGTTCCTCTCCACCCTTGTGTCCCTGGACTGACAGGCTGTGTTGTACTCTAAGATTGAATTGAGGCTATGCTGTTTTTAAGACTTAACTTTGGATGGTAAGGGAGAAGGGGGAGAGGATATTCAGCTCCCAATGAAGCCCAGAGAAGAGCTTCTCACTCAGAAGCACCAACGGCAGTAACTCTGGCTGAGCCACTACAGCCTCGAGGGCCACGAGGTCACCACATGCACACGGGTGGCTCTCATCAGCTGCACCTAGTATGCCACTTATCTGCTCCATAGAAACGTCTATGGTCTTTGTTATACCATTGAATGCTTCATACAAAAAAAAAAACCTGGCTCAGTGATCCCTATCTTCCAGATAGCAATGGCACTTATTCACCTATCAGTTGTGTATGAGATTAGCTACAAGGGCTTAGAACCGTGGTAGCAGTTGTAGTTGCAGCACCAGCAGCAGCACCAGCCAACACTTACTCAGTACTTACTAGGTACCAGGTACTATCCTAAGCCATTTTCATGTAACATCTTCAGGACTCAGTCCCCCATATGTAAAACAGGACTGAAACAGTACCTGCACACCAAGTTATCCTAAAAATTAAGCAGTAGTGGAGTGTGCTAATGGACAGTGGGGAGACCAGATTCATACTCAGGGTTTGTGTTTTAGCTACTTGTATTAACCATATTTCCCACTTCCATGGACTGCTAGCTTTAGCAGGTATCCTACATTCATGTCAGGTGAACCCCATTCTAAACAATCCAATACATGTCCAAGTCTCCTCCTTGATACCACTGTGCTGTACCTAGTAACCAAGTTCCTGTGAGTTAGCTCAGGCACACCTAAGGCACGTGTACTCAGCTCCCTTAATCTCTGGAGACTTCTTGTTTCAATGATTACTAGATATAATTTCCATAAGCCTGTGTAAGGAGACCCCGGGGACACTTCCCGACATGGACCCTGTGATCCTAGGCCCCATCTTGTATTCATGCTTCCTTCCCACAGGATCAAGTAGGACCCCTGTCCTTCAGCAGAGAATGGCCAGGGTCATCTTCAAAATATACAGACATTGGCAATGTGTGACTCTAGATAGGATACATTTTCCCCAAGAAAAGAAAATGTTAAAATCTGCAAATCTCCTGCCGGGTGTATTCTGGTTATCCTGCTTGCTATTCATGTGGATGAATAGAAATAAATCTAAAGAAATAAAAGGAAAATGTGCTCCTTGGTAACTCACATGGTTATGACTGGATGCATGACGGCTTTAAAGAAAAACACGGAGTCAAAAATGAACTTTTTTTTCTGGACAATCAACTGATGGTTCCAACGAGGTCTCATGTCTTCACAACAGGCTATAGACCAAACCTTCAGTGCAAAAGCCAATGTGTGTGCCAGCCCCAAACTCCAGACCTGTGTAAACCACGTTCTAAATTCAGGTGTTCTGTGACAATGGAGCACATCAGACCCAAAGATCAAGTGACATGGAATTCGATAGTAAACAGAAGGTGAATGGCCCCTCTGCCTACTCTGTGACTCCAGATGTCCAAACACCAAGGTCTCCTTGCAATTGAGACAATCAGAGTGCACTTGAGCCCAAGAAGACAACCCACCTGCAAAAAACTCGGGGACAAGAAGCAGAGACAGTTCTAAATTGTTGCATCACTTCAAGGCAATTTGCAAAAATGAAACATTGAGATCTCGCCATATCTAGCTCGCTTCCTCATTTAAAGAAATAGTATTGGTGAGAAAAATGTTTTATTTGCATCCTCAGCACAGGCGTCAGATGCCAGGTTTATCTCAATTCAGATATGGGTTTTAAAGCTGTAAACATATGGTTACCGTTTCTGTAGAGCTGTTTAGAAAATTTTTATGGATTGAATCCTTAGTCCTGTCATCCAAGCCAGGCTTGGAGATTTTTAAAACTGCTACGGAGCTCTTTACATCCTTAAGGCTCATTTATAACAGGAATTGGCTCTGGGAAGTGTTTATATGCTCTTTGGTATTGTCTATAATTACTTTCTCAGCTGAGGTGGTGAAGAAAGGAAACCTAGACCAAGAAAAACTTGATTGAATAAATAAAAGTGCCTTATGGGGAATACTTTCATGTCGGTGGTCCTGCAATTTTCTCTTCAACTATAATTTAAAAATAAATGCCCACATTCTACCATGGATATTAAAAGAAGCATCACTGGGCTTTGTTAAGTGGGCCTGCCAGGCTGGAGGTTTCAGTAGCTGCTGAGTGAGGAGACCGGGACAAGGATCACGGAGTCCCGCCTCCACAGCTAGTAGGATGCATCTGAGAAAAACACTTCCGCTTCACCTGGAGAAGATGAAACCCATGTGCACAGTGCAGGAATGAATCCATGGTAGGGGACTTGAGGGTACAATCACTCTTCTGAGGGTGACTGAGCTAATACTCAAGACCAGAGCACATGCTTGGTGCTTCTTGAGGGGTTTGTATGACCCAGAGACTGGGGTTGTGCATGCGGAGCTGGTGACACCTGAACTGAGATCTGAGATGAAGAACAAGTCCATTGGCCTTGAAATTAGTGCAGGCCCTGGGGCAGCAGTCACCGCCCACCCCCCCTCTATTTCACCTCTCAGATGGCTCTACTTTGCCAACAAAGCCCAGGTTGCTCCTTCTTACTCATGAGATCGTGTCTACTGTGAGGAGTACAAACAGTGAGGACCACAGAAAAGTAGGTGGCAGATAGAGATCAACCAACAGTAACCCCCAAGACCACATCATGATGTGGTCAGCGTACACAGTAACCATAGCACCTTGTCACTCATTCATATGAGACATTGACAAGTGCACAATTTGTGTTCTTCATGAGGCAAATGTGTACACAATCAGGCCCTGTACCCATGGGTTCTCCATTTGTGCATTCAACCAATACAGCACAGATCAAAAATAATTGGGAGGAAATGCATTTATAATGAACACTTACAGACATTTTTCCTGGGCAATTTTCCCTAAGCAATATAATAGAAGGCTGAGGCAGGAGGATGGCAACTTCCAGAAGGTCAGGCAGCTTAGCAATTTAGTAAGGCCCTGTCTCAAAATAAAAGCTAGTTTTTTTTAAAAAAAGTAGACTTAGGATACAGCTCAGTGCAAAACCCCTGGGTTCAATCTCTAGTACTGTAAATACAATAATAAGATACCAAATGTAACACAGCAGTTACATTGGTTGTTAGGAGCTAAAATGTCCCCCAGAGGCTCATGTGTTGAAGACCTCATCCCCAGCAAGAAGTGCTACTGGGAGGTGAGGCAAATTCAAGAAGAAAGCAGGTCACTGGAAGGTGTGCTTGTCCGTGGCCCTTGGCTCCCTCCCTCTGCATCCTGTCTGTCATCTGGTGAGGGCTCTGCTCCACCATAGGCATCTACCATGATGTTGTGCCCCTTCACGGGCCCAGAAACCCACGTGACCATGGAATGCCTCTGAATCCAGGAGACAAACTAAGCCTTTCTCCTTTCAGACATCAATCTCAGATTCTGGCACAGCAAAGAAAAGCTAACACAATTATATTGGCTATTATAAATAATCTGCAGATGATTTAAAACATGTGAGAGTATCACACATTCAATAATGCTCAGCGAAAGAGACCAAGCACAAAAGAATGACCACAGCCGATGTCCCTCCTACTAAATTCACAAGAACAATGGCATTAAAAAGACCACACCAAGGAGATAAGGTAGAAAGAGGGGCAACAGACTGCTAGGGAAGGAATGAATCCCTGAGAATCATGGGGAATGCCTAAGGCAAGGGTAAGAAGGAAGAAAAGGCAAAAATTAGTGTAAATCATCACTGATTCTCCAAGCCATATGTTTCTAATGTGTTACAGAATTTGGAATATACATAGTAAATAATAAAATATGTGAGAGAATATAAGGGTAAGCTTTACTTCTATACATATGCTACTCCACATACAGATGAGAAATTGATTACCCAGCTGCATCAGGAAAAAAAATAACAAGAGGAGTGGTCAGAGACAGAGGCTCACTATTCAGGGAAAACCATCTGGTCCTATGTTTACCTTATATATTAATGAACCAGAAATCCATAAAATAGAAAGCAACGATTCACACAGTAGTCTCAGAACAGTGTTCGCTTCAAAGAAAGGCAGCAGACAAAAAAAAAAGTAATTTCAGAAAAACTGAAGTATTTCGTTGGCCTGTCTTAAACACAGGAGGCACCTTCCTTCCCTGCTGCATTTCCATTCACACTACAGCAGTTCCAGAACTTTCTTCTTCTTGTTAGAAAACCCCAGCACCTCCTGTCCCTTCCCCTTCTCTTTCCTGCAGATTGTGCGTGACAAAGTCCCCAAGGGCTTGGCTACAGGTGTAGAACTCACCCACAGGCCGGAGAAGCAAACTGTTTCAGCCAACCTAACACCCTCACTTCCGGGTCAGGAAGTGGGCGTAGCTGCATTGCTAATCTGACATCCCATTTCACCACATTTTATTGACTATCAGGAGAACTTGAGGTTGGGAAGCACACACAACTGCAGTCTGGACCTGGATACAACCCATCTCATCTTCCCGTGAGGACTGACCTTGGGATGATACTGGTAGGAAAAGGACCTGAGCAGCCTGTGTTGACCAACACAATCCTGGATGTGGTGTGTCAGAAATGGCATGACATAAATAAGTGGAAGAGTAATCAAAATATACAGGAAATGTTTACATTTTAAATTACAGTAAAAGACATATTACCATGAAACCCCCTCAAAACATACCCCCCCCCCTTGATTCTAATACATTTGTCCCATCATTCTTGCCACTTTCTGGAGCAGTTGGTCTCTTTCCTGAGTGTCTTTAAAAGATGTGATCAAAAACATGGTGGTGGCATCCAATGAAAGTGTGTCCTCAGCCAGTTTAGTCACTGGTTCCAGCACCATGCAACTTCTGGCTCTCCCCCAACATCAAAAGGACCAAAGTCAACAAAGCGCATAGGCCTGGGACCTCAATGCAGCACAAGAGCGGAATTAAAAGAAGAGGACGTCCCAAGTGGCTTCAGATAGTAGCAAGAACAGCAGGATACGCATGCTCAAGGAAAGCGGAAGCGTTCTGAGGAAGGTTTATGGCAAAGCATCTTCTACTAGAAGAATTCAAACATTTACCGTATATTTTGACCACATCGTGCTTTCTCTCTCTCCATCCATATACATATACACGTGTGTGTGTAAAATGATGAGCATCACAAAATAATGTAGTAACCCATAAAAGCTTTAAAAAATGGTCAGGGCAGACTTTGGCAAAACTGGCTCCATCTTAGCCCATCTAAGCAGACTCTACTTTTCTAGGCCTGGTGGCATTTCTATTAAATTAATTACATGTAAATAAACTTGGACACAATGAAACACTAACATTTCCTAATTCACTCTTACTATTTCTAATCCTTTGCTCATGAAATAGCATTCTACTTATAATCTAGAGTCCCATACAACGAGCTAAGTAGCAAAAGAAAGCCAGGTGATCAGAGACATAAGCGGGTTGTTCTCCATCAGCTCCAGTCTTCATTGAAGATTAATTAATGGCATCCTGGATTCATACATCAGCCTATGTTGCTTGGGTAATGTGAGTTTGTCCCTGAGAAATTTTCTGCATTTTGTGAACCAAAAGAAAAAAAAATCATAATGAATCGTCACTTTGCTAAACCTCTTGGAAGATAGTCTAGATGCCATTTTTAAAACTTACCAGTTGTACTGGACATGGTGGTGTATACATATAATCCTAGAAAACAGGAGGCTGGGACAGGAGGATAGGAAGTTGGAGGCAAACCTGGGCAACCTACTGGCTTAGTGAGAATCTGTCTCAAAATAACAACAACACAGGACTTAGTACACGGCTCGGTGAAAACTGAGTTCAATCCCCAGTACTCAAAAATATATATAAAATTTATCATCTACAAAGAGGCATTTTTAGCCATTTTTAAAAATAATGAACTCTTGCTGTAGAAACTGCCTTTTAGAAGATATATATGTAAGTTAAACAAAGATAAAAATCAGTTTTACTGCCAACTTTAGATAACTACTGTTAAATTCTTGATATCTTTACTTCTACTTTTAATTCTGTGTGCATCTCTGGAAGTAAATACAAAATTAGTCATACTAGAAATAATTTTGTAATCTCTTTCATCTAATATAATACCCTCAACATTTCTCGTGCTATTAAATACATTCTGAAAATGTCTTTAATTAAATGTTTTCTGGGTGTTTAAGCTAATTTTTTTATTTCATTAGAGTAAAACTGACTCTGGTGAACATTTCAGCCTTATAATTATGCACATCCCTGTACAGACTCTTAGGGTAAATTCCACTGACCCAAAATCTATGAACCTTTTCTGTGTTTTCATCTGTACAGCCAAATTATGCCCCAAATCTTGCTGAACTGACTTTAATGAATAATTTCCTTATGGTACCAGAAGGAGAATTCTGCTCACCATTTACCAACAGTGAACAATTCTCAATTTTTTTCTAATGTGAATGGCACCTTTATATTTTATAATAATTTGCACTTTTATCCTTCATAAATATGAATTTTTTCAAATATCTGCCACACCGTCGTTTTGTAACCATTCATTCCTGACTTTCACACACTCTCTCCTTGGGATGAGCCCCCTTTTGCCTTAATTTCTAAAGTCTCTTTTGATGTTAATCTCATGTCATATACCAAACTTTTTACCCCATTTATCTCATGCAGATTGGTAATGCTTATGAGAATTGGGGGGTGTAGGGGTAGATGCTTATAGGAATTTGGCATACCAGTAAATAGAATTTCTAAACATTTTGTTAGCCTATAAATGTGCACCCATGTACCTCTAAGTAAATCAGCTGCAGTTCAGGGCTCTGCCTAGTGTCCATATTTTATACCAAATTATCTCCTATTATGGATTTTAGATGTAACACACCTTCCAAAACTCTCATGTTCAAAAGTGGGCCTCTGGAAGCTTATGGAAATAGAGAGGTGCTCTATTCATCAGTGGGGTTATCCACTGATGATTTCAGTGGCTGAATGTACCAGGAGGAAGAGGAGGAGAAGCCTCACAAACCCTGCAGAGGTGGGCCTGGTTGGGGGTACAGGATCCTGGGGACATGAGCTGGAAGGATGCATTCGTATACCCAGCGCCTCCCTTCTCTGCTTTCTGGCCACGGTGAGAGGAACAGCTGTCCTATGTCATGCCCTTCCATCAATGTCTTTTCTACCATCAACTTAGCCAGCCACAATGTGCTGAGAACTCTAAAAGTGTGAACTAAAATAAACTTCTCTTCCTTTAAGTTATGGGTGGCAGGAATTGTGTCTAGTGACAAAAAAGTAACTAAGACACCCTGTATTTCCGAGGTGAGGCTGCGTGTAAGCATACAGCCAACCTGGAATCTGAGGTTTCATCCCAAAGAAGAATTCTAGAACGGTAGTTCCCAGCCAGTGGTGACTTGGCCTCCTAAGAAACATTTATCAAGGACTGGAAACACTAGGGATGTCATAACTGGGGAGAACTGTCACTGGCATCTGACAAGTAGAAGCCAGAGATGCATCTAAACATTCTGCAAAATTCAGCCTACCCCAACAAAAAATTACCCAGCCCCAAATACAAACAGTTGAACTGTTCTAGAACAAGTCAGATGCTTTATGTTCCCCTTTTGCATTTGTGCTGTAAAAAATAATACTGACCCATATTATCTTCTATCATTTAACTTTTATACCTTATGATTCTTAGAAATTTCAAGTAACAAGAAAGCCACGTTTATGGCCAGATCAGAAAATTTACTTAACTTGTAAATCAGGTCACAATGTCTTCATGGATGTGAGTACATATAACAGAAAGTGGCACAAATTCTCACAACTTATTTGATTAAATGCACTATTCCATAAAGGCAAACTGAACAGTATGGATTTCATCTGAATGGAGAAAGGCGAATGCTAGTAAACTCTCTGAGCAATTGCACTGCAAATAGAGAGCCCACTTACTGCAGAACTGATAATGTATGAATACCTTATTCCCTTGACTGAATAAATGTTCAAAATTGGCAGGCTGAAGTAGGCTTGAGAAGGTGACACTCGTGGCACTGGGGGTAGTGCAATGGGCTTCTGGCCAGTGGCAGATGAGATTTTTAGAGGTGACATGACAGAACAAAAGGACGAGGATAACTTGGACATTTTGCATTGAAACAGTAACTTATGTAACTCTTCATGAGCATCTGCCATCTGAGCTGGTGGCCTTCAGATGTCACCTCCTCTGCCCCTTTATTATGGCCAGCATCATAGGGCCCATAAACTTGCCTAAGATTCTGTGAGGCAGATGATTCCTGCCCTCGCATCCCCATAACGACCCACATTCCAGAGTAAGTAACGAAAATAATGAGCATGATTAGGAAAGACAGATGGAATGCACTATCAGCACAAAAGCTGTCCCTCTAGTTAGGGTCCCTTACTCCCCAGGGAGAGGTTTTCATCTGAAAATTGAGCTGTCTTTTGAGAGCTTGTGACAAGCCACACTCAGAACTCAGATTCTGTTCTCTGTATCTACCCTGAACCAAAGATTAGTAACTCCTATCTTCCAGTGACATGGGAAGTAGAGAAAAATAAGTTATTTTCCACCCAGTTACTTTAGCTTCTATCCCTACTATTGGAAACCACAAACCAAGCAGTTCCCTGAAATTTCAGAGCAACCTCTTGCTGGCCCGCACTTGCCAACACATTATCACCAGTCTATCAAAGACTCCTCTATTCTCCTGCCCCTGTGATCTTAGCACTGTTGTAGTCTACCTTCCATTTGTCCTGTACTTGAACACCAGTACCTTCATGCCTGCCGACACTCACTTTCCCACAACCTACGAGCTGAATTAACATGTCTTAGTATTACAGCATTTTGGTCTTCTGAACTCTGACCAGAATCACCTATCAGGCTTTATCTCTAACATCCTAAAGTTTCTCCAGCCTGTATCTCTGCATCTTCCCAAACTCCTCTTGCAAACCAGTTCTGAACCACACAAGTCAGGTATAGTCACCGCAATGACTTCCCGTTAGCAGCACAAACTTTCTGTATTAGTCACTTTCTGGTTGCTGGAATAAAATACTACACACCAGCTACTGGAAAATAATAGGTTTATTTTGGCTCATTATCTCTGTTAATTCAATCCATAGCTGTCTGGCTCCAAGGCAAAAAAGGCCTGGCAGACCAAAGCTAGTCAACTTATGGCAGCTAGCAAGCACAGACAAAAGAAAGTTGCCAGGAACAAAAATACATCCTTTGAATTCTTGCCCCCAGTAACTTGCTTCTTCCAACCAGAACCTGCCTTCCATCAGCACCCTATCCAGCTATGAACTCATCGATACACTAATCCACTGACGAGTTTCATACTCCCATAATCCAATCACCTTCCCAAATCCCGCCTCTTAATACATGAAACGTTTGGGCAACATCATTGATCTAAACCATCACAGACACCATCACAGTTTCACTGTTTTTATACCAGGTTATATTCCTTGACCACTGTGTGAAGATGGATTTTGATGACAAACCTAGCTTAGTTAAAAAAAAAAAATAAGTGAGCTCCGATTAATGCTGAACAGAGATTTTTCAATGCCTCATTTTATCCTTTAAGTGGAAGAGTGGTACCACGTAAGTTAAAAGAAGGTATGGATGGCAGCAGTTGATTATAGGTACCCAGACCAATGAACACTCGTACCCCAATCCTGAGTTTTCACATAGCCACTATGTTTCTGCTGTTTGCCCTTGTTCCTCCACACTCTCCCCACTCCAACCTGCTCCCTGCTGAAAGGTGGGGGCCTCTAAGTAGCACATCAATAGGGCTGTGTGCCGTGTGTCATGACCATCATAGAGCTCCTGTGGAAAACAAAAATGAGTCAGTGAGCAACGTCATTTCCCCGGCCCCCTGCACATCTCCCTGCCAATCACCTCAGGCTATGTCCCTTGATGAAAAACCATTTGATCATCTCAATGTGGTTGCTTCCCTCTTCTCATCCCTTTGGAAATGAGGTGATGACCGCGCCAATGCTATTCTCTCTGGGGCACAGCACTATCTCTAGTGGTCCTCCGGCCCACTGTCATGAGGCTTTGCAAATGAGCCTCATCACAATGTGGTTGGTATTGTGAAAGTGTTGCCTGCTTCCCGTTGGAGCTCTGAATGATGCACTGCTCTGGGTTGCCTCTCTGTTGGAAGTGAGGTGAACAGCTACAGAGAAGCACATGCTAGCACAAGCCAGGAAGGTATTCTGTGTTGAAGAAAGAAGGAAGGGGACATTCGCAGCCACATTTATCCACTCACTTGGGATCGCAGCTTTTCTCTGCTCAGGAGTGTGACTGAGCAGAGGTATATCCAACCATTGAAAATCTTTTGCTTACCTTTTTTCTCTATGTAATTTAAACTCAAATGCGTCACCTGGATTTGCGACAGAGAGGTACAGAAAAGCAGAAGACGACCGAGCCCAGCCAGCATCAGAGAATGAGAATAAAGAGGACAGTGCTGGTCCTGCCCTTCCCGTCACTTGACTTTCCCAAGGTCTGCCTTTCCTAGAACCAAGACATACAAGTCTTCCCAGATCTTAGTCAAAAAACAGAAAAGAAATAGCTGACTATTCACTGCTTCAGTGATCTAAGAACACACGTGCTACGACTGGCAGCATAGATGAACCGAAGAGAGAAGAGACCCTGCAGATGTCACCTTCACTCATCAAGTGAAAGAACCTGTCCTTCAGTGGTTCACTCGTGACCTGGCACAACATGTGCTTGGCAATCACACCTGAAGACTCTCATCTGCTCTACGGTGGCCCTATTTCTTTGCAGCTGAGAGACCACTCAGGACCGTGAAGCCTCTTCCTGTGCCCAGCATCCAGAAATTAGGCCTCCAAGGCCAGCTCAGGAAAGGGAATAACCAGGGCTCTGGCTCTCACTGTACAGAGGATGATGATCAAACATCCAAAGCGAACAGGGCTGTCTCGGAGAAGGCAGGCTGAGGGAGCAATCAAACGCTATTTAGGGAAACAAAAGGAAGAGGAATTAGGCTGCAGGCCTCTGGCCCTTCAGCAGGGAGACCAGTAATGTTCACACCAATTCCCTTTCCGTAAGACTCTTTCTAAGCTTCTCTAGCTCTTCAATTCACTGCCTTCAATAGCCTTTTCATCCCTCAAGGTCCAGATCAAATGACTCCTCCTTAGTGGAGGCTTCCCATTGGAGAAACCAGCTGCTCCTTTTCTACACCCTCACAGCATGCTAACTCTCTTCTGCACCTGACACTTCGTAAGATGTCTACTTTGCCTCCCCCCAAATGGTTTGTGAATGGACCAAGAGAACAGAGATGTCTTACAGATTTCTGAATAAAAGCAAGCCTTGGATTAAAGTGGAAGAGCATGAAATGTCACTGAGTTTGATAATAACCGATTTTATATTCAATGGACACCAGACAATTCTCTTTACTTCACCCTAGCCTCAGTTTTTTTCTAGGTGCATCACTGGTAGAAAAATATGGAGTGTGCAATGCGCGTATTATGATTCAGATGTAAAATATCCCCTCCATTTCCCACGTTTGCCTACGAGGCTGGGTCAGAAGGGGAAGGGCCCTGGGGACACGCCTTGGAGGCTGCCACCTTGTCCTGGGGAGCCTCCCTTCTCTCTCTGCTTCCCGGCTGCCATGGGGCGAGCAGCCGCGCTCCACGGTGTCCTCCCACCATGCATTCCTGCCTTGGATCCAGCCCACTCTAAAACTGAACCTCCTGGAAACTGTGAGCCAAATAAACCTCTTTCTCTTCAAGTTGTGGGTGTTCTGATGACAAGCAAGTGACTCGGAACACAGAACAGACTTTGACAATGTTTAAGCCCGAGATCCCCCAAAAAGTGGAGCCTAAAGGATTTGTGGGCAATACAGCTTAAATTTTTCTAAGCCACAAAGACAAGAGTGGTTATTAGGAACAGCAACACAGAAAAGGAGGGAAAGTTAAAATAAGCCGTGCTATCGAGCTGGTTCCCTCTTGGGCACCTGGAGTCCGCCCCGCCACCCCCATTGGAGACTACATGGAAGAACCATGCAGACATCACTTCACAAGTGCCTCCCATCCCAAGGGCAAGATGAGAGGAGAACTTACCCACACGCTCCAAACACCTGTTGGTTAAGATTTGCACACATGCATGTTCTTACCTGTGTCATGTGTAAGGGCATGGCCAGGAATGACTGAGCTAATTTCCACAGGTTCCCCCAGTGACAGCAGCAGAGAAGCCCAAGGACAGAAAGCAAATGATCAACAGGGCAAAGGGTGTGAGGGGGGTCAGGTCAAAGCCTAGCACAGCTGGTTACTACAGCAACAACTCAACCAGAGAGGCAGCCCCAAAAATGTGAGGCAGGGCACACAAAATGTCTGATACATGCATCTCAGGATCATTTTTATCAGGCTTTTGTGTTTCTTATGCACCTTACAAAATAAGCCTCACTAATCCTAGGATTTTAATTGTTAGAATGTTAGTAAAAAGAGTGGGATGATACGACTAGAACTCCCCAAGCTTCACCAGGCTGTGAGTGAAGAGTCATAATAAAATCCAAATTCCAATCACCGTTAGCACTGAGCTCCCATCCTCCATCTTCCAGCAAGTTTCTCCCACTTAAATTTCCAAGCCTCCAGTGGGCACCTCAGACTCACTCACAAACCCATCCATCATCTGTTGCCCACAAAGTTTCTTCTCTCCTCTGCATCTTTCTTTGGTGCCTCTTAACAGCTCCCTCTGCCCACCATGAGACCACACTGAGAACATCGTCTGCCTTGCTCCCAATCATCACACCCTCCAGAGGCCCAGTGGGGCACTGTTTTCACTCAACCCATGTCAGGACTGTGCTGCAGCCCACAGGGTACCGTGAAGATGCTTCTCTGCTCTCCTTAATACCCAGGCCACACCTAGAACAGAAAAAGAACAAGCAGTGCTACCAAGCAGGCCAGTCATGAAGACCGTCTCTGCTCCTTCAGCCCTCGTCATGGAGCTCTCCTCTGTCCCCAGCCATCACCACCACAAAGCTCATACAAAATGGCCTCCTTCCTCTTCCAGCCAAAAACAGTTTTTGTACAAATAAACACAAAAATGCCAGCTGCTCACATCCCATGCTAGTGTTGCACTGGACATGCCCAGGCAGATCTGAACTCCAGCAATGGCCACAGGCTGGCCCAGGCCACCTCTTCACTAACCCCATGACTATCTGGGAGCTTCGACATGCCAGAGAGGGTGAGTGTCTAATCCCAAGAATGCAGTATAGCTCTAAAATCTCCCCAAGTTTTTGTGCTTTTTCCCTAGGGGGAAAAAAAAGAAACAATTAAATCTTAGCAGATGTCCTGAGTAGCTTTTATTCCGGCATTCTCCCACTTCCATTCACATTAGAAAGAATTTTTTTCAGTTGGCAGAGATCCCCAACCTCCAAGTACCTAACCTCCAAGACCCATGTAGTAAACTCTAAAGTACAAAATATTTCACTGGATGTATTTTCAAATGACTAAGTTCTCTGAAAATGAACTTAAAGGACATGCAACATCAGCCTTTAATTATGGCTGCTATAGAAAAAAAAAAAATCACTTCCAGTGTGTTCCAGCTTGATCCAGCTATTTGTACTAGTAGAAGCCAAGCGCAAAAGAAAATAGCAATAAAACAAGGTGGCATGTTGACAGCTGAGATGCTGTGTGACATCTGGGGTAGCTATGTGGCTCCCAGATTAAATCCTTATCCCCTGAAAAGAGCCATCTATGAACTTTGTCAGTCAACAACTCAGCCACCCATACATAAAGCCTTTTCCCCACCACCTCCTCAAAAAATATCGAGGATGATGTTAAGGAAACAATATATGGATCACACCTATTCCAGTGAAAGGCAACACTTTTCCCCTTGACTAACTTACAATCTGTGCTCTAATTTTTATCCACCATTTGCTATGCCTCACTTTCACAAAAGAATTCATTATTCTCCTTGGACTTCAAAAAAATGACATCAAAGTCTAACCGTGAATGAAAGCTCTGGTTCAGGCATGATTTTGTTTTCTTCTCCCAAGTAAATATTTGCACTTGCTGGAGGAGCTTACACTGATGTGTCTGTAAACTGAATACATTTTCTTTTTATGAGAAGGTAAGTAGCTCAGAACAAAGGAACACAAAGCAAAGTTCCCCGTGCTCTCTTCTGAGTGACCTCCAGCCCACTGCGCAGGTGAAGAGTTGAGCAGACAGACAGGCTGGTCTCCATGGAAGCTCAGTTTGCAGTCTCAGCTCTGGCAGGTTGGCAGTGATGCTAAATGATGTTGAAATTGCATGTGATAGATTTTAGATTATGACTATTGTCCGCCGGGGACTGGAGAGTCTCGCACAGTAAGAGGGGGCCCAGTATGGTTATCTTAAGCTTCCTTCCACAGTAAAAAGGCATAAATCCTTCACATTATAAACTAACCTTTTTGTTTGTCCAGGAAAGTGATTAAGTACCATAGTGGTTTAGCTAATTAGAAACTCTAGGTGCAGAATAACAAGTCGCTCTGTTCTAGAAAGAAATCCAATCATGCTCAATACCATTCTAGACAACTTTCCTTGAGTTCATGCTAGAAATAAGTGATATGCTCAATTTAGCCCAAATTGACATGTAACACTTCACTCTTTGCAAAACTAGGGAGCTTCTGACCTCCTCCAAACATTGAGTTATTGATATGTTGTGTTTTGTTCCATTTGGGAAAAGATGAGTGGGATTTGTGTGAAGAACTGTGAGCCACAGAAAAACAATAGGAAGGGTTCCAGGGCTTGGCCCCCAAGGAAATGGAGCAGATGAGCAAGGATGGTCTTGAACCTCAACAAAATTGAGTCCCTAAGAACCCCCACCCACAACCCATCCCAGAAAAACAACCCGAGGCAGGCCCTGAGAAAGAGCCAAGTGCCTGTGTGAGACGGCAGAGGGGCACCAGGGTTGATTAGAAAACCCAATGAAAGTTTAAATTTAAAGCAATTTACATCAGTAAAAGACACGTTGCCAATAACAACGGAACCGGTGTGTTCAGAGAGGGGAAGTAGTTTCAGCACTTTGAGTAGTAACAGCAACACACTTTACTGTAACAATTTTTAACTGAAACATTCACCACATCTGTTGACCACTCCTCACTGATCAAATGTTGAAAGCCATGTCTGTCAAACAAAAGCACCACAGTGTGTCCTCACTCACTTTATCCACCAAATCTGCCATTCTGAGTGTCCTGGCTCTTCCCCAAAGTCAAGGTGACTGTGAATGGCAAACATCTTGAATCAATTCAGAATAACTTCTTTAGGAAGGAGGAAGGAACAGGGGAGAAAATAAATGAGAAAAACTTTTGAGACAGGGTCTCACTGCAATCCAGGCTGGTCCTGAACTCACTATGGAGCTCAGACTGGCCTCAAACCCATGGCAATCCTCCTGTCTCAGCGTCCGAAGTGCTGGAATCACAGGCATGCGCCACCACACCCACCTTTATGTAGTGCTGGGGAATCGAACTCAGAGCCTTGAGCTTGCTCAGCAAGCACTTTAACTGCTGAGCTATTCCTCCAGCCCAGAAAAACATCTTATACTTGATCAAAATATGAAAGAGTATTTCATACTTATCTCCCTCGGGATACTGTCACCACTGCCCTCAAAATAAAGTATTGGTCATCTGAGGGTATTTGGGGGTAACTTCCTTTCTCAAAGTGGCTAATTCTCCATCACTAATTTTGCTAGCATGTCTGTGATGCATAATTATATTCATCTTGAGGACTTGGTACACATCACCCCTTAGTCATTTCTACTCTAAACCCCTATACTTCCATTTTCCACCCTGTTCTCGGAGCCCCTTTCCACCTCCACAGAGACTATCTCCCCGTTTCCTATCATTTCTCTTATTTTGCTCTGTAATTTTTATTTTGGATTTCTCATATGCAAGAAACTGTTTTTTATCTTCTGTGCCTGATTTATTTCACTTACAATGATGGTTTCAAGACCCATCCATTTTCCTACAAATGACTCAATCATTCTTCTTCACAGCAGATCAACACTCCACTGTGTACATATTCTACATTTTCTTTATCTGTTGATACCCATAGAAGCTCCTTTCAAGATAAAGCTGTTAAGAATTGCACTGCTATAAACATGAGTGTGCATGCATCACTGTAACGGAATGTCTTTCACTCTTTCACAAAGATATCCAGAGAAATATATGAAGGTAAATACAATTTCTGTTTTCAAGGGGGTTACTGATTTTCACAGTGATTGTACTAGTTTAAAGTCCCACCAACAGTGTAGAAGCACTCCTTTCCTCCCACAACCGTAACAGCATTTTTTGAGTTCTTGATCATAGTTCTAACTGGAGTAAGACAAAATCTCAGCATTTAACAAACCAGTATAGACAAGAATGGGTATTGGTTTCAAAAAGAGAGGATCCATGGTCTGAAGGTCATTCAACACCAAGGAAGACTGTTCAGTCTGGACACACCTGGGAATGGCGAGGGTCCTGCTCCACGACCACCAGCAGCACCCCTGAGATGCCTAGCAGCAATGCAGAT
Source organism: Ctenodactylus gundi (assembly GCA_004027205.1). Classification (NCBI taxonomy): domain Eukaryota; kingdom Metazoa; phylum Chordata; class Mammalia; order Rodentia; family Ctenodactylidae; genus Ctenodactylus; species Ctenodactylus gundi. The sequence goes on from PVKB01000438.1 coordinate 655,644, forward strand.
CTCTCTTCTCATGACAGTCTGCTGCAGGTGCCTTTTTACAGAACTCCATTTACTCAGATGCATATTAAAAATCCACACCCAGCTCAAATGAACAATCTTCACTTTTCAGAGAGCCAGTAGGAGAAGCAAAAAGGGGGAACTCAAAAAGAATTCTGACAATAGTGAGGATCGCATCTCTCCCTTTTCTTGCTTCCCCATTAAGAAAAAAGCTTCCAGTCAAGCATGCAGTACATGCCGGTAGTCCCAGCACTTTGGAAGCCTAAGGACAGAGAACTAATAGTTCAAGCCCAACCTGGGCAACTTAGCAAGACCCTCTCTCAACAAAACGTACAGAGGTGGGATGCAGCTCAGTGAAAGAAGGCCCTGGATTCAGTCCCCAGTGTTGCAGGTAACAGAAAGACTCAGACTTAGACTCAGACACAGATCGAGAAAGTTTTCAAAGTACAGAAGAGCATATTTTGCATAAGAAATAAGAGAACTTCAAAAAAGCGTAATTTATCTTTTATGAAAAGAAACACCTGAGACAGATCAGAAAACAGTGAATCTTGTTACTTACAAGTTATGAGGAGAGAGGAACAGGTAAAAGGGAAACCATGTGAACCAAAACTTCTGTGAGAATACCTGTTAGCATCATCTTCATTTACAATAGTACTCTACATAGTCACACAATAAAACAACATGTCAGGAAGAAGAAAAATTTTAAAATATAAAGCAAAATAAAACCAATGAGCCAATGGATACCACAACCATGGTAAAGGAAATAAAAACACTAATTCAAGTAATTTACAAACACACAGTATTGCATCACCTTAGTCTTTGTCAAGATGGAGCACAGAGGCAGCAGCAAACCAATGTGAACTCTTAATACATCTGTTTCTTGTCCAAGTATTGACAAAGCAATTGTGAAACTATGTCCAATGTCTTACGTAACTGAACAAATGAGGACATGTATTGATTTGTTGGGAGCCACGGGTCAACATTTGCTTAAGACACACATCAAAGGCCACAGGGTAAGTTGTTCCTTTGTGCCTGGCATCAATTACAACTTGCCAAGAGTAGAAACTGACAGAATTCTAGATAAACACACACAGAAGGTGGCAAAGTAATGGCAGAGGCAAAGATTAGAGTGATTGGTATGGTTTAAATCTAAAGCACCCCCCCAAGTCTCACATTTGGAGGTAAGTCCTGATTGAAAGGAGCAGGCTGCTGAGGGGGGTGTGTTCTAGAAGGATGTATTCTAACCCCTGACTCCTCCCTCTGTCTCTGTTTCCTGGGTGCCATGCAGTGAACTACTTTCCTCTGTTATGCAATTCTGTCTTTGCCATTCTGTCATTGTCATTCCCACCTTGGAGACAGCAAGGCATGGACTGAGCCTCCTGAAACTATGAGCCAAGATGTATTTCCTTTCACTCCCAGCCAAAGCAACTCCAATAAACTCACTGGTTTACCAAGTTGGAATTTGGTACAACTGTTAACTTGGTCTGTCAGCTGTGCCCTATCGGGGTGAAGAAACATTTATTCACATCCTCCCAGGAAAAGTTCAGTAAGTCAGATATTTTGTCCTAGCAATGGAAAAATGACCAACACAGTGATGGCAAAGAAATGCTAGTGGTCACAACCAGATCGGGGAACAGGAGTGGTCCCTGAAGTCTCCACAGGAAGCATGGCTCTGTCTACACCTTGATTCTGGACTTCCAAGCCTCCTGGCCTATGAGAGGATAAGTTTCCTTGTTTTGGACCATCAAATTTGTGGTGATTTGTTACAAGGAAACCTGTAAAATCCCTGTATTATCATCTTCACTTGCCAAGTAAGGAAATCAAGGGATGAAGAAGAAATTTACCCCAACCCAGACTAGGAAAACAGCACAGACAGTATCGGAACTCAGAAAATCTGATTCTGAAAGACAGCCCATACGACACCACTTTGTAATCTACCATGTCATCAGCAATCAAGAAGGGTGTCAAAATGTGATTAGGCAGAAAAGCAAGTTACAGATGAAGGTGTTGCTTGGTGGTAAGGAGGCCCGGGTTTCACTCCAGTACAACAAGAAGGAAAGAAAAGGGAAAGAAAAGAAAAAGTCTCAGAATGCACAAGATAAAGATTAGGAACTGAAACTGCTGTATAAGGCCAGGATTTTGGAAGGGCTGCCCCTCGGTCAGGTGGGCTAGTTACTGTCCAAAGTTCATCTCTGCAGGAAAAAGATCCCCCACCCCACTAGAAGTAGTGGGCCCAGGCCTGTTCCACACACCTAAGTATGGTCTGAATTTACAATACACACATGGTGTGGGAATCTTCAGCCAATAATTTAGTATAAAAAACTGGGCCCCAAGTAAGTGACATCCCTGGGTCTTCCAGTAAAAATACACACAAACCTGCTCAAAACAAGCCTTATAAAACCAAAGCAAACAGAACATTCTAAGGCAAACACAACACACTTACATACCATGTGCAAACACAAATACATTCTGGCTGAAAGGAACTTATTATTTTTTTAAAAATCACAAAACACAAGGGAAAGGAGTTACTAAGAGGATGGTCTGCAGTGTGTAAATAGATTGTGACTAATTCACTTCAAATGTTAAAATATAAGAACTTTAAAACAAAAAGATGGATGCTACTGAAAAGAAAAACTGGCAGATTTTAAAATAACCAAAAAGAACTTCTAGAAGTAAAACTTAACGAATAGGTTTATCTTACTTTTTCATTGTTGGGAGAGAGTACCCCACATCCACAAATTCAAGGAGGAAAGATTTATTGTAGCTCACAGTTTCAAAAGATCACAGTCCATACATGGGCAGCCAGCAACAGTGAACACGCATGGCAGGTGCACAGCAGGAGAACTCCCCACAGCATGGCAGACAAAAGCCAAGTGAGTGAGGAAGGACAGAACCAGCAAACACCCCTCTGACCAAGCTCCAAGCACCCACCCCTTCTAGGCAGGCCCACCTCCCAGCAGCACACGGTATCCACAGATAAGCCGCAACACACAAATACACAATTTATAATAAACCACAGCAAGGTTAAAGAACAGATTAGAGATGGCTGAGAACACAGGCATGAGGAAGTCACCCCAAGTATAGCGACAAGTGACAAAGAGACAAAATGTGGGGGAGAGGCTAGGAGTAGAAGTTAAAAATGGAGGCACAAGCCCATAATCCCAGGATTCTGGAGGACTGAGGCAGGTGGATCACAAATTCAAGCCCAGCCTGGACAACTTAGCAACTTAGGGTGATCTTTCTCAAAACTAAAACAAAGAAAGCTGGAGTTAGAGCTCCGTGAAAAGCTAGGTTCAATTCTTTCCAGTATCAACAACAAAGTAGGTAGGGTGCATGTGTGTGCGTGTGCACATGCACACGTGTATAACTGGAATTCCAGAAGGAGGGAAATTAAAGGATGAGGTTAAAGCAATAAATGTATAATGGCTAAGAATTTGTGAGAACTGGTGAGAGATGTATCAGTAAGGTCCAGGCAGAGAACTGCACACTTGACCATACAATTGAGAAAATGCCGACAAAGTGACCATTCTGAAGGTGAAAGCAGCACATCAGGAAGGTGGCAGCGCTGGAGGAGGCGTTAACAGCTCACAGTCAGACAGGCCGGGGAAGAGCAAGTGGCTCACCCGGAAACAAAGGCAGGCAGCCAGCCCGCTTCAAAGGCAAAAGTGATGGATAAGATTGTTGGAAGTGGCGGGGGGAGTATTCTAAGGGAAATTCACAGCCATATGTCTTTTAATTTAAACATTCACTGTATTTTTTGATCCCCCCGCATACTCCAAGAAATAAGGAGCCAAGCCTTCACTTCAGCCGGCGCGGGAACTTGCAGTGGTGTGCGTAGCGCCGGCTGCCTTGCTGTAATATGCCTACACAGCCAGCCGCTGCTTGATCCTCGGAGACCCACAGGATGGGGCTTGAGGTGAGACCTGGCTCTGAGGGACTGAAGGCAGTCCAGCCACTCCCCGAGTGTGGCACGGAACACAGCCCAAGCAGATGAACCCTGGAGTCCCCTGGCCTTTTGCACTAATCCAGGGAAGTTCTGCCCATCCAAAGGGCTCAAGTTCCAGAATGCATGCCTGGACCCACAGGCCCACAGCATTTCCTGGCTGTGTTGTTCCTCCTGTCAGTTATTACCAAACTGGAAACTTGGGGGTAGAAAAGAACAACACTGGAGTGCCTCAAGAAAGTTAAAGTACATCTGAAGTAATTATAGAGGCCCCTCTCCATGCCTCCCACTGCCCTTACCATAGCCTCTGTTGCTCATTAATCCCCTTTCTGACACTTCCAATTAGCCACCAAAATGGTGGCCTCCAGGAGGAAGTGAACAGGGCAAGCAATCTACACTGATAGAGGCATCCCAAAATAATATAGCTTGCCCCTCCATTACACACTTGCGGATAAACATCTCTCTTTCCACTTAATTGCCCATATCTGCTCTACTCTGCATGGGGTCCCAGAGGTGGCCGGTGGTAGGCAATGCCAGAGAAACCAGAGCAGCAGACACTGAGCTGACTCACTTCTCTTCCAACCGTGACAACATTCCTTATAGATGAGGGTGATCCGTCTGGCTCTGGGCTCCTTCCATTATGATGCTCAGTACCTCACCACTCCCCACAGCCCCGTGGCACCTGGCCAATGGTACAGAAACAACTGCCCCTGCCCCACCACTTCTCACTCTGCTGGCTCTGGACACACAGCGGTGAGCAAGCTCACCCCAACATGGAGACAACAGAGTATACAGGGGGGAGTCCAGGGGCTGGGGCTAGGACAGGGGTTCACAGCTTGACTTTGACACTTCCTAGTTGTGTGACCATGAGCCAAACTTCTCTCTGCCTCAGCTTATTATTGTAAACTAGTAACACATCTTTGTTAGGATTGCTATATGAAATCATGTTATATACCATTGTCTGGCACATAGCAAGCTCTATAAAAACTCTCTGCCTAATCATGACTCAGGCTAGGCCAATCCAGCTTGTGATTTTGTGTCACTCCCTCAAAATTCAAAGACACAATTTTCACTAATAGCCAAGAACATGATGGCTGCATGTTGCATATAGTGGCAGCGGCACACACCAGTGTGCCCTTCCCCTAGAGTGCCCACAGGAACATTTCAGCCAGGTTATAGTGGTGACATGACCTTAATATGTTCTTCCTGCTGGGCTCTGGCCTCTCTCACCTTCAGAGCCTGGAGTCATAGCCTCTCACTCAATTCTGAGAGTCACCACAGCCTCCCAGAAAGTTGTTTCCAGCTTAAATTAGCCAGGCATTTGTTGTTGTTCTTTACATAAAGAGCCCCAGCCAGCAGATGAGCTTTGTTGCACTTCAATAAATCTTTAAATACAGAAAGGAAGGACTGGGGTCTGGTAGGACGCAGCAAGCCAACTTGCTCTGCTTAAGTGAGCAGAACTGAGCTCCCAAGGGGAGTTGCCTGGGGTGGAGTCCAGAAGGAGAGAAACAGTAGTACAACAGGAGCCAGTAAAAAAGGAATCAACGTAAAAAGTCTCAATAAACAACAAGAGCTAGAATTAAGAGCAAGAAAGCTGAATCAAAGAAAAAGCAAGACCTAAGTAAGCTCAACTCAATTTTTTTTAATACAGTGGAATAGGCAGCATTCTACCTGTGTAAGACTGTGTAAGATCGGGTGAATAACGAATGTATTCCACTTACTGCTTACTGGTCGTCTGCTGAAACTTGGAACTGGAACAGTTAGACTGTTCTATTTATGACATTTCTGAGGTTAGTGGTGACACAGTTATTCCAGCTCCTACCGTGGACCTTGCCATGTCTGACTCTTTCTCTCCCTGTCCCTTTTTCTGGGTGGGGAGGGGGAGAGCAGGGGCTAACTGTAAATAAATGTCTATTTCTTCACTGTCAATTCCTCATCCATGTTTATCGGGCTAATTGCACTTCACAAATATTTATTCATCATAGCAGGGTAACAGATTCGAAATGAATGAGAAAAGGGGAGAAAAAAGACAAAATAAGGTCAGAAGTGAGACTCATTTAAAAAAAAAAAAAACCTCACACTGAAGTCCTACTATAAGCTACGAGGGCCGTACATTTTGCTCTCCACTCTCCAGCAGTCATTTCAAAGATGGAAATACAATTCAGTGTCCATAAGATATAATTACACCCATTCCTTGGGCTTCCTGAATCTGCATAGTAACATAATTTATGAAAACGATGCATTACAATGACACAATTTATCAGAAAATCTCTCCCCCTCACAAATGGCCCTGCCACACATAATGAGCAGAAATAACTGGCATAAAGTTCAGCCACCTCCTCTGCTGAAGAGCCGGCTTCCCAGGGCACCTGATGGGAGTATTATTTCAAGCAGCAGGTAATAAATTTGTAGAATTCATTACCCACCAGAGAAGAGGCAAGCAGGAAATAGAAATGGGTTCAGAAAGGGTTGGTCCGATTTATAAATGGCGAAGCCATAAACGGCTCTATTCCTTTTGTATTTAATAAGATTCTACCCTGTGGTCCACCTGCCTCTTTACCTGCTGTCTTAAAAGCGCATCTGTATCGCTCCTCACCTCTGACAGAATTTGATACTACAGACATACAGTATTTCTACACAAAAATAATCCATTTTATTCTTTAATATATTTAAATGTTATTGACTTTGCTTAAATATATATATTTCAATAGTTCACATTTTCATTATGTTTTTAGCAACACTATATACCACATAACCAAATTAATATTTGGTTCCAGTGCTGTGGTCCATATACTGCTTTAGAATAAATTTATGATGCTTGGATGGTTCAACTGAAGTAAACTTGACCTTGGGAACATTCTGGAAACTTTCTTACGGTTCACAGCTCAAGACAGTGGGGAAGATGGTGGGGGTTGGATTGAGCCAGAGCACACTAGCACTTTGCACAGCAAAGGCATGTGAGGTTCCGTTGTGCTCTACGGCAGCTGATGCCCTGCTGTTCTACCACCCCTGAAGAGGGAACCAGCATGGCTGCCACAAGGCCATCTCGGCCAGGCCTAGCCATTGAAGACCCTCTTGAATTCAGATGGGCTTCCCGACCAGTATCTTCTCTTCAGTGAGGTTTCTGAATGGGCCAGTGGACTTGGTGGTGCAGGTTTATAATTCTTGAGGAGACTAAGGTAGGAGAAGCCCAAGTTTGAGCCCAGCTGAAACACTTAGCACCTTAGTGAAATCCTGTCTCCATATAAAAAGAAAAAAAACTAATGAGCTAGGGATGTAGTTCAGTTCTAAAAGCTCCAGGTTCAATTCCTAGAACCACAAAAAAAGAAACAGAAGCAAAATTTTGCCAACAGCCAGAGACAGAAAAAGACAGAGAAACAAAGTTTCCAACTGCTAGAGACAGAGACATACAGTGAGGGAGGGAGGGAAAGTGCATTTCTTTGACTTGTCAGAGAATAAAAAACGAGGAAGAATGAGACCAGGCCCAGAACAGTTAACTGTGAGTGACACCTGAGGCCAGCAGGCAAGAAATATTATTAAGCAGGCTCCTGAGGCCACCAAGGCACGTGTTTCCACACTACAAAGGGGATACACTTCACATGCAAATCATGCAGAGGAGAGGACAGAGCTTAAAATACACCCATTTTTGATACCCTGGGGAGCAAATGCCTAAGACAAGCGACCAATCAGGCTGCACTATTATTCTGTTCACCATGCACATTTAACTGTGAACATCCGTTTTCACTGCCAATAAGCCCTGTCTCATTGCCTCTTCGTCTTCTGACTGGGGTGGGGAGGAATAGGTCTTTAGGTGATGATTTTGTAATGAGAAACATTATTATGTTCTTTAGATGAGGTTTTGTTTTCATTCTTCACTTCCCTCTTCCTCTCCTCAGTGATTTTTCCACTAACTCAACGTTGAAATACAAAGCAACATGACACAGTCTCATGCTCATCTGAATACGGTGGCTCCGATCTACTAATTCCAGACAGCTGTAGGGCTTGCAGTTTTATTTTAATTGTTCTTGAAGCATTTTTATACCACCTAAGCCAATCATCCTCTTAAAAGTGCCTTGACAGTGCTTGGGGGGTGGGAGGTGGGTACTGGCAGAAATGATTTTGTAAATAAAGAAACTGAGGCACAGAAGAACAAGTTGACTCACCTAGAATGTGACCAGCAGCGGTAGAGCTGCCTCCCACTAGTCTCAGAAGTTCACATTTATTTTGACTCGTGCAGTTAGAAATTAGGAGGAAATACAAACTGGTGAGGCTAATTTGCCATATTTTCTCTTCCCTTTATTGCAACAAGCCACAGTGCTTGCTGCTTGCTCTGCTCCTGGCCCCAGGGAAGGCATGTGGTCAAAAAACATTAAAATAATTATAAATTTCAAAATAGCTGGGAGAAAGGATTTTGAATGTTTCACCAAAAACACATGATAAATATTTTAAGGGATAGACATGCAATTATCTTTCAACATTATGCAATGATGAAACATCACATTATACCCCATAAGTCTGTACTATTAACTATGTATCAACGAAAAATACTATTTTTTAAAACAATATAAAAACTAGCCCTTAAGAATTCCATGAGTTTCAGTTAGAAGCCAGAAGGAAAGCAGAAAAGCAGAGAAAAAAATGTTGACGAGGTGGAGCAGAGACCTAAGATAATGAAGAAAAAGAACGGAGAAGACCTACTCCAATAAAAGTGAGTCCCTGAGGTCATAGAGGGCTGGAAAGAGACAGCTGGGTCCCAAATAAGCTGGGATCCAGGTTTCACTTTCTGGGATTCTAGCCAGGGCGACAGAAGACTCTAGGAGGGGCCATGACAACCTAGGCACATGGCCAAGGACTCCATAAAGGTATCCAGAGACCCAACATGATCAAGAAGCAATCCTTCCAAAGACCATGAGAACAAAGACACACAACATTTTATCTTACAGACAGATAACCGATCTCCAGAGGTTCTGCAAGTTGCCCATGTCTATTATTTGGCCCACAGTAATAGTCTATTATTTGGCCCACAGTAATATTAATAATACCTAAACTCTTGACCCAAGCCCATGAAAAATGTAAGTGGCGCTTTCAGGCCTTTCAATGCCTGCTGGCCACACAGCCACATCTCTCAGTGTTCATGCTCCTGACACACTCTCCACAACCCACAACCACCATCAGAGCACAGTTCTGTAGAATCAACTCAGCTAAGAACCACCCACAGTCTTCTCCCTAGCCCCAACTCCTGGAGATACGACATCAATATCCAGACCACTCTGCAGATATTCTCAGCTGAGAACACAGGGGTGGTGAGTACAGAGATCTGAACAGAATGTTAGGGAATCAGCTGAGGTATGAATTTATGTCACCAAAATGGACATGGGTTTTAAATCTACACTTCCAAAACAAAAAAAGTTTCTCAAAAGCTGGTCATAGTCATTATAACGCTGTAGACGTATGAACCAAGGAAGATGAAAGGTTCAGAACACTGCATTACACAAACTCAAAGAATGCTCTGAAATGACAAAAAACTGGGAAAACAAGGTAGATCTCAACTCCACCACTTACATCTGTGAGAATTACGTCATGTCCTACTTTTTCATTGGTGGGACACAGTATCTGACACCCAGAACTTAAGGCAAGAAAGATGTATTTTATCAGTTCACGATTTCAGAAGGTCACAGTCCATGGTCAACCAGCAATGGTGAAAGCACATGGCAGAGTCTAGTTGGAGAGGAGCTGCTTGTGGCGTAACAGACAGGAAACTGAGTGAGGAGGAAGAACAGAGCTACCATATACCCTTCCCAGGTCTAATCTCAGTGATGTACCTCTTCCAGGCCAAGCCCCCATGAACTGACCATTCCTAACAGGCCCTACCTCTTAACAGCACATGGAGCCCATAGATATTCCACAAGCTTAAATACACGAGGCTCTAGGGGGACGTTCCATATCCAAAGCATAACATTCTACCCTTGGTCCCCAAAAGGCTCATGTCCACCTCTTAACACTAAGCATCTAATCCATCTCTAAGAGTTGCCAAAGTCTTAACAGTTCTAGTAAAGTCTAGTACTGTAAAGTCCAACTCTAAATCTCTTCTGAGACCCAAGGCAAACTCTCAGCTGTGAGCTCATATCAAGGAAAAGTTCAATACTTACAAGATACAAATAGAGAGGGTAAATATTCCCATTACAAAAAGAATAAAAGAAATTGGAACAAAACAGGACTGAAACCGATAAAGCAAGCACAAAATCCTGCAGTTCTATTAAATTCTATAGTTCTGTCTCATATCTTGGCCATGCTGTGTTAAGGTGTGAGCTCCAAAGGCTTTGGGTGGCCATACTCATATGAAATTGCTTCTGGCTGCCAGCTCCATGGCCTCTCCTTGGGAATAGCTCCCCTCGCAGCTTGTGGACTTCTTTAGCAGACAATCCATTTTCCTTGCATCTCTAAAATTCTAGAACACTTTCAGGTTCACCGTCACAAGCTCATGCACTGCCCTCTCAGGGGCACACTGCCTAGACACCAAGACCTCTTCTGAAATCTAGGTGGAAATCTCCATGACTGGACAACTCTTGTATCCTGTGTGCCTGTGAAATGAGCACCACCAAGGTCTGCTGCTGGCTTGACAGCAGTTTGGGCCCCTTTGACCATGGCTAAAAGGCTTCTTTCTTCTTACATGACTGAACTCCTTGGGATTCACTTTCCCAGGTTACCTTGCAGCATCCCCTGGGGTACTCCTCTTACAGCAAAGTCGTTGGCCTTTGCAACTTTGAGTGAATAAAGGTGGGGGAGGTGAGGAGGATCTTGCCAATGCCCAAGATGTCCTAAAGGCATCCTTCCCATAGTTCTGATTCCAAGAACTTGGTTTCTGTTTAATCTTAATCTCAACAACTGTGTGCTCTTTTGTCCCAACTGTGCAGTCACTTTATGGCCAACTGCAAATTTTTTCAACTTTTTCCTCTGCCATTTTGTCCTGCTCTTCACCATACAGCTGGCTGAACGCTGTAAGCAGTACCCATGAGCCAGCCTGCACAGTGAGCTCCTTATCAATTTTCTCCAGATGAAGTACTCCACTGCCGTTAATCTCAGGACAGGGGCAAAACACTGACACTTTTTGTCAGAGCACTGCACACGTGGTTTCTAGACCAATTGCAAATAGTATTCCTTCCCTCTGAAACCTTGTGAGGTTGGCCTTTACAATCCACACTTCTATTAGCATCTAGTCTTCTGAGCTCCAACTAGAATCTTCCATCAAGCTTGACTCACAACACTCTAAGGCTTCTTTAGCCAGCATCTTCAAAACTGTCCAAACTCCTCCCACAAACCAGTTCCAAAGACTTCCAAACCACATTGTCAGATAAAGTCACAGCAACAAGCCTAATTATCTGATATTGATTGCTATCTTAGTTGCTTCTTCATTGCTGGGACACAGTATTTGATGATCACAACTTTAAGGAGAAAAGGTTTATTTCAGCCTACAGTTCTAGAAGGTCTTGGTCCAGTCATGGGCAGTTGGCAATGGCAGAAGCACATGGCAGAACCTAGCTGGTGAGGAACTGTTCACAGCACAATAGACAGGAAGGCAAGTGAACGAGGAAGGGCAGAGCTGGTGTACATTCTTCCAGGACATTTGTCAGTGTTCTGCCCCTTCCCATCAGGCCCCACCTCTTAAGAACAGAAGGAATCCATAGGTATTCCACACCAACCAAACACATGAGGCTTTTGGGGAACATTCCACATCCAAACCATAGTAGGACCAGAACCATCACCCTCATCTCATCCTCACCAGCATCACTATAACGTCACAGCTAATCCTTGCTGAAAGTTTACCATGGAATTGGCAGTGGCTTTCAACCACACACAAACTATTCGTCTTTATCCTTGGTTGGGAATGAGGAAACTGAGCGATAGAGAGGTTAGACAACTTACCCCATGAGAAAATAATTTGCAAAAGACAGAGAAGTTCCCAGTATGAAAGGAGAGCTCTGAACCACCTGCCGTACTGTGTGAGTGCAGCTGTAGGGTTAACGAAACAACCTAGGACTGTGTTACACAGCATAGGTGGCCATGTGAAGGGGGTATAATCGTGGGAGAACCAGGCTGCCTCCCCACTCAGGATACTGGGACGCAAACAGAAATTTGCCTCCGTGATAATGAGCGACTCACACAATCATAGAAATTCCAGCACAAAGGGAGGGTGGACACCAGAGTAATGAGGCAGAGCAAGGACCCTGGTGCCAGACCAATCTGTGCAGGCCCCACCACCACCGGCACTGCAGCTAATGGCCAAGGCTTTGCAGGGCCTTGACACTTCCAGATATTCCTTGCCATACTGCCCATCTCTAACTCACTCTGCCAGAGCTTCCAGAAAAATGGGTAACATACCAAGAGGAACAGGAAGTTCTTCTCCAAGTTTTAAGGACTGTATCAGGAATGGCTGTTTGGCTACACTCAGGTCACAGGCTCACTCTGTATCTTGCTATTTATCTGTATTCATCAGTTATTGCCATGATGATGCCACATAAAAAAAATCATCTCAAAACTCCAAGTGTTTTTCTAGCTGAGATAGCTGCTGTCTACTCCTGACTTTAGGTCAATTTCAAGTCTACCCCCTGGTGCTTCTCGTCCCCCTTAAACCAGAGACTGTGGGCAAGCTTTTCCCACTCACAGTATCATCATCACAAAGCAGAAACTGAAATGGGCAGTGCCTCATGGAGAGCTATCCCCAAATGGGTCCCTTGTCACTTCCACCTTTATTCCATGGGCATAAACAAGCTATGCAGCCAATCCAGTATCAGCAGGTAGGGGAAATATACTCTCCTCACTCTACTGAGCAGGACTGCAGAGTCCTATGGCAAAGGATGTGAATGTGGACGATTCAAATGAGGTTTAGGGTATTGTAAATTCACTCTACCACAGGGCTCAGAAAAAGAGGAATGGGTTGCCATTTCACCCAAAAACAGTAAGATAGCTCAGATTCTAGTTAGCCATGGTCAAAAGCGTCCTTACACAGCTGAAAGGTAATAATTTCTGCAAGCAAACAGAGAAGAGAATCAGGAATCTTCCCAATTCTTCCCATTTCACAGAGTTACAGACCCAACACCAAGCCCAGAGTAGGGTCAAGATCAGACTTCCAAGTTTTTGAAGAGGTACTTATTCAGTCTATGATACCCATCAACTGTGTTATTTCCCTGGACGGCATTTTCTTTTCATTTTTATTAGAAATGACAGCTCTTTTATTAAATGCAGAAAATATATTGTGTTGAAGAAAAATACCAGCAACTGTAATCAGGGACTAAAGGATATGAAAGTCTTATCTGGTGAGAAAAAGGAACTAGCTGTATTTTTAAATGGCTTGGGGATTGAGTCGTTTATTAAATCTGACACCGGGCCTGCAATTACCACCAATTATTTGGTTATGGTGTCAGTTCCAGTCAAAGTGAGAAAGTCAGTGATGGCAACAGCTTATTTTTAATAACTGATTTCAGAGAAAATCATTTTGTGTTCAACTGCTACTTTCTGACTTCCTAACCTCCAGATGAAAGCCTGTTCCTGTGGGGTTGCTGGTATGATCCCACCCCAGGAGGACAGTCACCGGATGCTATTACAGGCTGACAGTGAGTTATACAGTCACTCAACCATTCATCCCTCCTACGACATGTAGATGCAGGTGCCAGTCCCAGCTGTAAATACTTTCCAAACGTGCTGCAGTCAACCAAAACACTAAACCTGAGCATCCCCCATCCCCCACTGTTTCTAGGAGAGACTTCCTATGAGCAGGAAGAGATTTTACAGATGCTGGAGTTGTAGTGATTACGTGCGTTAAGATTTAAATATAAAAGGTCCCCAAAAGATCTCATGTGTTTGGAAAGAGGATGGACCATGAGGTTGCTATACTCATCAGCGGAGTCACCCATGATAAAGATTTTGTGTGCTGCTAGGAGATGGGCCTGACTGACAGAATGGACTACTGGGGCATGATCTGGAAGCATCTTCTCTCCATTCCCGGTTGCTCCCCTCCCTCATTCTTCCCCTTCTCTCCCCTACTCTCTTCCTTCCCCTCTATTCTCCCTTCTCTCCCTCTCTCTCCTTGCTGGCTGACACTACACCAAAGGTCCTTCCACCACTGCCATTTTTTTTCCTTAGATCTGACTGAACATTCATGAACTGAGACCTCTGAAACCATGAGCTAACATAAATCTCTTCTCCTCTAAGTTGTGGGTATCAGGCATTGTGTCCAGAAATAAGAAAGTGATTAATAAAATGTATAAGAAATTTTATCTTCCACAGCCAATGAATCAACCCCCCTACTCATTTAATATAGAGCTGAGAGGCTTCGATTGTTTTGGCTTGAATTTATATTCCTCCAAGTGGAAAAATGGTCCTCAAGTCCCATGAAGGCTGACAGGCCAAAGTCTCACCTCTCACACATTACTTCATGCCAGTGGCAGAGTAACTCCAAATACTAACTTGTCAAACTTAAGTAAGGTTACTACATTAGTTTTTCAACACTGAGACAAAATACCTAATATACACACAACTTAAAGGAAAAAAGGTTTGCGTCTTCGCACAGTCTCAGAGGTTTTAGTCCACGGTCAGCTGACTCCACAAACTTAGATGTGCAGTGACGCAGAAACCTCTTGCGGAGAATGCAGCAAAGGAAAGCTGCTCACCTCAGGGCGACCAGAGGAAGAAAGAACTGGACAGGAAGGATGCGGACCAAGAGGCTTTCCCAAGTTACCCCTGCAGCGACCTATCCCTCCAGCCCAAACCCACCTCTAAACAACACATTCACTCCAAATTCAGCCAGAGATTAATTCACGATAGCAGCACGCCACGACTTAATCACATGCCAGAAGTCCCGCCTCAGTAGGACATTTTTTATCTAATCCCTAAGAGTCACTTTTGAAAAATCCACATTACTTTTCTATTTCAAGGTGCCTTCTCCCACAAATTACATGAGACTTAGGTAACTGAGTCCCTGATAACTTTCTTTCTACTCCAACCTTCAGATCTTCGTGTTTCATGTCATGTCTGCTCCCTCCACTTTGGGTTTTTCGGATTAGCCTTGTTTCTCTTTCTCCCTCTTCTTCCTATCATAATTCCACAATACAAACAATTACCAAAATAATCCAGAAAGCAAGCATGTAGGCCATTTTAACAATCCACCAAGTTGTCGAAATGAGTAAGGTGGCCAGCTTCAGCTCTGGAGTAAAGAATGGCTGCTGGCAAGAGACTAGTCCGAGATCATCATTTTTGAGTTGTGTCGGCCTTGATGGAGTGGAGAGGAAGAGACACAGAAGGGGAGGAGGATTCAGGGGAGAACGGTGTAGCTGCCTATTTCTACCGACAAGCAGATGATGACTGAGGGGACCTTTACACCTTTGGAACCGGCTTCTAACTGGAGGCAACACATGTCACGCTCCATCTCGGATTCTGAATCTCACTTCAGCGGAGCACAGCTGCTCCTGAAGACAGAGACTGAAATAGAAAATGAGCCACGGTGATGAGATGTGACAACTTGCTTCAGAAAGGACATGTTTGATGTGTTTTCCAACAGGGTGCCTCCAAAATGTATGGCAGTTCTAGACAAGATTTCCAAAGAAACCCTCCCTTCCTCATTGTAAGCTTCCACATCAGGAATACCCTTGTCACTGTGGCAGAGAGGCACCCAGGACAAAATTCCTTCCCAACGGGTGCCACAGGCCACATCTCACTCCTCAGGAGACATCTCTCCTCGGCCCACTCAGGTAGCTGTGTTGAGCTTTCCCAGCACTGCCCTCCTTAGTGGGGTTTAATTATGTGTCATCCTCAATCAAGGCCTGTTTTCTCATCTGTGCAATACAAGGTTCATCTAAACAATCTTTAATGCCTTTTTAATGTGTAGCATTCATGGACCTGGGTTTTACAGCAAGCCAGAGATCACTCTGTGGCACACAATACGTCCTTAATAGTAAAAGGATATCCCAGAAACATGAGCATAAGCAGCAGAAATGTCTGAAAGCAAAGAACTGAGCCCCAGGAATGGCCCGGTACAGATCCGACCAGAACGAGCCCTGCACGGGCATCAACTCTGAAAGCCGCACACAGTAAGGGCAGCAGCTACAAGACATGACTGAAAAGCACAATGAAGGTTTAAGTTTTAAAATTATGGCAAAAGATACACTGCCATGAATCCCTCTAAAAATCCTCCTCCTTGCTTTTAACACATCTGTCCCAGCATGCTTGCCGTTTTTGGAAGCAGTTGTGGAAGTCCTTTCATGATTATCTCTACAAAGCATGTTCACAAACACGGCACCACCCAGGGACAGGCAGGCTGGTAAACACAGGATGGTCCATCCTCAGGCACCTCCAATGGACCTGGCACTGTGTTTCTTCTGGCTCTTCCTCAAAGTCAAAGTGGCCACGAGGGGTGTTTTGAATCAAGGCAGCCACAACAGCACAACTAAAAACAAAGAAGAAAACTTCCAAAACTACCTCAAAAAAGTGGCAAGAATGATGGGTAAGTGAAGGAGTATTTTGAGGACTATCAATGCCCATGTGTCCTTCACTGTGGTACAATTTTAGTTGAAACACATTGTATTTCTCCATCACACCTCAACACTGCGGCAAATAATGTAAAGAAAAGTAGGTTCCACAAGCCAGGGAGGGTGTGATACAGAAGCAGCACTTTATGTTGCTTCTGGCCTGAGGGCAGATCTGATAACAAGGAACAGCACAGCAGCACCTTGATGGTTAAGAACAACACAGTTTTTCTGGTCCAGAGAACCAGAGTACTAATTCCAGAGTGAACTCACTGAAGAGGAAATTTTGGAAGCAAGAGAGCCAGAAAGGGGACACCAAATTCTGCCTGCCCGTATCAGGAGCCATTGAATATGTGGACCACACCAAAAACATTTTAGCTGAGGATAAAAGATTACAAGCCTTAGAAGTTAGCAGACTGTAGACTGAACCCACTAAAACCATAAGCCCAAATAGGTCTCTCCTCCTTTCAATTGTAAATGTCAGGTATATTAACCCAGCAACAGAAAAGTGACTATCACAAAGCTTACGGTCAACCAAGTTAGTTGCCAAAATGAAAAAAAATAATGACTCAGCAAAAGAAATTAACAGAACCCAGAGTGTGTACAATATGAAGTACACTATGTACATGACCCACTTAAGTATTCAGAATACAAGAAATACTTTAATGGAGACCTGCAACATGGCAGTCACGGAGAGGAGGCTCTGATGTTTATTCCTCCCTTCCTATGGTATCGCTGTCAGACCATCCAACATTATAAATTTTTGCATTCTTCAATCCCAAGAGACATTTCCCTAAAATCTGTATTCCCTGAACTCCTGCAGGAACTTCCTCACTACACTCCTTGAGCTACCAGAAAACCATTCCCTTAATATGAAGAGTTTTTTTTTTTTTTTTAACCACCCTTTGCTCTGCCTGGTAAGCCCAAATTCCCCCATTTTCCCAAGGATCTGTGGCTTGCCTTCTTTCTCAGTTCCAGTATTTACCAGTTAAGGCTCAGGACGGCAAACCACAGAAATGAACACTAGCTGATTAAAAAGAGAAAAAACTATGTTGTTCATAAAAATGACAGGAAAGCAACATTCTGCTTTCAGCCATGGTAAAGTAACAAAAAATTCTTTGTCTAGCATTGCTGAGATACAATTTTGAGTGCAAATAAAAATTATGCACATTTAAGAGGTACAGCTCAATGTTTGACAGACACACGCATTGTGAATTTGTAACAAGCTACCTTATACGTCACACAGTTACCATTTTCTCTTATGTGTGTGTATACATTGAAACCAAATCTACAAAGTTTTAGTTATGTAAGATGAATAAAGTGATGGGGTTCTAATATATGATGAGGTAGCTCCAGGTAGCTGTGGTGTATGGTGAAATGTGCCGAGAGGACAGACCTGGAGAAATCTACTTTAAATATAGACAAACAGGCAAGTTAAGAGAGAATGGGAGAACATGCTGTGCCAACAGTAAGCATAAAAACACAAAGCTGGTTCCAGCGGCACAGGTCTGTAATCCCTGCCCACTCTGGGAGGCTGAGGCAGGAGGACTGCAAGTTCAAGCCCAGCCCGAGGGACTCAGTGCCTTAGCAAAGCCCTTTCTCAAGATTTAAAACCAAAAAATGAGATGAGGACGTAGCACAGTGTGAAGGGCCTAGGATCCATAGCCAGTACCACCAAAGAGAGGGTAAAGTAGGTCAGACACTTCGACGGATGTATCATGTTTGATTCAAGAACTACTGGCCCACTGCCACACGCCAGACACCTTCTGAGTCCTGGGGAAAATAACGACAAGGTAACGTTACCTGTGGGGAGCTTATCTTCTCTAAAATGGCAGGGGACTCCTGGCTGCAAGCAGACTTAGACAGGGAAGGACAAGGTCTGGAGTGTGGCTGTCCCTAACAGCTTTCAGCACATGTTACGCGTTTACAATGCACCAACCTCGCAGAGGCTCACCCAGAGGTGGACTGGAGCCAGGAGCAGACAGATGACGACGCGCTGGGACTCCACCCCCTACTGAAAGGAAAACTCTGGTGTTGGAAATGCTCTCAGTATTGCTGCTGAGTCCCTGATAACTTTCTTTCTACTCCAACCTTCAGATCTGAGATCTAAACGGGAAGTGTGCCTGACCACAGTATGACCACGAGAGAGAGCAGTCTCCTGCAGAGACTCCTGCAGGAGTGGGGGTGCAGCTCACCGTGGAGCACTGATGGCAGAACAAGAGCATGATACCTGGGTCGGGGAGACGAAGGTAGACAGAAGATTATCTCTCACAGACGATGTGTGCAGTATATTCCATACTGATACAAACAACAAAAGAAACCAGCTTGTCACACTTGTTTTATAAAGTGGGCAGGAAATATAAACATGGTATAAGGATTATGTCCTATAAAAGTGATCAGTGACCAGGAACATTTTTCTAACACCAGGAATGAAATATATTTTCCACAAAAAAAAAAAAATTACAGGCTACAGAACTTTTATGGCAAAAGCATCAGGAAGAAATTAAGCAATGAGTCACAGGACCATGTAAAGACGACGAAGCAGAACCCACTCCGAGCTTCTGTCGGGGCTGTATTTATGGTCTGTGTAGCTGCGTCAGTCCTGTTTGAACAAAGGCCATGCATGAAGTCCTCAGTGCAGTCCTCAAACACCTATCAGCAAGACACAGACCAGGCTAGTGACAGAGGAGTGTGTGAAGAGCTGGTGTGAGCTGGGGGACCCAGACCTGTAACCCCAGCACTTTGGGAGGCTGAGGACTAGGAATTCAAGCCCAGTCCAGACAACTCAGTGAGACTCGATCTCCAAATCAAAACTAAAAAATGGGCTGGGTTTGTAGCTGAGTGTATATGCCCTGGGCTCAATCTCCAGCACCATGGTAAAAAAAACTGCACTGTGATCTTGGGGAAATTATGACCTCTCTACACCTGAGCTTCCTCATCTGTAAGGTGTAAATGGGAACAGTTACCTCTCACGGTGTTAGATGATTAAATAAGTGAGTACAGTTAAAGTGCGTGGTATGCACTAAGTCTTCTTTGAAGATTAAATATATTAATTGAAAGCCACAAAACCACAAGGCATCAGTATCTCAAAACCCTTTAGTCTTTACATTGAAAAGCATTAATGTGTGTAATAGAAAATTTTAAGACACTAACTTACAGCCAAGTTGAGGCACTTTTAACATTATGACGACTCCAGTAAATCATATTACAGGCCAACATCCAGTTTGATTTAAGGACAATAAAAGTAGAATTCTTATCATTAATATTTTTAAATAGACTTTAAATTGCTCACACTTCATAGGTAATAGAGGTAGTCATCCTTGATAAAATATAAAAGGCCACCGAAAGCCACCATGATGCATTTTTTTCGAAAAAAAAATATTTATACAGAGCTGTATAGCCTTTCCCATAATAAAAATCACAAACCATGTGACTAGTCAATAAAATTATGCTGTCTCAATTTTAAAAAATGCATTCTATAAGTTAGCCCTCTACTGTTGCAGTGTACTACACATTTGAAACTTACAGAAGAAAAATTTAAGTAACCATGCTCATGCTCCTCAGAAACAAACTAGAATCGCATTAATGAGCAACTGGAAACTGAGTGTACAAGCCAGAGAATCCCTCTGGTAGCACAACAAACAGTCTTTAGGTCCTGCAACGCAAAGGAAGAATCAAACCCAGGATCTCAAGGTCCAAGTAACTGAACTACACAGAAGGTTAAAAGCCCAGCAAAGGCGTGTTATGACAAGTTTAGGGCATTAGTTAGAGAAACCTAAGACTCATTTCGCAGTGTAGACCTGAGAGAGAATGTCCCGAAGAGTTTGAGTCCCTTAACTGCTCTGAATTTTCTGGGCCTGTAGACATGGCTCACCCTCCTGTTCTTACGCAAACACATGGCTGCAGTCATCCTAGAAGGCTGAGGAGGTCCCACAAGGGAGTGCCCCAAACTGCCCTGAGATGGGGCCAGCTGGGATTCCAAAAAAAGGCAGCACTGAGTGCCAGGATGAGCTGTCCAAATCAACTCTTCAAGGAGCTTGCTGGTACCGTGCTACAGCTAATCCTCACCAAGTATAGTGTGACCTTTAGTCTTGGCTTTTCTCACCTTCAATTAAGAAGCTCCTAGGCACAGTTTTGGGTATGCCGGCCAGTGACTGACAAGTAGACCGAAAAACTGAAGGAAGATCCACCCCAGATATGGACTGCACCAACCAACTAGCTTGGAGCCCAGATGAACAAAGAGGGAAGGGACAAGGAAGTACTCCTGCTTTGGAAGCGCTCCTCTTGTCACCATCACCTCCGCGCGTGGGTCTCCACTGCAGACTCGCACCAGCTATTCAGTAGGGAGTTCCCAGGCCTTTGACCTTGAACAGGGGCTGTAGCCTTGGCCTTCTATGGCTTCCTTCTTGTCTGAGAAGCTACTATATCCTCACGCTACCATGTGCAGGTGGCCGTTTTGGACTCTTCCTTCTCCCATCTGGCAGATGGCAGACTATGTAAACCTTCCTAATAAACCTTACATAATTTCATATTCCCATTAATCTACTTTTCCAGAGGACCCTAGTTAGTACACAATGGAAGTGTTGCTCTCCAGACATACATGGATGTGACAAGGAGACTGCGGATAGTGTGTATAGGGGGAGCACCTCTCAGATTTCCCCTTCCAGGAAGGACGTGCTGCCCAGCTTCGGAGAGAGGGAGAATTCCTTCAGGATGTCCTAATCTGCAGAGGCAGCACCTTGCCATCCAGTGACTTAATGGGCCAGTATAAGGTAGGATCAAAAAATACAAATGCTTGGGGCTGAAAGAATAGCACAGCACTTAGAGCGCTTGCCTAGCAAGAGCAAGGCCTGAGTTCAATTCCCCGGCAACACATAAAAGCTGAGCATGGTGGCACACACCTGTTATCCCAGCACTCAGGAGGCTGAGGCGGGATTTCCATGAGCCCAAGGCTAGCCTGGGCTAGTGAGTTCAGGACCAGCCTGGGCTACAGAGACAGACCCCCCTCCTCAAAAAATATCAATTTTTTTAAAAATATACAACACTAAAAGATGATTGCTAATCTTTCTCAAAATTCTACCCCTCACTTCACACACTCTTACCCCAATCCTCCTCGCCACTTTCTGAAGCAGATCTGGACGCCTTGTGTGTCTTCAGTTGTACCTCAGTGATGTCATGAATCAATTAAAAATACTGACACGTGGGGAAGAGTCAGAAATAACAGGATACCAGATATGGTGAACCAGATGAAGACAGAAAGTTTTCATGAGCCTGCCTTTCTACTGGATGGCACCTGGCAGAAGCATTCACCATATTTTTTAACCATGTCTCGTAAAATCACCTCAGTAGACTGAGGTGTTGCCCAGTTCCTCCCTCTGTCCTCTGCTTATTCCTTTATCTTTTCCCCAGGTGTCATTCTCCAATAAACATGCTACACACCAATCTCCACCTTAGTGTCTGCTTCTAAAGAACCCAACCTGCAACACTGTTCATGTGTCTGCATTAGAGACCAGGCCTATGCATATAACAATACAGGAAAAATACCAGCAGCACCCTGGGCAGCTGTCCCTGAGCTAGCACACACATCAGTCCAAACAGCCCTTCTTCAGTAGCTGTCCCCAGCTGCAGGACCAACGTCAAGTGTATCCACATCACATCACTTCAGAGCTCTGGGTCATGGCCAGGTGATGACAGTGGCCCAGCACCTAATGACACAGGGAAGCCAGGTTGCTCCCCAATGGCACTCGTGGGGCTCCAAGCACTCACCGGTGGTTAAACATGAGTTAAAACTCCTAGACAACAGGTTGGAGACAACTAGACAGATAAATGAAACAGATTTGTTTCAGACCCACAGAGTTAAATATTAAAAGTAGCATGAGTTGATAAGACAAAACGCACTAGAAGCAGAAATGAGACTGTAGAATATGCTTAGTATAAACCCGCTGTTATAAAATATGCATTATGTTCACAAGAAAGTTTGAAACGCCAAAATGTCATTAGCAGTGGTTATGCCAGGATGGCAGAATCACATTTAACTTTTGATGTATTTTTCTATTTTCTGAGCTTTTAGTAATGATTTTGTATTTCAATAAGGACAAAAGCAATTGTTTTAAATTAATTGATAAATCTCAACAGCTTTATTTTTTTAAGGAGTAATGTGTGGAGTTTTTGTTTCCTAAGAAACGCAAACATTTCCCTTTCTTTCATTTTAGATAACTAGAACAGAGCTGCCCGTTGGAGACCATTTCAGATGTCAATCTCCAAAGTAGTTCAGAAAGGCAGGAACTAGGCCACAAAACATTTTAATTGCCTTCCTAACCTGGATTCCAGGAGGGAGACTTCACCTTTATTATTTCTGTTGCTAGAAGAAAAGTGTTGTGGACAAAGGCTTGGCATTCATCCATCTCCCCACTCCTTCCATGCGGAGAAGAGATTACCGGGAATTGTGGGAATGAACACAGAACTATTCAAATTCTCTGTGAACTCAACCAGTCCCAGAAGCCATCCTTCTTGCAAAATCACCAACAGTGGGCCTGTGGCATCAGTATGAACAGCTGTGACCAGGACATCAACCCCTTCTGAACAGCCTGATTCAGATGTACAAGTCCCTCGAAAATAATGGATTCCAAGTTAAATTTACCACATCTCTCTCAGAAACAGCAAGCATTTTATGTGTTACAGTTATAGTGCTGCTCTGACACCCACCCTGCTAGTCTGTGAGGAGGTCCATTAACCCTCTCACCCACCACAGAAGTGCCCATAATGTAGCAGCTACTCAACAGTCACCCATTGAAATTACACTGAATAGATAACAGGCATCCTAATGATTTTGTTTAAAAATGCAGATCCCTTTGCTGGGCATTGTGGCATGCACCTGCAAATCCTAGCACTTTGGGAGGCTGAGGCAGGAGGATCACAAGTTCAAACCCAGTCTGGGCAACTTACTAAGACACCGTCACAAAATAAAAAAGGGATAGGGATGTAGCTCAGGGTAAAGGCCCCAGATTCAACCCCCTGTACCTCAGGGCAGGAGAAGGGTATTGGAATACAGATCCCCTGGTAAACTTTTGTCTTCAGCCAGCTTGCTCTTTGAATTTCTTTCCCCCTTTCTTTGATTGTTACCCTGAGCTATACTGGAAGCAGCTGGAGACTGCCAATTCCCATTGGCTTATTATCTCCAAGCCCACACCCAAAGGTCATCTATTTCGAGGACCCTGTTTGGGTGTCAACATTCTACATATAGTCATGGTCTCCTGCTAACTCTCCTCAGTAAGTTTTGGGAGAAACAAAAGGCAGTTTTGAAATTTGAGGGCAAAAGAGTTGCTCACTACAATAAAAGCTCAGTAACGTGAACTAAGTAAAGGCTAGTCTAACCACAAGTTGTACAAATTATGAAATCTTTTTAGAGAGTGACTACTCCCAACTACATAGGATTACGGACCAAACTGAAAATGTGTCTTTAAAAAGCAAACGATGAGATAGCACATTTGTGAAGAATGGGGCAAAGGGAGTCAGAGGCAGAGAGAGACAGCTGGGCTGAGGCACAGGACGCCAGAAAAGACCAAGCGGGAAACGCGTTCAGGAAATACAAGGCGGGGGTGTCCTCCACGTCGTGACCCAACCAGGCACTGATCCCACCAGGCAGGCACCACTCACTGCAGCCGTGAGCACGGCTGGGGCACCCCTCGCAGGCTCCTGGGCAGTGTGGGCCTCCTGCAGGCCCACACACGCCTTCCAGGTGCCGGGCACAGAGCCTCGGCCCTCCAACCTCCAAGCAGCCCCGGGACAGCAGGTCGTAGGAGCAGCTTCTACTGGAGAGCTGGGAGCACCTGTGCCTGCTCACCTAGGTAAAGCACGGAAGATGGGCCAAGTATAGGCCAATGCAGCGAACCGAGGAGGTTGGGGGCTTGTTTTTTATTTGGGAGGGGGGTGAACTGCAAAAACACTGCATGAGCGAGTGGTCACTTCCGGGCCTACAGGTGACCCCGAGGCAGCCACCGCACAGAAAAGCCCACCCAGGCACAGGTGGCAACTCACGGGGAGCGCACGTTCCCGCCGGGACTCGCCTCGCCTCCGGGCTGGACTGCGCCGCCGCGCCGTCAGCTCCTCCGCGGGGTCTTCTCTCGGAGCGCCCTCATCTACCCGCTCGCCTCCAGCTTCACCTCCGCTGCTCCTTCCAGGCTCCGCCCAGCTCCCCGCGCTGCTCTGAGTCCTTAAATACCCTCCGGACTGACGCGGCGTCCTTACGCAGGCACGTGGACGTGCGGCCGCACGAGGGAGTGGGAGCGCATGCGCCGCAAGCGCGGCGCATCCGCCAGAGGGCGTGCCCCCACGCCCCGGAGTACGTGCGTGCGTTTATGAACTGCACCTGCTGGTAACAACCTCATGACTGAACACCCAGGTGTGGGCAGAGGGCTCCGTCTGGCCGCTCCCACCCCCACGGGCACCTGCGGGCTGTCTCCCCACTCCCACCAGTTCAGGAGAGTCCTAGGACTTGTGTCCAAAGTAGCAAATGACAGCGCAGTACAGTCAGACTACTAAAACCGCATCATCCAGTAGACGTACAAGGTACCGGGAACTCAGGTAGAGTGAGATGAGTGGGATTTGGTTGGACAGAGAAGAAGAGGCGGGCAGGTTCAGTGAGGGGGACAGTGCAAGTCCCCTGGGGACTTTGGGCTGCGCTGGGAATGAGAGCCAGGGATGCAGGGAACAGGAGCTGGCAGGAAAGACCACCAAGCTCAGCAGGCCAGGTGGCACACAGCTGTGAGCCTAGCACTTTCGGAGGATGAGGCACGAGAAACGCAAGTTTGAATCCAGCCTGAGCAACTTAGCAAGACCCAGCCTCAAAATTAAAAATTAAAAAAATGGCTGAGATGTAGCTAGCGCAGTGCAAAGGGCCTGATTCAACCACTGGTACTTACTGAAACAACAGTAACAACAAAATAAGAGCGCTGGATTGAATTCTGAGTACCAAGAAACAAGAAAGGAAAGAAGCGGTGGGAGGGTGAAGAAAGGGCCAGCCAGCTCAGGGAGAAGGAAAGTGATCATCTGGCTGTCACCATGTGCCAGGCACAAGCCCGGAGGGTGCAGCAGCAGGACAGAGCCAGGTGCGGCCCTGCCTCCAGGCGCTCACCAGGAGCCATCTCGCCTGCCTTTCCCTGGAGATAGAGCTCTATGGGCAAGTTCTTAGTGAGATGAAAAGCACACAGAATAAAATCTAAAGGGGAGATAAATAACCCACTCAGCCATGCGTGAGTCTGTCCATGTGCATGCACATGCCAGCAGACAATAGCCAGGAAGCAGAAGGTGAGAATAGAAACAGGTGCAAGTGACCAGTGCTGCCTCTGTACTTCTTTACAGCTGTGAGCGGCCTGGCAGGCTGGGTGGGCGAGTCACAGTGAGAAGGAGGAGGCGGTGAAGGCCAAGAGCCTCCAAAATACTGATACCACTGTGCAAGAGATCAACAAATCAGGATAAATATGCTCCTGATTTGCTTTTTGAGAAATGGTGAGTCATGCCTTAAGTTATCTCTCTATTTACTTATGAAATTATTAATATGTTAAACATTTGCAAATCAATCTAATTTCTCCGAAGAATACCAAATTGAATGTTTTCTCATTTGAATGGGAGGCCTTGCGCAGGATAAGCCAAGTTGAGAATAATAACACGTCTTCAAACATTTTGATTCCTATCTCCTTCCTTCTGTTCCTGCAAAATAGTTAATGACAGAGTCATTCCAATTTGGGGCCGCAAATATTATTTTAGAGAGCTGCCACCAAGTGCAAACATCATCATTCACTTTTCTTTAAATCACATAATTTTATGGAAGAAATTTTTCAATGTCAGGGACCTAGACAAGGGAACACATTACTATAAAAGAAGCTGAAACGTATTGGAACCTGGCAAGCCATCGTGGCAAATTGGGCATGGCCTTCTGCCCTTTCTCCCACCCCCTAGCACCTACAATGTTCCTTAAGCTTCTAGGACTGAGCTGCAAGTCTGGAAAACTCCACTTAGTGATTGTGAGAAGACAGATCTTAATTGAAAAGTTCATTTCTAATGAAATGCACGGTGGTAAAAGGTTGGGCTGGCAGGATGGATCATGGGAGTCTTTATTAATAACACCAGTTCATTTTAATTCAGTGAAGCACATAATTAGCATCAAGATTTTCAGATTCAACACACATCCCTTGTGCTTAGAATCCCTAATATTTTATATAAAAAAGCATTTCCTACTTGGTAATAGATGTTTTGAGGAAGCTGCATTTTAACATGAGGTTCCTTGTAGCTGGCTTATACTAATTATAAGTGTGTTGAGTTTTATTAAGCCAGTGGTACCCATTGGCCAGTGACAAATCTCTCTGAGCCTTAACTTGAATTCCCTGTAATTATTCTGCAGTCAGCTAAGACTCCAGCAAAGAGATGAATGAGGCCCCTTGAGATCCCTGCACCTTGAATAATCAGAGGCGGTTGCAGGGGTCAGTTACTGTTTCAGTTTGTTCCATAGCTGCTGCACAAAAATCCAGTTACTAGGAGCTTAGAGAAAGCCCGGTTGCCATTTATCTCTGCAACTGCAGCCATTCTACGAGGTAAGACCCAGAGGCTCAAATGGAACATCCCAGGGAGACACAAAAGGGATGTATTTTTGAGGGGAAAAAAGACAAAACTTTGTTATTCTCAGGATGCCAGAGAGACAGAACTGTCAGTTTATTGTAAAGGGCTTAGGACTAAGAGTCCAATCTCATGAGGTTTCTAATTTACTGTGGCCAAGATAACCAACAAGCCAATCACACCAGGACAAGTTTTTGGACCATCATGCAGTTTTGTAGAACAGGAAGTACAATGTGGTATAGGAAATGTGTTAAGAGGAAGAAGTCCTATCATGAAAGGAAATACACACAAGTGAGCAGGTGACCCGTAAGCTTCAATTACTATAGAATCCAAGATACCCGTGTCTCCTTATGAGCTGAATAAATGGGACCAGAATTTCTGGTTTCATTTAGTGATTGCTTTTCAATACCTACTGGATGTGAGTGTGATTAGGAAAATACGTATGAATAGGCACTGCCCTCAGTCACCCAAGTTCAAAGAAAAATACATGCACATATAACGTGATTAGTTACCAAATGATGTGGGTAAGTATCATTCATCCAAACAGGTTTCAATAATCTTGCAGGATTCAGCAAGTAAACATTATAACTTAGCGATTTCCAAGCCTGGCTGGGCATTTGAATTTTAGCACAAAGCTGTTTTGAAAACACAGATGCTAAGGTTCCAACCCAAACATCAGAGAGTAGATCCCAGGAATTTAAATTTTTTAACCAGTCTCCAAGATCTTTCTTAATAGGTCACAGTAGCACCATACAAGCTCCAAATTTTGAAGCCAATGCAGCCATTACTATAGCTTTCCTTGTTCTCACATATATATAAAAAAGAAATAAGCCACATTTTCTTCATCTTTCAGGCAGGGAAGCAGGAAAGTATCCCTAGTCAATCCGGAACCCTAACTAACATCCTCTCAACTGATTTTGTCTCAGTCCTCCACATTTAATCGTTTGCCTCTGACTGAAACATCCTCCCCTTGATAGTCAAGGATAGGGAATAAGGGCAGACATTTCTGATCCTGAATTTTAATGCCCATTTCTGTAAGAATGAAGGCAACTCAGTGGGTAGGGCTGGAGGAATCCCCTCAGGCAGCATCTAAGGAGGGCTGAAAAAATGGGAAGTATATGCAGCCAAGGTGGGATAGAGATTTAAAGCCTGCCAGAAGAATTTTACTATAAATGACATAAATGAAAAGATCAACACAATAACCATATTAATGATCCTGTCAACACTACCATCATAGCAGAACGAGAAGGCTGACCTTTGTTCTCTCCACTAGACCCTCTCTTCTTAACCCCACTGGCTGAGGGCTGCCAGTAATGAAATAAGGCTCACATGCCAACCTACATACAGTTCCTGGTTCATACAGGGTCTTTTATGTGGTACTGAGGACTGAACCCAGGGGCTTCATACCGAGCAAAGTCCCAGCTGGGTTTTTCTTTTGTTTGTTTTGTTTTGTGTTGACAAAGTGAAAGTAAGCTTATTAGAAAGAACAAAAAGCTTCCCGTCAAGAAGGGAACTCAGAGCTGGTAAACCTTTATTTTTATTTTGAGAATAGGTCTCATTTAGTCACTAAGTGGCCCAGACTGGCCTCAAACTAACAGTCCACTTGCCTCAGCCTCTCAGAACACAAGAATCACAGGCGTGTGATTCCATACCATCAACTCAGGACATTTCTTTATGTGGGAAGTTAATAGCTATGAAACTAAAACATTCTTCTTGTGTACTTAAGCGTACACTGTCTCAAGGCTTTTGGGCACTTACTCAGCAACTAGAAAGCTAGCAATTCACATTTAGTGGTTCCATTCCCACCCCAAAATAAACTGCCTGGGGCTAATTATCCGATTCTGAAATAGTGAGTTCACTTAAAGTTGGAGGAGAACATGTTTTTGCAAAGATAGTAATACAGGCAACCGGTGCTTGAAAAATTGCCCAGCATCATTAAGTATCAGAGAAATGCAAATCAGACCACAGTGAATTGAAACCTTACACCAGGTGAGACAGCTGTTATCAAAATAGCATTGATGAGGATGTGGGAGAAAGTTGGCGCTTCGGTACTGTTGTTGGGAATGTCCTTTAGTACAGACACTTGGTAAAAGTTCTGTAGATGTCCCTCCGAAAGTTAAAAATGAGAGTATTATGTGAGCCAGCAATCCTATTTGTGGATATGTGTGTAAAAGAAACAAAATCAGAAGTCCAAAGTGGTATCTGTACTCCTGTGCCCATGGCAGCAACAGTCACAATTGTGAAGCCATGGGGACAGCCCAGTGTCCATCAACAGATAGAAACTGCTGTCGTGTTGCATTAGGTAAGGAAAATGATTTGTAGTATAAGTCATCTAATTCCAATTTTGGAAGTGTATGCACATAAAAATATGATAAAATAACCTATGTGCTAACACTATATCTGGTTTAAAATGGTATTTTTCTAATTTTTCAACAAAGATTATTAAAGTTGTAGATAATAGCTCCCATTTATTAAACACTGTATGGAAAACATTGAAAAATACATAAGATACTGCTGTTTTTCAATTATCAAGAAAATAACATAATAAGTACAATTATCTTCATTTTATAGCCAAGAGGACCACATGGAAATAATTACACAAAGATCAAAAAACAAGGGATGGAAGAATGGCATCGTGGTTAAAGCACTTGCCTTGCAAACACAAGGCCCTGGGCTCAACTCCCCACCACCACATAATGTTGGGCCTGGTGGCTCACACCTATAACCCCAGGCCTCGGGAGACTGAGGCAGGAGGATTACCATGAGTCCAAGACCAGATTGGGTTACATAGTGAGTTCATGACCAGCATGGGGTACAAAGAGTAGACCTTATCTCAGAAAAATAAAGATCAAAGGACAAAATGTACGGAAAGTCATTCTTTAACTAGGGTCTGTCTGACTGCCCAGCAAACGTATGTAGTGCGGTGTATCCAGAGGTGTTTCACAGGTAGGCTTTCAACCTAACCCTCTTTGTCCAGCCTAAAAGCTAGAATTTCTGTATGCTCTAAAGGTAGCAGAGACCAGCTGTAAAAATTAAAGGACAGCTCTAGTTGTGATACAAATACAGAATAATAATAGCAATAATAACAATTGTACAATTGTTGAATAACGATGCTGTACGGACTACTTGCTCAGTGCCATCTCGTTTAAACTGCCATATCCTGAAGTCAACTGATGGCATTCATAGTCCCCAGTCTTCCTCTCTGCTAGCACCCACATTCTTTGCAAGTGACTATGGATTTGTTGCCCTGAGTTACTGCTCAACCACGTGATCCAATCTGGCCAATCGCATATCAGCAACCACAAAGCTGTCAGAAGCCTGCGAAGTTCTGTATTTCTGCTTACAGTTCTAGTCCTTGCTCATCACCATGAAACCATGCCCAGGTGAGCCCGCTGGTGAATGCAAGCCACACGGAGCACAACCAGCCATCTCCCGGATGAGGCCACCCTGGATTAAGCCATGGTTGGCTAGCAGTCATGGAAGTGGCCAGTCCAGTCCAGAGCAGCAGGCCTCCAGCCAGCGTTTGCTGTCTCCAGGCCCCCGAGGCAACAGTGCTTACTGTTCTCTGCTACAGGAGGCTTTCTGGTTGTTACGCATATATATTGTCACGGCCAAAACTAATAGATCCAAACTCTACACGGTGTGTAGCACTGTTGTTATTTCTACTTTGTATAGGAGGGAAACTGAGGCTTACAAAACACACAGTAAATGGTGTAGCCAGGATTTGAACCCAGAACTATGTTAATATAAAGGAACTACTTCTAATTACCATACAAGGAGTGATCAAAATGTACAGTGAATTTTTTGTTTCAGGGGTACTTTTGAGGCAGGGTCCCACTGTGTAGTACAAGCTGGTTTTGAACTCAGTCTGTAGCCCAGGCAGCTTTTGAACTCAAGGTGTTGTGCCTGCCTCAGCCTCCCAAGTGTTGGGGATGCAGGTGTACTGGTATGCACCACCACACCCAGCTGGTGGTAGGGAAATGAGCCTAGGACCTTGAACTTGCTCCACAGCCACTCTAACCACTGAGCTATACTCCCAGCCCCTCCTATGAATGTTTGTATTTTTTAAAATGTTAAAATAAAGAACACATTGCCATTAATCTCCCCAACCTCCACTGGAAATTTACTCACTTTGAACATACTTTCCCCATTGTTCTTGCCATTTTCCGATGCAACTCTGGAAGTCCCTTCCTTGAGCTTCTTTACCAGGTGTGATCAAAAACTAAGGTGAATGCTGCTGTTCCCAATCCATGCAATGGGAAAGCAGGCTCATAAAAACCTAACAGGGTGTCCTCGTCCACTTTACTCACTGCATCTGGCACCGAGCAACTTCTGGCTCCTTCCCAAAATCAAAATGACCAGGAAAGGTAAACGGTTTGTACTGGTTCAGGACATCGAGGCAGCCATGACAGCAACTAAAGACAATGGCCACATGACTTTTGCTGTAATAAACTTTTAATGTAAACATTCACTGTATTTTTTGATCCTACCTCATATCCCTCTACAGAGGAACTCCCAGGTGAAATCCAGCATGGATCCCCAGCATGTGTGCATGTGAGTGGGTATGTGTGTGTGCATGTGTGTCCATATACATCAGGTGCATGCAAGCCTTTCTCCACAGCTGTTCACTGGCTAAAGATCTAAAATTTGGAAGCAGTATGTCTAGCCAACTTGACTATTTGAGCTGCATTTGGCACTTTCAAACGCTGACTGATCATTGTCCTTGTAGTTTTGTGCAGGAGGACTCTAGTGTTTCTCTCTCTCTCCTCTCTCTCTCTCTGTCTATCTCTCTCTCCTCTCTAGTCCACAGGAATTTAATTTCTCACAGATCCCTTCAGTACTGACATGTATCCCAATATTAATTTGTGTGCTTCAAAGATTTATCCTAAAAATGCTGATGACACCAATAGCAGATATAAAATGTGACCTTCACGTCCACAGTGATTGGCATTGGCTGTAATTCCTCACGCGATCTCCCATAATCAGCATGCTGATGTGCGCAGCCGGAGCACATAATCAGTTGTTCTGTATCAAAAATCACCTTGCAGGTTGGGGCAAGGAAACAAATTCTCACATTTAACGGTCAGGAGAATCAATTACTAGATATACAGTTGTCAACTTTGCAGGGTCCGTGTTAAAGATGACCTGGGGCAATAAGTGGATAAATGATAGGTCCATCCCAAGCTTTGCTCCCTTTCCAGAAATGCTAGAGATCAAAGGATCAAATGGCAGAGCGCCTGCAGGTGGTTTGGGGCTAGGAGCTATGAAATCAGATTCTGTTCTCTGGAGGAAGGTGCGGCCCATGAACAAGTAGTAAAAGGCAATCTGGAGACATGCCCTCTGTCCCAACCCCCCTACAACTCCCATACCCCTTTCTAGGTCACCAGAGAGGTGTCTCTAAACTTGCAGCCCAGGCTGGTCCCTGCCACTTGGCACCTGCAGCTGCCACCTCCCCATCTGCCATACGCACTACCAATCACCATGGCTCACTGTCTTCCCCCATCAGACCATAGCCTCAACCCTATTTCTCTCCTGTGCCCAGAACACGGCAGGCATTCTGGGAAGATCTGTGAATAAATGATATTCTTATTTAGCAGTCAGAGACACACAGCTGTAATCCCACCTAGGAGGCTGAAGCAGGAGAATCTCGAATTCAGGATCAGTCTGGGAAATTTAGTGACTTAGGGGGGGCCCTTGTCTCAATGTGAAAAATAAAAAGAAGAGATCTGGGGACTATCTCCATGAGAAGGCTCAGAATTCCATCCCCAGTGCCACAAGGAGAGAGGGAGAGGGACAAAGAAAGAAAAAACGGACTTACATTCACAGAATTTCACATAAAATATTTCAGAGCACAACAGTTCTATACTTCAGTTCTTCAAAATGATAAAAAATAAATCTGACTACGCTCTTTGCACAAAGAAAATGAAAGGTTACCCTATCCGATCTTTACTTCTCCTTTGACATCCCGTCTCCTCTGGTGCCGATGGCCAGAGGCACAGGGCAGACCCGCCTCTTCCCTTCCCCCAGCCCTGTACAGGGCAAGTCTCTTCCAGCGCAGGAACAGCAATTTCCTCCTCAAGTTCGACTAGAGAAGAGAGGACGTTGGACGAAGCCGCCCCGTCCCCAGAGCAGAGGGCTACCTGGTCCTCGGGTGGAGCAGAGATGGCAGAGAGGCACAGCCGGCCCTGCACGGGCGCTGGGACGAATTAATACAACCTCATGCCGGTGAGGTTCCAGGTGAGCTGCTCACGGAGGTCACGCCAATTCAGAAATAATTGAGGTGCATATTTCTAGGTTTAAGTCAGGGCATTTGGCTTTCGCCTGAACTACGTTCCTCACCTAAAGAAAAGGGTCCTCCTGATCATTCTACATGCAGTTATTCACCGCCGCATACTGGGGATTTTGGAGCCAGGAAAGGTCAGCCCCCCTGGATTCTGCCATTGTTTCCTTCTGAAGACTGGAAGCGGCCCATGAATATGCGCGCGCAACGCCCCACTTGCCTCCTGTTCATTAACATGGCGTTCGCTGTATATTTCAAAGTCGAACAAATAATACCTGTCGTGAACATGCATTTTTAATATCGCCTATATTTCATTTTAAATGAAATGTCAACATGATGGAAAATATTTCCATGGAAGTGTGGAAAGGGCAGCGCCTCACCAACGATGCCTTGTGAAACCCCAAAAGCTGGGGCAAAAACCGTAATAGTAATCGCGTCAGCGGCACCACAGCTTCCAGGAATCGGATGGGGTTTTGGTATTTCGCTGCCTTTGTCCTTCCTGGGGTGACTGTGAAATGTCAACGTGAAATCTGTTTGCCAAGTCAATATGCTTTTCAGGGCTGATGGGACCCACTGTCCTGCGCTCGTGGGGAAATGGATACTGTTTACTTACAGCCGGTTGCAACCCCTGCTTTGGGGCTCCCGGGGCCCTCTGTTTGCACAAGAGGAACCTCTCTGCTGAGGGCCCTTTGTTCTTCCTCATACTTTAGACCCCGCCTCCAATATTTAATGGCGGGCAAATCAAAGAGCTCTGACCTCCCTTTTCACTCCAACCCTCAATCAGAATTTAATTTTTTTTTTCCATACTAGGGACTGAACCCAGGGCCTGTGTGCTGAGCTACGTCACCATCCTTTTTTTTATTTTTTATGTTGAAACAGGGTCTTCCTGAGGTCTCTAAGCTGCTCAGACTGGACTCACATATGCTCATCCTGCCTCAACCTCCCACAGTGCTGAGATTGCCAGTATGTGTCATGCCTTGAGGCAAGAATTTCCTAATTTTAAGTTCTATCTACTCACCCAGAAATCACCTGTTTCCTTCCACAGAAATTGTTCTCTGGAGAAGGAGTAGGTCCAGACCTGAACGCAGCTGAGATGGGACAGAGCTGGAAAGAAGACTCCAAGTGGCAACAGCTAAGCTGAAGACCGATAGCCAGTTTCTCAAGCCCAGCATGGCTGACCTGCCCACCCATATTCCTAGAGAAGGGCTGGCCTTTGTGGAATACCATGTTCGGGTGCTAGTACCACATCTCTCGCTGCATCCGTGGAAAGAACCAAATATGTCTCTAAACACACCAAAATCAAATATCCCAGGAGTGGGAGTGGCCAATTGGGAGAGAATCGTTGGCCTAGGAGCACAACCAGAAGTCATAATTTTCTCCAGAAATATTTTCTCCCACCCACACTGAAGAAGGCAGGAACCACCTACGCACTGGATGGGGGATTGGAGGTGGAGGCCTTTTATTCTCTACCATTTGGAGATGCCCACCTGTAGCCAAATACACATGGCTCAACACCATGGCCAAGACTGACTACCTTAGACTACTAAGTTTATCTCCAACACAATGCATGCCATGCATTTCCAGAAGCTGGAAGTCCAAGATCAAGGTGATCTAGAGTCGGTGTCTCCAGAAGCCTTTCTCCTGCTCTGACTTGCTGCTGCTCCTGCCTCCCGTAGTCTCTATGTGCAGACTCCCCTGGTGTCTCTTCTATGGCCCAAATTTCTTCTTCTTACGAGGACACCATTATGTTTGGATTCATTAATGACCCCATTCTAACGTAATCACCCCCGTAAAGGCCCTTTTCTCCAATATAAGCACATTCTGAGCCTGAGGCTCCACCTTATGAATCTGAGGGAGGGAGACACAATTCAGCCCACGACAACTTGTGCTGCTCATTTCAAATCTCCTTTTTCCAAAACACTACCTTGGAGCTAGTTTCTTCGGGCACACAGCTGGAGCAGGGGCGCGTTCATGACAGTCTCTTTATCTGTATTAAATAAGTACATTGAGTATGTTTAGCAGAGTTCTTGTTTTCATAAGAAGACTCAACCACAGCAAGCTACCGTTTGCCCCTTACTGGACTGCTATGTGGGGAAGAGTGTATCAGCAAGCCCAGTGCTACACCAGCCGATGGTCTACAGAGCCCAGACTCTTGAGTAGATGGGTAGATTAGTCACTTTCCTAACACTGGGACAAAATACCTGACACCCACAACTTAAAGAAAGGTTTATTTTGGCTCAGTTTTCAGAGGATTCAATGAATATTGTGCCCCATTATCCAGTCACCTACAAACACGTGAGACTTTTGAGGGGATGATTTAGATCTAAACCATAACAAAGGGTTTGAAGGATGCAGTGGTGAGTGGCGCTAGAAGCCAAGCCAAGCCCAGGTCTTCCCAGCTGCACATAGTCCCTGGGTGGGAGCAGCCTGGAGTACGCTCAGAGCCTCAGTGCAGGGAGGCGAGGGGAGGGGCA
Organism: Ctenodactylus gundi; assembly: GCA_004027205.1. NCBI lineage: Eukaryota > Metazoa > Chordata > Mammalia > Rodentia > Ctenodactylidae > Ctenodactylus > Ctenodactylus gundi. Next base: position 691,467 of record PVKB01000438.1, read on the forward strand.
AAGAGACATTCCCAGAGTTCCTTTTCTTGTCAGGGCTTCAGGGGGTTCACCCCACAACAACTGGAAGTGACTGTCAGACACAGAAGAGAGAAACGCCCAGCTTCCCTTTCCTCACACACATCTCAAAAGGAAAGCGTGAGGAATCATATTTTCTGCATTTTTCATCCTTCTACACCACTGCCTGGCTTCTTGGGAAATAGGAGGACATTAATTCTAGTCTGCTCTGTATTTACCTTGATCAAATCACTTACGGTACACATTCTACAGGTGAGATTTAGAAAAGGTCACCGTAGCCCAGCTGCCCACAAGGAGAGGCTCAAACTACATGTTTGATGGAACAGACATAAAAGCACTCAAAAACAGTAAGGTATTTTTTGAATGTGATTAAAAAAATACAATAAATGCTTAAATGTTAAAAATGTATTACAGTAAAAAAAAATTGCCATTGATCCTCCTCAAAATACTTCCCTCCCTCCAAATACATTTATTCTCACTCTTACCACATTGTAAAGCAGTTCTCAAAGTCCTTTTCCACGAGTGTCTCTAATCATGGCTGCCTCCAGTAAAGGCCCTGTGTTTAATCCCCAGTATTGCAAAAAAGAAGGGAGAGAAACAAAGAAGGAAAGAAAGAAAGAAAGAAGAAAGAAAGAAAGGAAGGAAGGAAGGAAGGAAGGAAGGAAGGAAGAAAAAGAAAAGAAAGCAGACAAAATTGTTCAGAATCTCAGGGCCATTTACACTGATCCTAGGGTCAAAGGGTGCAAGACCACAAGCTGGGTATCCATCCCGCCCCCACCCCAGTCTCTACTTCCATCCTTGACACTTTCCTCCAACCTTGCTTCAGGTGCGGAATCTCTCCCCACCATGTCAGAACTTTATTTATTTACTTGTCTCTTTTTAATCATAAAATCACAGAACAGTACAAAAGACACTCAAATTCTTAAAACCTCAATTCAGTTGTAGTCTATGTCACTGTCCTTTTATTCAGTTATAATAATTCTAGACAGTGCCTCAGGCCTAAAACACAAGGAAGGTCACATTTGTTTGTCTCATGATTGATCAGAATCAGGAATTACCATCTGCGGGCTGCTGAGTCTTCCTCAGTGATTTGAGGTCTCTCAGGAATTGACTGCATCCAAGAAGAAAGGCCCCTTTGACCTCCTCTCTGAGCAAGGAGCAGCCCGGTGTCCGGTCAGCTGCCTTCCTGTGTCTTCCCCTGTCTCACACAGTCCTACTGAGCCTTCTTTAGACACTGCTGATCCAGCAGGTTTTGCTTGTGAAGGGTCCACTCTCTCCATGATAAGCTCCCAGGACTCTATACACCAATACCAATTGTCTGATTGCCATCAGACAATTCAGAGCCCTGTGGGGTCATATGCTGAGATCCTGCTGGATAGGGACATTCAGCCAGCATGAGTCCAAACATCTGCCCATCTGTTCTTCCACTGATCCACCCATCCACCCATACATCCATCCACCCATACATCCGTCTGTCTGTCCATCCTATGGAACTAGCACCTCACCTCACCTCCTCTCCAGGTATCTTTTGACTCCCTGAAACCAAAATTTCTCACCATGATGTTAAGAGGGTTTTGAAATACAGGAGCCTGTTTACCCCAAGAAGGTCAGGGGTGACTCAAGAAAAAGGAGGTTGGTAGGCACAGGGACAATTCCTTCTGCCTCTTCTATGGAGGGGACTCAGGTACAAGAATTTCTAGCGAAAGCTGAAAAAAGCAAAATCTAAATTTTCAGCAGGTCACCCACATACATTCACTAGATAGAAACACCCAACTTCCCAAGCATTGTAAAATTTCAAGTGGAGTTACTAACACATTTTCCAGTCATTAAATACATTTAGATAGATAGATAGATAGATAGATAGATAGATAGATAGATAGATATATTCACTGTAGGAATATAGTAGAGAAAATTAAAATAGACTTTTGTAACTTTACAGATTTAATCAGATAAGGAGGCATGGATTAGTATAAAGAAGCTCAAAATGGGATTTTCCAGTGAAGCCATAGTGAGAAAACAGCCCAGGGCAAAAGCAAAAATAGAATTTGTGCTGAGGCTTATAATCTCTCATCCCTCATCTCTCATCCCAACATCAAAACTCTCCCTAAAAAGGAAAAGTCTTCTAGAATTTGTTTGACATCAAAACCTGCCATGAATTAATAAGTGATTATTTACAGTCATGTCACTTAGGACAAATATTCACATTTTGCTACAGAAATAATGGTATATTTGACATTGAGGTGCTGTCCCAGGCTCTGCTGAAAATGCTCTGTAATATACATGTTCCATTTCCAAGTCACGCAATTTTGAGTTTGAGATAGGAGGTTGTGAACCGATAATATCCCAGGCTTTGAGAAACAACCTCTTCCAGGAGAAAGTAGGGCTAAGAATTCTCATTTCTCCAAGATCTTCAACAGGTTATTTTCTTTTTCAACATTGGGACATTTTACAAGGCCTAAAACTTCAGCCATTAAAATTCAGGCTTTGTTGTCACCAAGATTTGTATAGTGTAGATATTCTTATCTCTGAATTCCTCTTTCCTCTGGGAGACTTGGGGAGACGGTATGATTCAGGGATAAGGGGATAATGGAGGGGTGGAAAGTCAGCAATGGAATGAAGGTTAAGGGCATCATTTGACTCCCTGTTTAAGTTCAATAGCTATTTTTTATGGCCACAAAAATAGATATGAATATCACTACAGCAACCAAATGGCTATATCAAAATGTCATAAGCCCCATGAGAGAAGGAAAGAAAGCTTTATAGCCACCAAAGGAGAAATTACAGCTCTTCCTGGGAGGTCTAAGACTTAGTGGTAAATGGCACCCAGGAGTTCTAGCCAATGAAACACCTTATGTGCATAGGTCAGGACTGAAAACCCACAGCCTTGCTCTGTTAGACCTCATGGCACCAATCCTCACAGATTTTTTTTTTAACTATGAAAAGCTTACCATCACTAAAATTTGGAAGGTTTTTGCGTAAGTATCTTATCTGGCTTCTCTTGAAAATTCCAAAGGCCCAGAAATGCTAAGCCACATTCATACATGACACCAACCAGCTAGACCAGATGACAAGCAAAATTATGCCATTTTCAGTCATGGCCTCTCCATTTCACCCCAGATCCTCCTGGAACCTTCCAGGGTCCCGGCTTGCATGCAGCCATCCCAGGGCCTCAGAGGTATGTGACAAGAATTCTGAGATGTGATCCATGGGTGATACACCTGGCTGGGGACAGAGTCTTTCTGCAGAGTCTTTTCTGTCTCAAGGCATGTATTTGAGCAGTAATGACTAGAAAAATGTCCCAGAGAAACATCACACACGCACACACTCACAGCACTGAGCCCAACTGAGAAGTGTATGAAGATTTCTACAGAAGTAAAGTAGCAACAGGCCTGGGCAGGTGGGATACAGAGACTCCCCACTGAAAAGAACCTCTGGGAACCAATAATATTATTGTTCTCACTAGGAAATTTGTTGCTTTTCTCCCCACCATATACGAGCATTCTCAGGACATATGGGTTACCACCGAAGCATAGGTGTTTTACATAGGCTGCCTCATTTACCTTTCACAGTATCCTGGGGGAGTTGATATGATGATGTCTACTTCATAAATAAAGAAACTGAGCTCTGGAGATTTTTAATTCACTCAAGAACACTGTTTTATCAATGCTAGAGAATATTATAATCGGGATTCAGTGCAAGGTTTTTATGATCTCCTCAAATTAATTTTGCATTATACCCCTAGCCCAAGAATAAAGGTTTATCTTTCCCCCACCAATAAGGTAACTACTCAACCAATCAAAGCATTTTAACTATATCCTCACTACTCTAACAGAAAAAGTATTCTCTGAATCTGACATTGTTTATAGTATATGAATGTCAGTGGTTATAGTATGACTTTAAGTCACTTCGGAGCCATGATGAAGACCTAATGAAATCTGCACCCAAATGAAAAGAGAAAAATACTCAGGCAAGAAAGGCATTTTCCGGTGTCACTAACATCACAATGACCTTCTCGAACCGTGTTCTGCCGAACTTGTCAATACAGTCGCAGAGCCATGTTTAGGGACCACCATGGGCCTCAGCTTTCCCTGTGAAACCCTGCTCAACACAGTCACAAGCTCCCAGCAAAAACATGGGTTGGAGAAGGATAAGGCATTGGCTTTTCAAACAGTGCGTGTGTCCATCAGCATTCCCATCCCTGGAACACAGTGTCCAACACCCACAACTGAGAGGCAGAGGGGTTTATCTTAGCTCACGATTTTAGTGTGCGGTAGGCTGGCTTCAAAGCAGAAGGAGCACAGAGGAAGGCCATGGCAACAAAGAGCTGCTCAACCCATGGCTTCCAGGAAGCAGGAAGGAAAAGAGCCAAGAACATGCTCTTCCAGGTCACGGACCCAGTGACCCGCCTCCAACCAGGTTCCACTTCCAACAGCACATTCAGCTGTTAGGAGTACAGCTGCCTGTGATCCAATCACCTTCTGTCTTAGTTACGTTTTCATCACTGTGACTCAATACCCAACATCCACAGCTTAAGGAGAAAAGATTTATTATAGCTCACAGTTTCAGAAGTTCTCAGTCCATTCACAGGTGGGTGGCTGTAAATGGTGGGAGCACTTGGCAGGCCTGTGGTGGAGGCAGGGCCAGAGCCAGAGCTCCAGAAACAGAGGTCCTCACATCATGGTGGAAGAGAGAGACTGGGAGGAAGGGTGAAACCAGCACATGCCCCTCCAGGTCAAGCCCACGCCTCTTCCAGCCAGGTCCCACCTCCTAACCCTACACAGTATCCATTAGAACCTGAGGCTTTGGGGGGACACTCCATATCCAAACCAGGACACCTTCTAAACCCATCACCTTTCAGTCACACTACACATTTAAGGGACTTTTGATCTGAACCCAACAGCACAAAAGTCTCTGGCATGCAAGTACCTACCACATGATCTTGGAAAACTCAAATATTAATATGAAGGTATGAACGTCACTTTGTTGTGATTAGATTTCACTTTAATTTGAATTTTGCCAAAGCCACAAGGGAGCCAGGAAGCAATCCTGTGACGCCAACGAGTCAGCCTCCGTTTTATTTTTCCTGTTTGCCAGTCAGGATTATCGGCGCATCTTATCAGTCAGGCGGCAAATTACCAAGAACTGCATTAAAAATGTGTATAGTCGTTTTCATTTTTGAAAGATTCAAGACTATAAATAATTAAATGCATTAGACATCTGTTATTTATGAGCTAGAGTGACAGTTTTAATTTAGTTCTTCATTTGCTGAGCCTGACGCATTGTGACTCCAAAGGAAAACACAGGAAATATCTAAAAATGACATCTTTCAGAGCCTTCAGTGACCAAAGGTACAAGCCAAGGGTGGCTATTCTCACCGCCCCTCAAGGCCTGTCAAGATACTATCCTCATTCGTAACCTTGTATTGCCTGGCCTCAGGATTCTGCTTGGCTGGCACACCAGCCCTGCATCTGCTAGCTCCATCATGTCCATCAGGCAGCTTACTAGGAACGGGGAACACATGGCGAATTAATTATATAAGAGGAACTAAGTCACTAGATCAGATCCATAGACCCCTTCAGGGAAATGGCTGCCCTTTCCTTTCCCCAGTCAAGAAGAGCCGTTGGCTGCGTTTCCCAAAGATTCGTAAAAATTTATGGATTAAAGAAAAGAACAGCCAAACAACAGGTGCAGGGTCATGGTTTGGAAGTCAGTGAGCCAACGTGTAAAAGAAAAAAATTTAAAGACTACCAATAGTCACTCACTGCAGTCAAAAATGAAAGTACCCTTTCGGAATTATAGGATCCCTAGTCACACAGTACTACAACCCCACAGGAATCAGCTGTGAGCCCGGTGGTGAGATCCCTTTGGTTCCTAGTACAGAGGAAATTCAATCTTTTGCTTCCTGAAGCATTCTAGAACCTCCATGATTCCAGAATTGACCTTAACCTCTGGTGATGAGGGACCTGCCCACCACATGACCTGTACTCAGCCTGCTGAGAGACCCATCGGTGGACGGAGCACTCCAAGCCTGTGTCACCGGCTAGGGCTTGGAAATCACTGCAGTATTTAACGTTTGCCATCCAGTTCTGATATGTATTGTAGATGTGCCATTGGTTGATTTTTAAACTATGCTCCTTGGGAATTTTTGCATGCATTAGGACTCCTAAAGAGAGAGAGAGAAATAAGACCGATGCAGAGTGCAATGGATTCTGAGCCCCTGGAACTGCTTGACGGGGTAACAGGATTATTGTGTTTCAGAATCATGTGTGACCACATTCAATTAAGGAAGAGGGGTCCAATGTGTTTTTCCCTCCTGTAAAATATAAATCCAAGAGGAGGCCAATGCAGAAAGGGTGCACATGAAGTGACTCCCCCTCCTGAGTCTCCCCAAGCCCCAGATGGGGACCCTCTATACCCTCAGGCCTTGGAATCTGATCTGCCATCAGATCAATAAAAGAACCCTTGGAGCTGAGGGATTCACATCTGCTGAGCCTGGAGCGGGTGCTGCTGCCCAGCCTCAGATCCCGTCTCCAGCCTCAGGACTCCTGCCTTCCTTGATTCTTAGACGGTATGATTGAAAGCTATAAAGAACGTTTTAAATATGTGTTACAGTCAAGGACACAGTGCCATCAATCCCCTCAAAATTCTTTCTCTCACTTCAAACACACCCGACATTTTTGCCACTTTCTGAAGCAGTTCTGGAAGTCGTGACTGTCTTCGGTTGCACTGCCATAGTTACCTTGATGCCCCAAACCGATGTGAGACACTTAACTTCCGTGGCTATTTTGACTTTGGAGATGAGCCCGAAGTCGCACAGTACCAGACCAGGTGAAGAAGGTGGATGAAGACACACCATTGTGTTCTCACAAGCCTGCCTTCTGGTCAGATGGCGCTCAGACTCTGCATTCACCATCATTCTGAACTTATCTTTCAAAGAAACAAAGAGGACTGCTTCCTAAAGTAGCAAAAAAGGTGGGGTGCATGTGTTCAAAGGGAGCAAGACTTTTGAGGAGGGTTAGTGGCAATGCATCTCTTACCATATCACATTTTATTTAAATATTCACTATATGTTTTGATCATAATAAAGTTCGTATAATACAAACTTGCTAGGCTGCCAGCTCCCATGTCCCTGCCTTTGTGTTCTCTGGCTCACTCCTCTGGGAGTTAGAATTAGCCACACAGCCTGCCCTGCTATACAGTGCCCCAGAAACTAGCATCCTGTCCTTTGAACCTAATACCAGTAATGAGTTCACACAGGGCCAGCCTGGGTGCCTGCCATGACAGTCCTCGGGCTACCACACCTCCCCTTCTGCCCACCAGCTGGGACAGCTACTGGTGGCCTCAACTCCAACTCCCCAAGGCTGCTGGCAAAGTTACCCCTGCCTGTTACATTCCCTCCCCTCCCCAGCTTCACTATTGCTGGGCCTGTGGGACCAGCATCCCACATCTGATAGCCAGACATTTAGCTTTTCCCTCTACTCCATCCAGCAAGCTTGACTGACAGCTTTTCAGGGATTTCTGCCTCCCCAGCTGCTAATCCGGCTCCTCACCCAGTTCTCTATTCCCTTGCTCAAATTAATCTAGGCAGGAGCTGATTCCGCTTGTAATGTGAGGTTAATTACAGAAGTGATAACATTTCTAAATAAAAATAAGCTCCTTAATTTTAAAAAATCTAAATTAAAATGAGCCAGAAGGAAATTACTCTTGGTTTCAAACCACAAGCCTAGTTCCCAAGTCTCGTCACTCCAATAAGACTAGGTCCGTGGACACAGCCAGCTCAGTCCCAGGGCCCTGCACTCGGCTGATTGCTCAGCTGCTCTTGCCTAGAAATCCTTCATTCTGCCTTCAGACTGTGTCTTGTAAGAGAAACCTAGTGGGACAATGTCGTTTGCACGTGGGCGCTGCTCAATATGCGTGTCCCTCCCAGAGGTCCTTGCTGTCCCATTGTCAATGTTCCATGACAAAGAATTTGCATGAACCAGATAGCATCAGTGAGTCGCCAAAAGAGACCAAGAAGAGTGTGCTACACCAAGCATGCAGGGACCTGAAAGAATTTCCCTGCGAACCAGAAATCGCTTCAAATAGAAAGGCAGAAGAGCTCGAAGAAACACAAACAACCAAAACGGGTCCTTCTTTCCCCCAACAACTTCATCAGAATCAATTATTGTTTGAGTTCTTGGTATATGCCATTCTCACTGGGTAAGATGGTATCTTAGTGATGTTTTGATCTGCAATTCTCCAACGGCTAAGGATGTTGAACATCATTCCATGCATTTGCTGGCCATTTGAACTTCTTCATCTGAAAACTACCAATACAAGAAGTGTAACAATTAAAGAAAGACAACGGGAGGAGAAAAGAAAGGAAAGGGAAGGGATAGGAGGAAGGGCAACTTTAATTATCAGACAAAAGAGTTGAGTTCAAACACTGCATAAAACAAGAATTGAATAACCTCTAACATGCTACGTAACCTTTCCTCACCTGCCAAAACAAAGCAAAACAAAAAAACAATTTGGTTCAACTCTCCCTCAAAGACCTCCTTCCAGCTCCTTCCCAGAGAAAAGATTCACACACCTGTCCATTGGGGATTCTCACACCTTGGTCAAAAGAGGTCATGTGGCCCCTTCTTGCCTAATTCCAGAGCATCTGTTACTTGGCCAGCCAGCCTTTTCTATCACTGTGTTAAATTTCCAACAGTAGCCTCAGACTTACTGTTGGGACCAGATTGTGTAGATTCAATGCATTTTCCAGGATATTTTTAAACTTTATAATTGGGAGTAAGAGTGGTAGTGGAGACTTTGTCCCTCACAGACATAGACGATACTCAAAACACTGAGACACTCCTCTAGCAGGCACACGTTAAGAAGGCCCTTGCCACCTTACCACTCCCCTGCAGCCTTGCACACAAAATGTTTGAGAGCTGAGGCTCCGCCACATCCAACCGGAAACAAATCGTCATCATTAAGCATGGCTGATAGGCCATCCGCTAAACAGATGTAGGGGAATTTGTATTGTAATTACCAACCAAAGAGTTGCCAGCAGCTACTGCCCCAGAACATTTTTTCAGGCACATAGGAGTATTTACATCTATTGTCTAATATGCCAGCAATCAGAAGTGTTTGGCAGCCATATGAGCAATCCCACTTTCCATTATAACCAATTTAGTGTCCCAAGTCTCAGATCGGTACTCTTCCTAATTACTCTTAAGTCCCAAATTTTTATCATTCATCTTTGGTTGCAAGTGGATACATAGGCCACTGAAACCTGGTAGAATTAAATGGCCCCCACCCAAGAAAAACACCACAATAAAAGCCCTGCCCATGGGTTACCAGGATATGCAGTATATGTAGAATCCTCTGTACCCACACCACAACCCTCGAGTTGGGTAACTCACACCAAGTTATTGTGACCATTGGAGAAACTATGTCAACTTGAGGCAATCAGGAACCATTCCTAGATTAGAATGTGAGTGATTTGTGGGCCAGCAAATGAGGGAAGAACACCCACCCACTTGTGGGAGGCCCAACTGGGAACTCGAACTGTATAAAAGAAAGGAACAGGGAAGATTGTTCCAGCTTCTTCCTCTGGGAAAGCTCCCGCCTTCGCAATTGTCTACGGACACCAACTTGCTACTCGCTGCAGATCTCCATCACAGATTCGCTCCAGTCTTGACTTGAGCCCGTCGGCCCATCACTGATCTTCAATCACCCATCTTCAGTCTCCAGTCTTCGCCATTGTTCTTCAGACAACCGAGATCTGCAGCAGACTCTCACCGGCTGTCCTGCAGTCCCAGACGGGAGTTCTCCTGCGCGGCTGAACAGCCATTAGACACTCCAACTCTTGCAAGCACGTGCAGGCCACCATCTTGAACTATCTCTATCCTTGGATTTGTACGCCTTCCTAATAGATCCTTCTTGTTATAATTTCTGCAAATTCTGCCTTTCGAAAGAACCCAGGCTAATACAGTTATCTACGGGTGTTTCAGAAAAATGTGGTGTATGAGAACTGGTCCAAAAGACCAACAAAGGAGGTGGACAAATCCAGGTTTGCACATAATGCTCACTGTTAGAGACTTACCAATGTAAGCGTGTCTCTGCCGGTGGAAAGACAGGAGCATTTCCACATCTTGACTCAGGAGAAAGGGGTTTATGTGCTATACAAAGCAAAGGCAGCCTGCAGCTAACCTGAATGTACCTGAGCTCCCCCCCCCCCAAAAAAAAGAGAAATAACTAATAAAACTAAAAAACTATTAATATGTCAAACACTGGTCTAGTTAGTAAAGAGTCTGGGAATCAGTGGCTGGCATGAAATGCTCAATGACTATCTTCATGGCTTTATCATACAGGGCTTGGAATGTGTGGAAGGAGCACCTGGCAGGCAAGATGGCCATACAACCAAGATGGCTGTGGTGCCGTTCGGCTAGATCCCTAACGTGACAAAAAAAGAAAAGAAAAGAAAAGAAAATACTCCTCTCAATACAATGTGCATTTCCATCTATCTTAGTTACTTGCTAAGTTCATTGCTGGGACAGAATATCTGACATCCACAACACAAGAGAATAAAGGTTTATTTAGCTCACAGTTTCAGGTCTCAGGCCATTCATGAACAGGGGGCAGTGGCAGAAGCATGTGGTGGCGGCCTCGCTGGAGGAAGCATTCATGGCAGCCCAGGCAGGAAGTCAATTGAAGGAGCAACGGCAGGATAGGCACACACCCTTGCAAGCCACATCCCAGTGATCAACCCCTTCTGGGTCCAGCCTCAGTGGTCCCCCCCTTCCAGCTTACAGGCCCAGCAATGTGCTACACAGCTATAAACTACAACATGCCCCTAATCCACCCGACACCTGCCACCTGTAACCCACCACACACCTGTAACCCACCCTCCCAACCAGGCCCCACCTTTAACAGCACACAAATCCATAAGTAATCCACAACATCCAACCATACGAGAACATTCCAGATCTAACACATCCCTCTCCCAAGAGCATCAGTCTCTGTCCCTCTGTCCTGGTGACCCACCATGACTGTGCTACATGCAAACAATTCAACACGCTTCATTTTCTTGCCCCTTTCATCCAGTGCCACTTCACTCTTCCACAAATGAGTCTCTCCTCTTCCACCACGTTCATATCAGACGAAATATTCTTTATGTTCAAACTCGTGCTTCCCCAGTCCAGTTGACCCCTGCCCTCACAACCTCATCCTTGGATCATTCTGCCTTCTCGCTTTCCCCATCCTTCTGTGCTCTGACACGCGGAATTCTTCCCCACCTTCTTCAGGGACCTTCTGACCCTGTTCACGTCTTTGTATCCAGTATTCCCTTCCATTCTCCTCAAAGGTGTGGGTCTCATCCATGATCCTTAAAGCCCCTGCAGCCCACTCGCTCTTCCAGACATGCTCACATGCTGGTGAGCAGGGGCTTCTGGCACCAGAACATCAAGGCAACTGCATGGCTCTGCAGGTCCACCCGATCGGAGTTCCCTCTAGGCCCAGCCTTCCCCTCCCTGAGCCATCTCTCTGCCCTCGTGAGAACGTTCACCCCCGGTCTCCCCCCAGCCAGTATTCTCTGGCTGGCTAGTCCCCACCATCCTCCCCTGGAGATCCATCAGTACATCACTTTCTCTACTAGTCCCCCAGACTCAACGAGCTCTTGACCACCTACCCTATTGTTCAGAGACTCAGTATTGACACGTAATGTTCCCTGGCAATGTCAGGTAAGATCAGGCGGCCCCTCACAAATGGGGTGAAGCGTTGGATCGGGGCCATGCCCCACCCCACAGCTGCACCCAGTCATGTTCACCCTCTCATCCTCAGTCCTACCTGCCCTCTCCTCGCATCCCGCTGAGAAGAGCCCTCTCCTTGGCCTGTCTCCACCCCTGACCTACCCGCCTCCGGCCACCCTTCCCTTCCATCTCTGTGGGGCAAATTACTGTCCTGTGTGATGTTCCTGGTTCAGACTCCCAGCTCCAATCCCAGCTGGAGTTTGCAGTACATTACTGCAGACAAAGTGTTGCAGGCTAAAGAGCGCAAGCTTTGGGGAAAAAAAAAAAAAAGGCGCCTCTATGTCCTGCCACAGTACCGAGGGTGCTGTGACCTGCGCATCCCCAGGGCAGAACCCAGAACTCGCTGCGAGTTTCTGATGGCTACGTGTTGGTTTTGTGGTCACCGAGCACGTGTTTGCCAGGAAAACACTTGGGTGTGTTCGACATACTTTTTCATGTAGCTGTTGCTGCTGCTGCTGCTGAGAATTACATCGCCTTGGTCTGTGCTTGTTTAAATTTTCCTTTCCCTCACTGACGTTTTCATTATTTATTTCTGTAAATCGAAGCTTCTTTTATTTCCTTTAAAAAATATTTTCCTCTTAATCTTCTTTGTCAAAGTATTAACACTCAAAAGAGCTTTCTTAATTCCTTAATCTTGCACTCCAGCTTCAAGCCAGTCTACTTTTATGTTTTAGCACTTTTTTCTTCTGGGTTTTAGGCGGTTCTCCTTGTAATCTTTTATCTCTCTCACTTTGATGTATTTAACCTCTTACCTTGTTAGTTTATATATAATTTTGGTTTTTATCTTAAATCTTATTTATTATCTTGTCATGACTTTTGATTCTTAATTTTCATTTGGCTCTTATATTTTATTTGTAGTTTCATAGTTTTATTCTGTAATTTTAATCTGATTTTAGGTATAGTTTTTCTAGCCCTCCCACTTTTATTTTAGTAATTCTACTCTTTTTATCTTGAAACTTATTTATTTTAGCCTATTATTTTATATTCTAACCACTTCTGTATTGAGTTATCATTCTTTTAATAAATTATTTATTCTGCCCTTTTTGTTTTAATTTTCTCTTAATAAGTCTCTTTTTTAAAGTATTCTCCTCACCTTATACTGTGCCTTTATTTTTTTCTTACATTTTTTCTCTTTTCTTCTCCTACATTTTTTAATGACTTGCTTTAACAATCCCTCGCAGAACTAGCAGGTGGAGAAAAACCTCACTTCCCTCTGGCAAAGTCAGGGAAGCTGTCCCCAGGGTTTTCTCTCCTACATCTACATCTAAACCCACCTCTTCTGGGCCAGCGGGTCCCACAGGCCTTTTAAAAAGACTTGAGACCCTGACCACAACTATCTCATGGAACTTCAGAAGAAAGAGTGAAAGAGGGAGACAGGGTGGGGGTGGAGGGAGGGAAGGGAGCGTAGGGGGAGGGACAAAAGGAGAGCGGGAAAGCCCTTGTCACTTTGACAAGAAACGTATGTGCACAAAATGCTCAACTCCACTGTAAATTTTGCACTTGTACATATCAATAAAATGGGGGGGGAGAAAAAAAAAGACTTGAGATAACTTTGTCTCTGAGAGCAGGGTCCTCAGAGGAGTTGCCAATAGGCGTGGGCACAATGAGTTTCCTAGAGGGCAACTCACATTACTCCACAGATACATTCCTAAACCCACTTCTGGGGACCTACTCCTGGATTTGGGGCTGCCCCCACACCTCAGTCTACATTCAGGCTCATTGAAAGGAAAAGCCAATGAGATCAAATGAACGTTGTGCAGGATAAGTCTTGTCACATTTTCTCAGGGTCCACGGGAGGAGCATTGTCCTAAGCTGGACATCAGGAAGAGAAGGAGAGACGCAGGCCCTCCTCTCTTGCAGCCACGACCCCATCCCCTCCCCGGGCTTGCTCCAAACATCTCACACCCAAAGTAGCGGCCACACCCCAGGCAAGTCCCCCAGGCCACACCTGATGGTAGGCATGACCCTCCCACCTCACTTCACCCTACTTATCTTAATTCTAGTTCATGATGTTCTGTGTTATAATCAAGCCTCCTCAACCCCATCTGGAACAAGGCTGGCTGGACTTACTGCCTCTGTGACTGTAGGCAAGATTGTGGTTCTGTTCTGACTTTGTATCCCTCATCTGTGAAATGGGCCTGATGGCGTCCACCTCTTGGATGATCGTGAGAATCGAGTAAAATCACGCCCGTCCTGCACGTAGCATGGTGCCTGCCATACACCACCTGCACAGTAATTTGAAGCCAATATCAAGACAGAGACCCTAAGAAATACCTGAAACCATCTAACCAGTGAAATGAAGGAAAACACGAAGGCATCAAGGTAGACTACATCTTCCAAACTTTGCAGCAACAATATTTTCCGTCTGACCTGAGCTTCTGCAAAGTGAGCAAGCTGCTCCCCGTCATTAGGTACAGTCTATGTCCCCACCCTTTTGAATTTGGACTAGCCTCATGATTACTTGGCAATAATAATATTTGAAAATAAACCAGTAATCTACAACAATAGCGAATGTGCATGTCTAGGCACAGCCCTTCCCTCTCCTGGGAGTTTCCACTTCCTGCTCTGAGGGGACCAGCCATGAGGACCTGCAGCCATGCGGAGGAGCCCTGGGTGACGGCTGTGAGAAGCAAGGCCACATGCCCGAGGTGTCAAACATGCACCTCAAGAAACCATCTTAAAATGGGGCCACACAGCCACACAGCTGACACTCAGGTTAACTTCTCCCCAGATTTCTGATCTACAAATTTCAAGAAAAATAAAATGATCTTCAAGCTACTACAGGTTGGGGTGGTTTGTTATCCAACTATAGATACATGGAACTAAAATGGGACTTCTTTGTAAACTGCATAACCTTGTGGGACCCTTGAACAAGCCCTTTGCACATCAATTAAATCTTGGAATCCAATTACACATACTGTTTTGGATGCTTTCCCAGTGGACAAAGACCATGTCTGACACATCTTTAGCCCCAGTCCTCCCCATAATTCCTAAATTCTGAATACAGCATTTTGTTTATAAAAGCTATTAGTCTGGTCAGTCAAGATGTTTATCATTCACTCATTCAATGGACAAGCATTGACTTGCTACAGTGTCCAGCACCATTCAGATGTCAGAGATAGGGCAGGAAACACATCAAATAAAGTTCCTGCTCTCACGGAGCTGGTTCAGATACATCTTCTCACCCCATCTCCTCCCTTCTCTGCACCCTCGAGGTTGGGCTTCTGGCTTCCTCATTAAACTGCAGAGAATTTCCCGAAGGAGACAGAGCTTATTCAGGAAGCAGGATTCCAACATTGGAAGTCACCACAAGACCAAAGACAGAAAGAGAAAGATCAGGGGCCTTGTCTCCCCAGGCCCCTCGCTGTCTCTGTTCTAGAAACATTGTGTCCACAGTTCCTCCTTCAATCCTCCTCTTCTTCCCAGGCTCCCCTAACACTATTCCTGTGCTTGTCCAAGTAGGCTGAGGGATGAGCAAGGCCTCTCACGCCACTAGGACCCACTACTCCCCCTTGGCTCTTTGGTGTCTTGACACTGTCCTTAGCTCTGTCAGTAAGGGGTGCTACCTCTTCCCAGCCATGGCTCCAAATAATGTATACTAGATCCAAAAACTCAATCTCACTAGGATATCTATATGGAAAATGTATCTATTTACTCTAACACACAGCATTCAAAGATATAAATGAGGATCTCAATCATTATAGATTGTGCATAAAATGATAAAAAGTGGCCGCATTTCATGTGCTAACCCTAACCAGTAGGAAGAAACTGCCTGAGAAGATCATACAACCATATCTGGGCTCTGGAAGAATGGATTCTACAATCAATTAGCAATGTCTGCGCAGGATGGGGAGTAGCAGCATAGGAAACACACATCCATTATTTTTGGCCATCATTTTTGCATCATTGTTGCACTACTGTGTGCCTTTGGCATCTTCCACAAATACTCTTCTAGAGCATTAATGAGCACATGAATGACTGCAAAGACTCTTGCACTTTGTGTAATCTATGTTCTTGTATTAATTACTTCTTCATCACTGTGAATCAATACCTGACATCCACGACTTTAGGAAGGAAAGATTTATTTTAGTTTACAGTTTCAGAAAGTCACAGCCATGGGTGGGCAGCTGGAAAATGGTGGAATCACATGGTGGGGCAGCAGCTAGAGCTAGAGCTGGAGCCAGTGCTCCAGGACACAGAGATCCTCAGGGCAGCATGGCAGAATTGAGACAAGACTAGGAGGAAGGGCAGAACCAGCACAGCCCCTCCAGGTCAAACCCCAAGCATCCGCGCCTTCCAGCCAGGCCTCACCCTCCCAACAGCACACAGCATCCATAGGAACATGAGGCTTTTGGGGGACACTCCAGATCCAAAACACACAGTCCATAAGTCTGAGGGTTTTTTTTTTTTTTTCAAGTTACCTAGAAGATCACGGAAACCAAGCTAAACCAGGTTGTATGACTTCAAACCAATCAACGCAGCATCAGCTGAATCAAACTAAACTCTAAACTCCAAGGCTTCATATATACTCATAAAACTCGTGAGTCTTTGACTACGGTGCAATTTTTACATTTACTTTAGCAACAGAATTGTTCGTTTAAATCAAATTTCATACAAGACACTACACAGGTCAAAATCAAACCCCTTTCAATAAAGAGAAAAAGCCAGAGGCCTGCCTTGCCTTTGACCTCCACCTCAAACATCCCAACAGATCACTGAAATCTGGAAGGGGCTCTGTCCAGACAGAGAAAACTTCTTTGGTCCCCCTGGGGGTTGGGAGGGGCCGATGCCACTGCAGTATAATACTGATCAATTAACCAACTCTGCTACCCCCACTCCCGGCTGACCTCAGTTCTGCTGGGACCCAATCCAATTTGTAGGCATCCATTGGAGAAGTGCTTTACTTTTGTTTTCAAAAGGCAAGGTCCAGGTTGAATCATTCTACCTGGTGAATGCCGGGCCATACTGCAGCAACAATTGAATCAGAACTATGAGTCACTTGCTACAAGAAAAGTCACTTGGCCTTCCAGCTGCATCTTTTAACAAATTCATCTGAAACGTGCCCATTGGAGGTCAATAAAGCAGATAGAGAGAGGAAGTGGACGAGTCTCTCATCTATATTCTTATCATGGATGTCAGTGAGGGCTGCCATGACGAGACACTGGAGACTGGAAAATATTTTCTTTCTTTCTTATTTATTTAGAGAGGAACCAATAAGCTGCTGTTAGAAAATCTGAAGATCAGGAAATCAGGAATGTTTAAATTGATATGTTAATAAACTCGAAAAACAAAAAATAGTGAAGATTGGGTGGCTCAAGCAAGAAACAACTATTTCTCACAGTCTTGAGGCCGGAAGGTCAAGGTGCTGACGGATCTGGCCGCTCCCCAGATCCCTCTCCTTGGCTTGCAAATAGACAGTTTCTCACTGGGTCCTCACTAGCCTTTTCTCTGTGTGTGTACACATTTCTAGTATTTTTCCTCTTTTTTTAACCACATTATCATACCGAATTAGGGCTCTATCATTACAAGCTTATGCAAGCTTAATGACCTTTTAACTAAGTTATTTTTTATTTGGGTTAATTACCTCTTTAAAGACCCTGTTTCCAAATATCGTCTCCTTGGAAGGTCAAGCTTACACACAAGAATTGGTGAGGGGACCAGAATCCAGTCCGTGTTGTACCACAAGTAACACTCCCATCCAAATTTCATTGGCTAGAACAAGACACTGCCTATAAGAGGGTCTGGCAAGCTTCGTCTTCACACGCTCCAGGAAGGGAAAAAGAATCGGGTGGGACTGGGCACCAGCAACCTCAAAGAGTAAGAGGGGAAGGCGTGGGAAACTACGCTGTTGGGCCCCGCACACGGGTTTCCCACACCTAGGGTGAGTGACAGGAAGGAAGGGAAGCCACAAGGGACATAGGCAAAGGAGCCGCCCCTTGCATGTGAACAGAGACACAGACAGACAGTAAGCACAGGTGTGTCCCGCACCTGTCTCCCTCTGAGCAACCCACAGCACCATGGAGGAGAGCAGAGGCTGAGTCAAGCTGGGATGGTCCAGACTTCACTCCACGGAGCAGGCGCTGGGGACCCACACTGGGCACCTTTCCCTCTAGTGCCCAGGGAAGACCCATTACCAAGCAACACCAGCACATTGCCCACTGGCCACGCCAAAGGGCAGCTACCCAGCAGGGCCCTGGCTCGGCCACTATCCCAGCACGCTAGCAGGCAACCGCCCCCCCCCACACACACACACACACACTCACTGACCAGGTATGATCAGACATAAAGTAAAGGTTCAAATCTTTTTAAAAAGTATTACAGTAGAAGACATACTGCCATCGACCCCTCGCTTCGAGCACACTTATCCCATAAACCCCTCACCCTGCATCATTCTTTCCATTTCTGATGCAGTTTAGAAAGTCCTCTTTTGTGGCGCAGTCATGGCTGCCTCGATGTCCCAAATGGATTCGAAATGTTTCCCTTTCAGGGTCATACTGCCTTTGGGGAGCTAGAAGTCACACGACGCCAGATGCGGTGACTCAGGTGGATACTGGCACATAGCTGTGTTTTCATTTAACAGAAGTTGCTATGAACCTTTGATCGATGAGGTGTGATCAAAACATGCAGGGAATGTTTGCATTTTTTAAATTATCACAGTAAAAGCCACATTGTCCCTCATGCCCCTCCCCCTCTCTTGCCACAAGCACTTATCCCATCATTCCTGGCCATGTGCCTTTAGCCGTAATAAGTTTTTTTTTGTCTTTAATTTAAATATTTGCCTATTTTCAGTCATGTCTTATGCAACCTAAGTTTCTCAAAGACCTGGAAACAGGGTAAGGGTGGTGATGGTTTAAGGAAGAAGGGGAAGAAGAACCTCCACTAGTACCTTAGTTACTTTTTTGTTGCTGGGACAGAATACCTACCATCCACAGCCTAAGGCAGGAATGACTTATTTTAACTCACAGTTCCGTAAGGTCTCCGTCCATTCACACATGGCTGGCAATGGCAGGAAGGGTCCGTCCAAGAACAGCCACCCCCGGCATCACAAGAGGAAGAATCAGCGCCTCCCAAAGAAGCCAGCCAGGGCAAGAGCTTGTATCTTCTAGGCCACAGGCGTACAAGAGGCCACAGTGACGGCCCAACCCTCCTGACCAGGCCCCGCCCCCTAACAGCACCCAAAATCCACAGATAATCCACCACATCCAAATACAGGAGGCTCTGGGGGGACATCTCACATCCGAACCATAACAATCAGAATTCTTGTCACCTGTGGAACCAAATGAAACCGCTCAAGATCTCCCCCAGGCCAGGGCAAAAGGGAATTCACTTCCTATGCTGTCAGGCACCAAAAGAACCTGCGCCACCTCAAGGAAAGCCAGAGAGCCATCTACTGGTCATGAGTGAAAAGAGACGTCCTGTGAAAACAGGAATCATGAGAAAAGAAAAATAATCAAATTCAACTTTAACGACCTCTGTACAGGAAGGTGATGGGCAGTGTCACTGGTTCTCCTCCACGCAAGGAGACTGAGGAGACCCCCGGAGTCAGGCACACCTTCAGCGAACATGTTTAGGAGCTGAGAACTAAATGCTCTGGAGGTATGTGGCCTGGGCCAAGGCCTTAGAAGTGAAACCTGAGGGAGTTTCACTAAAGGAGTTTGAGCTCTCACTTCTGAGCTCTGATAATCGATCCACTCGGCCCAATTTTCAGTCTTTGGTGGTCTGCAGTATGGAATCACAGACAAGACGACGTCCATTTTCCAGAACGATCATGCTGGTTTCTAACAGAGTCCGTGAGAATTGAGAGCAGATGAGGACAATAAGGGCCTCGCACAATTTGGTGTCCGCCTCAGAGGGTAAAGTAGGTATTTTAATTGCTTAGTTTTGTTTTTAGTTTTGTTTGTTTTAGGTTACTTTAGTTTTTGCGGTATTCGTAATTGAGCCAGAGCCTTCACACTAGACTCCCTCCCAGCCCATTTTCATTTTTGATTTTGAGACAAGGCCTTGCTAAATTGCTAAGTAGCGCAGGCTGGGCTCGAACTTGTGATCCTCCAGACTGCTGGCAAAACAGGCCTGCACCGCCAAGATTTGGGGGCCGAGCTCTGCGAGCAGCCTGCTCCTTACAGGATGGTAGCGAGACACTTTCAGCCCAACTCCCCACCCCCACCCCTCCCGGCCGCCCGCCTAGAACGGAACACTGCTGTCGCCTCCACTTTCAGGTTCCAAAGCCAGAAAAGCCTCCCAGGCAAAGGCTTTCAGAGAAGCACCTTGGGGTCCTTGTCACAACCGCAGACGTCATTCCGAAACCCAGCCCGGGACACGAGCCAACCTGTGGTGAATGCTGCACTGGAGCACCGCACCGCTGACCTTCCATTCAGGGTCAGAAATCAGCTAATCTGTTTCTCCGACTTGCTCCCCCAGAAGCCGAGCAGACAGATAACGTTTAACTAAAAAGATGCCAGGCGCCGTCCCTGCTCCAAACGGAAATCTTCAGATGTGTGGAGCTCAGCGCAAACCGAGTACACAGCGCCATCTGCAGCACTGCGGCTGCAGTGAGGGAGGAAAGGAGGGAGGGAGGGAGGGTGCTGGTTGGTTATATCACTGGCCTTTTCTTTCTCCTTGCTTGTTTCAGCCTAAAAATAAGATTCTAACACTGATTTTTTTAAATCTTGCTTAGGGTAATAAAATCAGAAATAACCACCAAGAGCCGTTGACAGTGAACTAGGACACAAAGCAGTCATTCATCGGCCATCTTTCACATCTACAAAATGAAAATCCCTGAGGTCTGCTCCTCAAGCTTCCCAACGCGGGAGTTGGGAGCAACCCCACGGGAGACTCTGGAAGGGACCCTGGGGTCACAAGAGCTCTGGTTTATGTCCCCCCCCCCAACTGGTGAGACACCTCCCACGGGGCGCAGGCTGAGACCACCAGAAGGACACAACAACACAGAGCTCCTGCTCTCAAAAACGTGAGCGCTACACCGTATCGATTCCGTGGGCCATGTTATGAGAAGGAAAGGATCACCGAGTCTGGGTGCTCAAGGGAGACCTCAGGAGGAGAGGGAATCCTCAAGCTCAACCTCAGTCATCAGCAGGGAATGACACAGAGCTAGGCCAGGAGGAGAAGTGCCCTGTGCCCACCAGGCAGGGAGCTGGGCCGGCCTCGCTCCCCCACCCTGCCCCATCGCGTCACCCTGCTGGATCCCTCCTCCCAGTGCTGTGGCCCCCTGATGGTACTCACTGTGTGATGGCTTCTCTCTTGGGTGTGACAAGCTCCAGGGCAGCAGGACCTTGTTTCACTCCTTGCTATGGTCTCCGTACCTGGTTCAGAGCAATGCAGTTTCCAAGCATGGAAGGAAGGGAAGCGGGGAGGAAGAATGAAAAGAAGGGAGACGCTCAGGTCAACCGTGGAGATGTGTGAGAATCCTATGAACAGCAACGGCCCAGGGGGCAGGGCAGGAGTGTGTGGAGTGGGCAATGCCACGCGCTGAGCTGTATCCCAGGCCCATAGTTCTGTCTTTATTGTGAGACAGGGTCTCTCCTAGTGGCTAAGTTGCCCTGGGTGGGCTCAAACTCATGATCCTCAGCCTCTCATAGAGTGCTAGAATTACACACATGTGTCACCAGGCCCAGCTGTGAAGCTTGGGACTTTCCTAGTGTCTTCCAAGTTGCCAGTTGGGTCACATATAATGGCAGTATCTATGCCAAGATTTCAGAAGACTTAAGCTGGTGAAACTATAGAATGAGTTTGAGAAAAAAGAGGCTACAGGTGAAGAAGTAGGTACTTTTAGAAGAATAATGGCCAGTCCTGGTGGTACAGGCTTGTACTTCCGGCACTCTGGGAGGCTGAAGCAGGAAGAGCATAAATTTTAGCCCAGCTTGAGCAACTTGGCAAGATCCTGTCTCCAATCAAAAACTAAAAAATGGACTGGGGATGGGACCCACTGAAAAGGCCCTAGAGTTGAATCCCAGAACCAAAAAGGAGGAGGAGGAGGAGGAGGAGGAAGAGGAGGAAGAAGAAGGAGGAGGAGGAGGAGAGGAGGAGGAAGAGGAGGAGGAAGAGAAGAAAGAAGAGGAGCGGAGAGGAGAAGCAGGAGAAAAGAAAGAGAGAAAAGGAATGACAGTGACCAGATAAAACATGAGTCTATGAGACCTTAAAAATAGAAACTCATGAGTACAAGGTGGATCTGGAATATCTTTGTGAGAAAGTGAGGCAGCTCTGGGAATTAATGAAAGCATGTCAGGCTGCAAGGAGCCAGCTCGAAGGGGACTCCACCATTCGAGTTTTAAGGAATATAAGGAGAGTAATAGTGGGATAAAATGAAACTCCATTAGGTCTTAAGATACAGATGAGTGAGTGGATAAGAGGGAAAATGCTTCCTTCCAGTGAAGGCCAGCTAGTGAGTGCGGATGGAGTGATGGGAACAGCTAATCACCACTTGGCAACCATGACAAAGAAAGTCATCAGTCATGGTAAGAATGGTGCGTTTGAAGTTTAATGGGGAACAGGATATAGATCTTACTATGCCAGAATAGGTCTCCTGACAAAATACTTTGAGAAACACATGACATTATAGTAGAGCAATGTGACAGAAACCAACCCAACACATGACTAAGGTTAACACCAATGGAAGACTTAGCCCCGTGAATGGTGGGAGTTTGGCCCTGAGGACAGACAGAACACATCAGCTTTTCCATTGACAGGCCAATACTCTGTAAGCCAATTCTGAGCCCTTCTAGGTCACACACAACAGGAAAATTCTGTGACTCTATCCCAGATCAACAGAAACTATACAGACATGACCACTAGGTACAAGGCGTGATGCCGGGCTAGGTCCTACACCAGGAAGGCAGCTGTGACGTCAGGACAGTACAGTTTACAGGGCTGTAGATTGTGTGCTAATGATTCAGCATTGATATGATTTTTTATTTTAAGGATTGTATAATAGTTATTTAGAAAAGTGCCTTTTCTCGGGAAATACCCATTGGTGTATTTAAATATTTAAAGTATTGGGATATCACATCTGCAGCTTATCCTTAAATAGTTCATTTAAAAAAATTAATGATAATGACTGTATATACTAACAAGGTTTTTCTTTTTAATCACAAAAGACGTAAAGCACTTGGCACATGGTTGGTTCTCATTACAGGGTATGTGTCTCCCCTAAAAGAGGGGGGAATGTTAAGGCTGCCCCTACTCCTCTGTCCCAACTGAAGAATGACCTCATGTAAACTCCCTGCTCCTGATGACCACATCAGCCAAACCACTCCCCCCCCACACACACACACACGCAACATCTGGACTGCAGTGATAACAGTAGGTTTTTAGCAACATGCCAGCACAATGGTCGACCTTTTTGGACCACAAAGCACTGCTGAGCTCAGCATCTCATTTTGTCCCCAAAGTACCCCAAGGAGATAGGCAATTATCATTACTGTTGCTAATATTTTTATATAATTGTTACAGTTATTGTGATGAGAAAATGGCAGACCAGAGATCTCAGAGTGGGGCTCAACAAATAATAATTAAAATGGTGGCTTTACCTTTTCAGGGAAAGAAGGAAGGTTATGTTTGTTACGCTCACACACAGACAGAACCACACACCCTAATATTCTCTGGACACCAGGGCCATCTCTCGGGCCCTCAGGAAAATATTAGGATTGTGTACACAGCCTCAGGTTGAGCCAGGCCAGCCTACCCTTCATGCTCCTGTGAGGGAGCTCCCAGCCTGCTGGTCGCAACCTCTAACCTTTGTATATGCCATCCTTTCTCTGGGACCTCTATACAAACACTTGCTCAGGATGCCAGTTCCTGAGATGAAGGAGGAAGGATGTGTCTACAACAACCATAAAGATTACAAATAAAGGAATGAAAAAAAAAAAAACCCAGTAACTTCAAGGAATGGTCCAGAAAAGTCAAGGTCAGCGCAGAGTGGGCGCTGCTCTTCTGTGTCGGGTGGTGGGCTCAGCTCTTGGATCCATCCTCCCAAGATGATTTGCTGGGAGGTCCACACATGGGACTGAGAGTCCCAAAGCACTAGGATTTAGCAAACATGTGTACTGAGGGACAAGTACAGTACACTCTAAACAATGCTAACCTGTATAAGACAGGACACTTGACAAAGTTCCAAGCAGCCAAAGCCAGTGGGGCAGATCAGTAGAGCACACTCCCGGGAGTGTCTGGGTCTATCACAGAAGCATGACCTTAGGTACCACCACATCTGGTCCCTCACACCTTCGTCTCCGGCAATGCTCCCCGCTCTGCTTCCCAGCCTCCATGAACTAGGCCGCTCTGCTCCTCCATGCCCTTTCCCCATGCTGTCCCTGCCTTGGCACCAGCTAACTCTGAACTGAATCTACTGGTATCGTGAGCTAAAGTGAGCCTCTGCCCGTTTCAGTTGTGTGTGCTGGGTATTATGTCTCAGTGACGGAAAGGCTGACTGATACACCCACCGCAGCTCCTCCCCCTGTGGGCCCACTGAGTGAGTGCTGAGGTAACCAGGGCATCGCCAGGTAAGGCTTCTTGTCTACCTGGCAGCTGAGTGACTCTCTTCTGTGTTTACTCTTAGCTAAGGGTGGAGGGTCAACAGAAGGGTCTGCATGCTCTGGACCACACCTGAGGCTCACTGGAGTGGCCCTCCCAGACGCTGCTCTCAGGCCTTCCAAACCATTCCCTGACTCAGAGGCAGTAAACACCACCTTGGGCCATTTCTCCCTGCTTACAAAATTGACACAAAGGAGCATCAGTCACAGCTCCACCCTCGGGAGGATTTCCTGACTGCCAGTCCTCAGAGCCCCTCCACAGCAGGGCAGTCACAGAGCCGCAGTGCACGCAGCCCCCACCAGTGAGTCTAAACCGTTCTCCATGTGTCTTGGGGAGCCCCTCCCCTCACCATGAAGCCGCGGTGTGAGCTGGGG
Source organism: Ctenodactylus gundi (assembly GCA_004027205.1). NCBI lineage: Eukaryota > Metazoa > Chordata > Mammalia > Rodentia > Ctenodactylidae > Ctenodactylus > Ctenodactylus gundi. The sequence continues at coordinate 716,176 of PVKB01000438.1, forward strand.
AGGTAGCCTTATGGCACAGATGGATGTCGCGGGGATAGGAGCCCTGTCTCTGTCTCGCAGGCCTCAACCAGGCAAGACAGGGAAAGAGGCAACAGTATTCTGGGAGAAGCTGATGAGAAGGTACCAGCATCCAGACCTAGAACAGACATGGAATGAGGCTTCAGGGCGTGGAGGCTTTTCCCTCCAGAAGCCCAGAATTCGGGCAGAGGGAATCTATGAAGACAAAAACATGGCGTCCAAATTAAAAGCGACCACTTTTAATCAGTTAACAATCAGAGTAGACCAGAGTGGCCGCTCGCACAGGGGGTTGTTGGAAAAGGCGAATGCCAATCCCCGGGGAAGAATAAGAGAATTTAGACCTGCCGCAGATCTGGGAGTTGACACTGGGACAGGATCGGCGTGAGCAAGTGTGACAGCAGATGCAAAAAGACGGTGTGTGTTTTTAACTTCAGTAAAAGACACATTGCCATTAATCTCCCTCAGAATCCTCCTCCCTGTTTCAGCACACGCATCCATCCCTCATTCTCACCACTCTCTGAAGCAGTCTGGATGTCCTCTTTCCTGGGTGTCTTTAAAGATCAAAATTATAGTGACTGCTGCTCCCGAGGGCCATCCAATAGAAAGGCAGGCTCGTAAATACACAACCGTGTGAACTCATCCACCTTTGTCACCGGATCTGACACTGAGGGACTTCTGGTTCTTCGCCAAAAATCAAATGACCATGAGAGTTGTGACCACTGGAGAGATTGTGTCAACTTGAGGCAAGGAGGAACCAGCCTAGATTAGACTGTGAGTGATTTATGGGCCAGCAAATGAGGGAAGCGCACCCACCCGGATGGGGGAGGCCCAACTGGGAATTTGAACTGTATAAAAGGAAGGAATAAGAAAAACTGTTACAGCTTTTTCTCTGGGGAGAGACTGGACTTGATGGGAGTTGGCTTCCTGTTTATGATATTGTGAGGAGCTGCCTCCAACCCTGCCTCTGCCATGTATTTCCATTGCTGCCCTTGAATGGACTGTGACCTTCTGAAACTGTGAGCTAAATAAACCTTTCCTCCCCTAAATTTGCGGATGTTAAGTATTGAGTCACAGCATCGGAAAAAATAACTAAGACAAGAGTTCAACCTTTGAATCAATTCAGGACATGGTGGCAATTGCAACAGTGCAACTAAAGATAACTAAAGATCCTCGTGGAGGAGGAATCCCAGAACTGCTTCAGAAGGTGGCAAGAACACGGGGATAAGTGAGTTCAAAGCCACAGGAGGATTTTCAGGGAGATTTGTGTCCGTGAGTCTCTTACTGCAGTAATTGTATTTTTTCAATTTAGATATTACCCGTATTTTTCAACCACATAGAGACAAATGACACACTTCAGTCCCAAGCCGGGTGAGGACCAAGGAGAACCCAGCACAGGACAGCAGAGAGCACTAGGCTGGTGTGCAAGCCTTCGTGTGCACACACGCACTCACACCAGTCGGCTTGCCTTTGCAGCTGTACAGGTTCATCCCAGAGGCCATGATGACCAACACTGCCGATCTTACAAGATACCTAACTTCAAAGCCATCACTTCCTGTTCACCTGGATGGAGTGTTTTCATCCTAGAAATTCTCTCCTTCATACTGGCCACTGGCGAGTGGTGCCCAGCCCTAGAACAAATGGATACACAAGAAAGGAGAAGGGGAGAGGCAGACGGCAGCAGGGGACAGAGTACACGAGAGCCAGAGAAAAGCAAGTGTCCTGTGGACTTTACACTTTACATGTCCACAGCTCGCAGGGGAAACACAAGGCCTGCAGGAAAACAGTGTAAAAAAAGCTAGAGTGCTCTCGTGTAGCTCTGGCCTGACTTTGCCACTTCTAGACACGAGGTCTGGGCAAGTTACTTCTTTAAGCCTCCTCTGTGAAATATGGGCAAAATGCCATTCTGGGCCTATGGCACAGACCTGTAATCCTGGCACTCTGGGACAAATTAAAGCCCAAAGTAGGCAATTTGGGAACTTAGCAAGACCCTGTCTCAAAACACAAACAACAAAACACTTTCCTTACGGAGTTCCTAGGGATTAAATAAGAAATCGATGCAAATCTCCTAAACCCTGTATGCACCTCAAAGTCCTAGTAGCTAGTATTATTTTGATTATGACTGCAGCTGAACAAACATATCTCCGCAGGAACTGGCACTTCCCTCCTCCCCAACACCCGTGAAATTTAACCAAAACTACCACATTTGACTTCAAGTTAGTTTGTTCCCTACTGTTGCCTTACCTACTTTAAATTTCACCTCCTGAAAAGATGAGGCCTTATTTACTGGCTTCTCTCCTAAGTGGCTCAGCTCACCCTAGAAGAGAAACTAGAAATCACTATTCATCAGCTTGTGAACATCTTGCCCCTAAGTGCCTTATCAATGGATAGGAGGCTGGATCAAGAGTCTGCTGTCATGCACATGTGCACAGAGCTAAGCGCCACCTCTTACATGTTGCTTACGCACCTCTTTGCAGAACAAATATTTATGGATCAAATCCAGGGGCAGTAAAGACCCAGCTGTCCAGGGTGCGGTCCTTGTTGAAACAGCACAGAGCAACATGAGCTGGACGGTGGGGTGATGCCCGGAGAGCAGAGAAGAGGAATTATTTCCTACCTGTAGGTAGCTCTTGGAAGGGGTCTTGACAAATGAATAGGAGGAATTCTCTCTGAATGGAAGAGGAGAGGCATTCCTGCAGTGGAAAAGTGTGCAAAGGTGGAGGAGTCCGTGGCCTATCTAGAATCTATGGCTTCGGAGGTGGCTGAAGCAGGGGGGACAGCAGCCCGAGCCACAGGAAGGGACTCCCTGGGACTGGGATTTTGGCTTTTTTACTCAGATCAAGAGGCAGTAAGTCCAGTCCCACCAGTGATTCTGACTGAAAAAGAAACAGTGCAAAGAAATAGGAATGAAAGCTCAAGAAAGAAAGTGAGCGTTTTGATCCAGCCATGCCTGATCTCATTCCCAGATATTTCAGCCAATAAGTTACTCTTTTTGCTACATGGTTGTTGGGAGGATGCTATCATTTAGATCTGGATCGTCTACCGAGGACCCATGGCTAAAGACTTGGTCCCCAGTCCATGGCACTCCTGAGAAGTGAGGGAACCTTTAAGAAGTGGGGCCTGGTGAGAAGTCTTCGATCACTGGGCATATGCCCTCAAAGGGGATTGCGGGATTCAGTCTCTTCCTTTCTCCCCGTTTTGATTCCCAGCCAAGAAATGAACAGGCTCCCACCGCCACACGCTCCCTACCAGTGGATTTGGACAAAGAAATTCCTTCTTTTTCTTTTATGCCTTCAGCAGAAAAAAAGACAGTGGTGAGTTGAAAAAAAAAAATCTCCTGAAGTAACCCTAAGAGGGCAGCTTTCCCCAGACACAGTGAGGACGGACCAAGGTTCAAATTCCAGATCCTCTCTACTACACCACCTTCAAAATGCTTCAGGCCTTTTGATAACTAATATGTTTCCCAGTCATCACAACAGCTCATTTCTATATTTGTAAATTTATTCTAAAATAGTTTCATCCTAACCACAACTATTCAATTTCTGTTTAAGTCAGCTCAGGTGACTATAATAAAGTGCCACAGACTGATAGCCTAAAGTTGTAACCTCAAGTTGTCTTAGTTACTTTCTCATTGCTGGGATACAATACCCAACACCCACATCTTAAGAGAGGAAAAGTTTGTTTTGGCTCATAGTTTCAGGAGGGCTCAGTCCGTTCATGGGCAGCTGGCAGGAAGGTTTGACAGAGAACAGCTGCTCATAGCATCACAAGAGGAAGGACCAGGGCCTTGGGGAGAAGCTAGAGGAAGTGTATACCCAACCAGGCTCCACCTCAGTGATCATCTACACACTCAGTAACCTACCCCTCCAACCAGGACCCATCTCCTAGCAGCACAATAATAATAATAGATAGTATGGATATTTTACAACACCCAAATACGTGAGCCAAACCATAACAGAAGCTTCCCCCAAATACTCATCTGCTGAAGGCTTAATCCCCAGCCTGTAACACTACTGAGGGGTGGTGGAAACTTTAGGAGGTAGCGCCTATCAAAAGGAAAGTAGGCCACTGGAGATGTGTTTTTGATGGGGTTATCAGGACCCCAGCCCTTTCCTTTCTCTTTTCTTCCTAGCTGTCATGAGGTGAGCCATTGGCTCCTATTACAATGTTCTATCTACCACAGGCTCAAAGCAGCAGGGCCACTTGATCGTGGACAGAAACCACTGAAAATGCGAGCCAAATAAACCTTTTCTCCTTCTGATAATCTCTTTCTGTAATCCCAGCAGACAGGGAAACAGAGGTAGGTAGAAGGGTCACAAATTCAAGACTTAGCAAGACCTTGTCTCAAAACTTAAGAAACAAAATAAGAATGAGCTAGCTCTGTGTGGATGGTCTGGATACAATGCCTAGTACTACAAAAAAAAAAAAAAAAGTTATTTCAGGCATTTTGACACAGTAATGGAAAGGTGACTAACACACTTACATGGCAGAAATTCATTTTTTTCACAGTTCTGGAGTCTAGGATCAGGGTGCCAGCATTGTTATGTATAGAGAGGGCCTGGGCTTGTAGATAGCCTCCTTTCAGCTGTGTCCTCACCTGGTAGACAGAAAACACTCTTTGGTATCTTTTCTAATATAGACAATAACCACTGGATCAGAACCTGACCTTTATGAACTCACCTAACCTCAGTTACTTCCCCAAAGGCATTCTTTCCAAATACCCCACATTGGAGCTCAGGGTTTTAATGAATGAGTGGAGGTGGCAGGGAGCAAGCTTCCAGTCCACAGTAATTACTATGATGTCTTTACAGTTATTGATGTTTGAGCACCTCCACTATTATATTTGTATATAAAAACTGTTGAAAGGATTCCTCATTCAGAAGACAACCACTAATTAGTTGGTTATAAGGAGTCACAGTAGGATATAAGTATGGGTTTGTAAGCTGGATATCATAAAATGGAAGAAATAAATCTAATAAAATCACCTTCCCTAGAGTGAAAAGGCCTATAATTGAAGTCCTTGAATCTCTCTTAAGATGGAGTTTGGGAAAGAAAGTTTTCTGCTACAATCTTCTCAGGTTTCAGACCCATGTCCCCAGACAAGAGTAGGGAGCCTACTCTGGGAGGGACAGTATGAGAGTTAATCTTAATTGTCAACCTGATTAGTCAAGCCACATTAGTAAAGTACATTTCTGGATGTGTCTGGAGGGGTATGACCTTGGGGACTATATGTGGTCCCTGCCCCTTCCTCCAGGGTGCTCCTCCCCTATGCTCTGCCTCCCTGTTGCCAGAAAGCGAGCAGCTTTGTTCCACCACACCCTCTACCATGATGTGTCTGCTTTTGGAGCCAGCCAGCCACGGACTGAACCTCAGAAAATGTGAGCCAAAGAAGTCATTTCCTCCTTTACACTGTGTCAGATCTTTTGTTATACAATGGGAAGGCTGACCAAGACAGGAGAATCGCTGACTGACAGAAAGGACTCCGTGGACAGATGCCCAGGTCATCAGCAGGTATGGTCACAATGCCCTATCCCCACATCCTCCCGTTGCTGCACACAGGGCTTATATGACCTGTCACCTTTCTGCCAGAGGACCTCCCCTCTTCTCTTCTCCACCTCCGCCTCTCACCACCTCCCCTCCAGGCTCCTCAGGCTGTTGCTTTGCTTCTGGCCTTTCCCACATCTCTAAGACTCTGCCTGCCACTATAGCCCCTGCACCAAAGAGATTTGCCAATGCTCTCCAAGCCCTGGAAGTGTCCCCATAAGCCTGCTAGATGGAAGATTTATAGCTGTGTTAGCCTGGGAACTGACTGTTCATCAGCCACCACAAGATCTGTTAATCCCAGGCTTGGAATACCAATTTCTTTTTATGTCAAACGTACTTTATGGTTTTACTCCACAAATAAATCTGAGTAAACTCCCATTGGGGCATACGGCCATGACTCCACTCCACCCTCAGCAGGGCCTCTATTCCTGTCCAGATTCTTCTTTACTGCTCTCCTTCTCCATAGGTGGCACCACAACCCATCACAGTCCCCCAAGCCTGGGAGTCATCCAGCCTCCATGTCCCCACCCTCACTTATCACCCCAAAGTTCTAGGCTTTCCTGCCCCTCTACTTCCAATTCTGAATCAACAGAAATGGCTGGGAAAATGCAAACAGTTGCATTCCAAATCCACCAATGAGGAGCGTCCTCACAGAGTAGAGGGCATGAGGCTTGGTGGCTTCTTGGTCATCTCCTGCAGCCACCTGCTTGGATGTGACTAACAGCCATGATCCCTGGCACTGGTGTTCCTGCAACTTCAAGAGCAACTTGATCTGAACACTCACATTTTTCCCAGTGCCTCCTTCGAGTTCTATAAGCATCTATTTCCAATATTCCAGGAGGCAGCAAACTTTCTGCAAAGGGCTAAAGAATAAATCTTCCAGGCTTTGCAGGCCACACATGGTCATTATTATTGTATAGCATGCAATGAACTTAAGGGAGGAGAGGTTTCTTCTGGCTCATGAGTTAAGTCCATGGTTGCTGGCTCCAGGGCAGAAGCAGCAATGTTAGAGGTGTGGTGTGGTGTGGTGGAAGACGTCTGTTCAACTCATGGCAGCCAGGAAGAAGGGAGAGACAGGAGGAGATGGACAGGGATATATCCTTCCAGGTCATGCCCCTGTGACCCTTAAGTCTGGGTGTCAAGTATTTCCCAGGGATGGAAAGGTGACCAAGACACCAGCTCACACCCAGCCTAGTACAGAGTCCTGGCCCTTCCACAGCCTCTGTCCCCTTGTGATCTGGGAACAGTCTCAAATTACACTAATGCCATCACAGAAGTCCTACTACATGCAAATATAAAAAGTTATAATCTAGCTGAGGGTTTTTCATTTCATACTATACACTAGGGAAGTTACTTTTTAAAAAATCAGTATTGGAGTAGAAAATTGTCTCACCATCTATCTTTTCCTCAACTACCTTTTGGGACCTTTTCTTCTTATCTATTGAATTGTATTAACCTTGACTTCCTCCCGCATATAGATAGGCAATTTCCTTGGCAGTTAACTCAACCAGACAGACGGAGTTTTCATTCATCTACTCAAAAAGTTTCATCTTATGTAAAGAATTTCTCTTGTTTCTTCAGTCCCTGAGATGCTCAAAGTGGGCCCAACTTGCATGAAAGTTCTGTGGTCTTGGGGCATGACGTGGGGGATGAAGGGAGGACTTTAATAGCAGAGCAGAGCTATTTAATGCATTAAAAAACATATCAGAGGAGCTACTTTTAAACATTGTGTCCAAGAGTATCCAACCTCCCACCTGCCAATTTTTTGCCCTTTTTTTATTAAGAGGAAGTATCTTGGGCCACATATGAAATAGTTAACATACAGATATAAGAACTAAAAAATTACTTTTTCATTTGTATTATGACATTTTTTTTAAACCAAGGGCAAAAGATAGCAGGCTGCAAGTTGGATGATCCTACCAAGTTAAACCTTCCTCAAAAACAAAAAGGATAATATCCCATGTCTTTAATAATTTCACTTTTGGGGTTACTATAAGGGTTACATGAGAAGAATGACTAGTGCCAGCTCTATATCCATGGCCTTCCAGGCACATGGCAAACATCAGCTAGGTCTGCGAATCAGCAATCCTCGCGGCTGACATGGGTGTACTGTCTTTCTCCAGCAACTGCCACAGATCAGTACTTTCAATAAGATCCTTCTTCCAGGAACTTTCTAGGCAATAATATTAGACTGAAAGAGAAAGAGACACCAATATATAATTTGTTGTTATTATTAGAAGGTGGATTGGGGAGACATTTTATTCCTTTTATCTCTTTAAGTTTTCTACAAAAGTTAAGAGAAAAGAAATCCCAATGTTAACACCACAGAAATCTCTACTAACTCTCAACCTTCGGTTCCCCTATGTCTCAGTCATTTTCTTGCCACTGAACACAATATCCGACACCCACAACTTAAAGAAGGAGAGCTGTATTTAAGCTCACAGCTTCAGAGGTCTCAATCCGGGCATGGTCAGCCATCTACAAGGCAGAAAAGGGAAAGGCGGAAGGACAGAGTGGAGGATTGCTGCTCATCCTATGGCAACCAGGAAGTCGAAAGAAGGGAGCAGCCAGGGAGGGAGACAGACATTTCCAGGTCAACACAGTGGCCCGACCCTCCAATTGGGCCACAATTCCTAATAGCGCATGAACTCATCAGTGGTGACACCCACTGACAAACACGGTGCTGCCATGACCCAATCACCTTCCAAACACAGGAGACTTTTGGGCAACATTTCATGTCTAAGCCATAACATCTGGATGACTTAAGTCTATCGTCCTTCCCTGTACCCAGAGATCCGTAAACTGTGACCACTACTTTTTGACTGCATCCACAGATCACTCAGAACTGACTCACTGAAGCAAGAATTGAGAAGGAGGACACTCTGGAGACAAGGGATAAAGGACTTAAGGGGGATTCTTGAGTCATGGTGTCACTTTTGGATTCAATGGTGTCAGTGGAGGCTGGACCCCTCCCCAGGGCAGAACCTCTCACCTCATCTCCAACCTGAGGCATTGCTTTGACCTCATGCCTGCTCCTTCCTAATCTTCCTGCTGCCTGATCCTACTTAGCAAGGCAGACCGCAGGGAAGGCCTCGCCCTTGGCCAACCCCACAGTAGTGGCTAAGATGAGAAAGCTAAGCTTTTCCAGAATTAAACTCAAATTTTAAATTTCAACCTCACCAGAGTGAAAGCTACAGATGAACAGACTGGCCAGGAGTGGTCACAGCCCCCTCCAGCCTTGACAATAATTCTGCCCACTATAATGTGATCTCTGAAGCAATTCCCTAATGCTCGGAAGTTTTATTCAGAATGCATTATCATAAACGGACCCAGGAGGCTGCAGCGAGCTCTGCAAGGATTTCAAAGCCACTCCTCCCAGAGCCTCAGCTCTTCCCAGGAGGGAGTCCCAGCTGCCTCAGATGCGGCACCATTTTCTGGAAGCCTTAGATGATGAGGCCCAGCCTCACAAATTGCCTGCAGCTCTCCCAAGCTCAGCCAGCAATTCACTAAGAGCCAGACTTAGGCAGGAACCACACAGAGGCACAGAGTGTCACGGCCAGGACTCCGGTGGCAAGGCAGGATAACCCACCCCCACTTCTTGCATGAGCAGCACATGATAGAAAAGGAGGCAGCTAGCTCTGTACTGGCACCATTTGTAACTCTACCCTCCCATTCTGGGTGCAGGGCTGGGGACAGTGTCGTGACTAGTGTGGCCACAATCTGCTGTCCAAATAAGACCATTACAGGACATGAAAACGAATGCTATGGCTATACCAGGTCAGCAGGTGCCAATGAGGAATGTCATGGGCAAACCAGGATGCTTGTTGACTCTAGAAAACATCTCCCCATCCTCACTGCTAGGTACGAGCTACTGCCAGAGTGGGACCCTGCTCTCCCCAAAATGTGAGCCATGGAAGAAAGCCTGCTCCCTAAACCAAGGCCCAGGCTCGCCGGCACTCCAGGAAGAGGGGAAGGAGAGTACCACAGGAGCCACAGGCAGGTGTGTAGGGCCCTTGTCTGCCTGGTTCATCACTGAACCAAAAACAGGGCTTGGTAGCAGTGAGTGCTCAGAAGTACCTGTCAAATAAATGAATGAACAAAGTAATAAATGTCTGATCAGAGTTCCAAAAGCCATCGGAGAACTCCCCAAAACCAGAGACACTGGGCAACATATGAAAGTAATATATCTAGAAGTAACATTTAGAAAGGTTTGAACTCTAAAGTGTCATAAAAACCTAAGGCATGTGTAGACTACTCTGCCATTGCACTTGGGGGTATTGATACATAATGGAACGGACCCAGCTTTAAAATGCCATACTGAATTGAAACTAAACTTCGGAAGCAAATTATTTTGAATCCACTGCTGAACTTCACAGAAGCTAGACCACTTTCTGCCATATTTCCACTGCAAGCTCATTCAAAACCTTGTTGGCCCAACCTGAGACTGAAAAATGTGTTAACACACACGCGGGTGTTCCTCCCCCAGCCTCACGGTGTGTGAGTTCTGTGCAGAACAGATGTCATGAGAGAATCACATCTGCAAGAGATGGAGTGGGGAAAGTGCCCATGAAAAGGTAAAGAGGAACAAGAGGAGACAGAGTGGGCCTTCAGACCACGAGCAGGCAGGAGCCCTGGTAGAGACGAGAGGAATGGTTGGAGAGCCGAGTAGGAAAAATAATCAGACCCAATCCAACATAGTCCTCAGAAAGTTTCAGCCAGGCTGATGCTGACACCAGGAGCTGAAACTACCCAGGAGAAATGCCACACATCACCAGGAATGCGCTGGCCCTGGGCCTCCGTGGTGCTGAGTCGCTGGCTGGGAAAAGCACAAGCTCAACCGCACGAGGGTGGACAAGCTACAGGACAGCAACAGGGCTCTCAGTCCGCCATGCTGGGCCCCAGCAGGGTCCTGAGCTCCAGGCTGTGTTGTCCCTGAAATGACTTTTTCTATGACTCCTAACAAGCACGGTAAAGTTATGCCAGCTGTAAGCTGAACACTCTAACAAACCAGAGCACTAGCCCACCAACTGGTACTGTAACTCTTCTCCCATGTGCTATAACTTTTCACTCCTACCAGTCAACATAGGTGCTTCTCATAGAACTCGATCAATAACAAACTTTTATTTAGAAAACAGAAGTCTTCTCTTTCATTCAATGATTTCCAAAGAATAAAGCCCATCCTGGGCAGCCCCATGACCACCACTCAGAGGTACCACAAAGGCCACGTTGTCCAAGCTGAGTTCTGATTCCTTCATGCCATTTTCAGTGAATTCGGTAACTGCGATTTTGGGCCAGGAGCCATCCTTAACTCATGCCCAGATGAAACAACTTCCGGAAGAAGGCTGGTCCTCCCCAGTAGCCCCTGTGGGAAACAGCACAGCATGGTCACTTGGGGGCAAAGGAGGTAGGATGACTCCAGCTAGCATCTTATTGGCACAGAATGAGATTTGTCTAGTGAGGTAGAAAGACACCCTGGCTTGGAGTCCTGGCTGAGTCAGGTCACCAAAACTAGGTGGTGCCTCACCAACATCCAGACTCCTCTCTTTTTGCTTACTTTCACCTGTTCTTGAGTTAAACAGAGATCAGGCTTTCTCTCTCTTAGCGCTTTTGACCATTTGGAACAGGTTGTCCTGAGGACTGAAGGAGTGTAGCAGTAACCCTGGCCTCTGCTCACGAGCGGACAGTAGCATCTCTCCATTTGGGACAAACAAAATATGTCTCCCGTTGAGCCCCCTGGTAGGGATCCCCTGACTTGGCAATCTTCCCTGCATTTGGGAAAGTCAAATAAGATTCTATGTTCTAAAGCAGAGAGGAGTCAGTCACCTGCATCCTTCTACTTCTTGAAGGCCCAGTTTTACATGTAACCTCAACCACCCCCATTTCACAAGGCACGCAAGGCTACTTTCACCTTGCAGATAAGAATCCCCAACACAGGGAGTTCAAGCAACGCGCCCTAAAACACACGGCAGGTAAAAGGCAGAGTCATGAGTCAAACACAGGTTGGACTCCACAGTCTGCACACTTAATTGTTTTTATTTTTTCCCAAACATAATTTTTTAAAGGCAACTGATGAGAAAGTATGGGACACGTGAGAATAATTTTTATTAGAAGAGGCTGCAGCCCTTGTGGGTGGTAAATTCCTTTATCCCCTGTCCTCACCATGGCAGCCTCTTGGAGGCTGAGGCTTTGGAGTCCCTCAGGGGTGGCCATCACTGACCCATGATAAATGGCACCACAGGGCAGGTTCTATCAGCCAGTCCTGCTTTGTGAGGAAGCTGGAAACATCACCTGAAACAATCTCCCTATGTAAGGTTATGTGACCAGAGAGGCACTTCTGTGTGCGAGTCTAATAGAGGAAAGGCATCAGGCTGGCTATTGGGATCAGGTGACACATATACCTCAACGTAATAGTCAATAGAGCAGGACAGTGTAACACACCTCAGCATGATATTCCAATACAGGAAAGGCATCAGGTCGGCTTTCATGAGATACATAGACAGTCGCTCTTTGCCCTGATCGAAGGGGAAGGTTTCCAGGGGCTGACCATTGTAGTCAAACTCCGCGAGAATCACCCGGTTGTAGCTGGTCACCAGTGGACATGACGTATATCCATCATACTGAAATTGCACATGACACTTAGCTGGAAAGTAGCTATTTTATGAGATTATATAGAAACTTTAGAATTTGCTCCTAGTTGTAATTTTCTTATACATATATTCTAATTTTTTGAGCTACAAAATTAGTACTAAAGGCAAAATTGAAATGCCCAAATTGAAGAAACTAATTAAGAAAGTCACCAAATTATAGAAAACACTACCTCCACATAGAAGGGAAGAGGATTAACGAGATACGATTTCTACAAGGCATACAAACCTTCTTTGTCGGGGTTTGATTCTTCATAATCAGAGAAATTGTTCTATCAAGTATTCCTGACTGGGCAGCTATGAGAGAAATGGAAAATCAGAAAAAAATCCATAAACATCAGGGTTTTGCATGAAAATAATTGGCAAATAGCTTTAATGTGAACAAATTACGAAAGCTCCACTCCCTATTCCTCAAGACGGCCAAAAGAACTCGACTTCCTGTTCCATGATGTTCTGAACGCCACCGGGTCCTTAAAGTAACTCACCAAGGGCCCACACTACGGTCTCTGTAGGGAAGAGCCAACTCTTCTCAGCAGGACCTTGAGGATGGTCCCATTCAACCTCACTCCCCACCCCTGGCTTCATGGCTGTCAGCTTAGTCTGGGTGCCTAGCACCCCATGACCATGTAGAACACCTCTGTGTCCCTGCTGACAGCCGTGATGGGTACCCCAGGGATGCCCAATTAGGCAAGACACTGGGCTGTCTTCCCTGTGGGACTGCCCTGGATGACTAGACTGCAGAGATGAACACGCACATCTGTGTACATGTGACTATATGTAGCTCTCTCCTTATATAGCCACATACATGTTTATTTTTGTTTTTCAACAGTAAAAGTAGAAGGACTGCCATTTCATCATGAAAACATTCACTCTAACATTCTTGTTTCATTCCTCATGCCGCTTTTTTTTCTGGAATATTTTTACAGCAGACATCACACTAAATCCCTCATGAATATTTCTGTACAGATCTCTGGTAAATGAAAAAAAAAAATTCAACACAAGCACAAGAGCATTTTCACACCCAAAAATATTTGCAATAACTTCTTAATATCATCTCATTTCAATCAATGTTCCACTTTGAATAACTAAGGCTAACGTTTAAAAGAAACAAGCAGAACACTGGATTTACTTTTGAAAAAAGATGGTTTATTTTTATATTGTAAAGTACTCATGAAAGTGTCACCTCCTAAATCAGGGGTCAGAAGACTTTTAGTATAAAGAAAATTGTTGAGCCTTGTGTACCAAGAAAAAAAAGCATGTATTTGTATATAAGTCTTATTGGTAAAATTTCTATAAAAGTCTTATTGATAAAATTCAAAATATAATAATTTTATAATATATATGAGTAATATACTTGGTTTCTTATTAGTAGAATAATGGATTTGTTTAGGTTGGGTAAAAAGGTTAATGTCCTCTGGCATCAAACTGATCATAAATGTTCATCTGTCGAAATCACCATTTTCCAGCTATACAGAAATAGACGGAAACTACATGTGACCCACTAACTATAGTCTGCAGATACTAAAACCAAAAAGACAATGAAATTATTTTCTAGAATGAGGAATAAAGAGCTCTGATTAAAATCCCTGAAAGGTTATCTTCACTGTGGGCAAAGCAATGTCACTGACAATCACACTTCCTGTTGGAACATTCTGTTCATCTTTGTGGGAGCCACTGTAAAGGGGATAGTCAGGCCTGCGGACTCAGATGGTGGTGAGAACACAAGCCAGGCAGAAGGTGTGTGTGCTCAGTCAAAGGTGAGTTGTGTTTTTCTGTATTAAAAGCTCTTCCTACTGGGCCTGGGGGCATAGCTCAGTGATTACAGCCCTTGCCTAGGACGTGTGAGGCCTTGGAGTTCAATACCCCAGTACTGCATAACAGCAAGGAATGGTGGTGCATGCTTATAAACTCAGCACTTGGGAGACTGAGGCAGAAGGATTTCTGTGAGTTTGAAGCCAGCCAGAGCCACACAGTGAGCTCAGGACCAGCCTGGACTTCAGAGCAAGACTTTGTCTCAAAAAAGGAGCTCTTTCTATTATTCTAAAATCTTCAGTTAGCTTTCATCCCTTGCTACCTCCTGGCCTCGGCTGTGCTGTGGGAGGAGTCTAGGAACAGAGCACAGCAGGCACAGAGGCATGAACTCTAGGGAAAGCTCATTCAGCCCAGCAAGACCAAATCGTGCTCACACGAGCAAAGTCTAGTGAGGGCACCCAGGAAGGGGTGTAGGGAACAGCAGAGGGTTCCCAAGGGACAGTCGGGGACAGTGTGAGGGGAATAAGAAATGCAGATCTGAGAAAAGCTGGAACTACTGTTATTGTACCATTAAAGATACCAGCAAATAGACATTCCTACATGTGAAACGACAAACAACAACTACATTCCAGGCCATCCAGTTGGGAAAAAAAAAATGGGTTGAAAGAAACCAGAATATAACCAAGACTGGACTTGTCCATTAAGTCCTGGGGCAACCATGATCTAGAATGTAGATTCTAAAAATGGCAACACTACCTACATGAGTGAGAGAAAGCAGAGGTTGAGCACAATGGAAGGCAGGACCGGGGGCAAGACATAACATTTTGTCTAATTATAGTTAATACTACAAAGTACAACTATAAATATGGCAAATATTTAATTTTTTAAAAAACTATCATAGTGAAATACACAGCACCATTAATCTCCCCCAAAATACTCCCCCTCTCTTAAGACAGACTTGTTCTTGACACTTTCTGGAGCAGTTCCGGAAGTCCTCTTTCGTGAGGGTCTTTAGTTGTGCCATCATGGCTGCCTTAATGTTTTGGATCTATTCAAAGCATTGATCTTTCATGGTCATTTTGACTTTAGGGAAGAGCCAGAAGTCACATGGCGCCAGATCCGGTGAATAAGGTAGATGAGGACACATCATCGTGTTCTTGGAAGCCTGCCTTTCTGTGGGATGGCACTGGGTGAGGGCATTCACTGTATGTTTTTAATCACACCTCATAATGGCACTTACAGAAGAGGCCTTCCAGAACTGCTTCAGACAGTGGCAAGAGCCAGGATAAGGGTGAGTTTGAAGGGAAAGGGAGCATTTTGAGGAAACTCCACGGTCATATGTCTTTTGCTGTAATAAATTTTTAAATTTTAATATTCGCCATATATGTTGATTACCCCCTGTATGTAACTGAAACATTGAAATAAATGTTTGTTTGAAGTAGACTAAAAGCTGGGTGATGAGGACGTTGCATAACAAGTATTACCACCCCATAAATTCCATAGGCTTACATTAAATGAATGCAATTCAAAGTATCACCTTGCCCTATAAACTGCTAAGAGAAGAGATAATTTGTAATGAAAAAAAGTAGGGGGCACCCATAACCCAGTGATGAAATACACTTCCCCAAAGACAAGACAAACTACCGTGATGGGTTTCTGAGGTGCCAGAGCAGGAGCTGTACAACCTCATGAATAAAGACTTTTGCCAAAACACCTGAATCTTAGCGTGAGAAAACAGCTAGACCGTTCTAAGCTACAGTATATGCTACAAGGCATTCTACAGCCTGCAGTCTTCAGAACTCACCCACATCATGTAAGCCTTGCTCTAAATTAAAGAAGCCCGAAGAGACATGACCACCATTGCAGTGTGTGGTCACTGACTGGCTAGCGGACATAGGGGACAGAAGGAGCTACCATGGACATTTTTTAGGAAAACAAGAAAAATCTACACTGTATTGTATATGAGCTGAATTTATTATACAATGTTAAATTTCATGGACATGATAATGATGTAGATATGGAGGAAAAGTCTTCTCGCCTAGGAGATGCAGGTATTCAAGGTAAATTATCATATCTAAATCTACTTTTAAATCACTTGGAAAAATAATACATAGAGTAATGAAGCAACTGGTGTCACAAAATATGGTGCCCCAAAATCATCATCTATAGAAAAATATAAAAATGTGAAACATATAAATCCATTTCTCATGTTTAGTTTGTCATAGGGTTTTTTGTTCTGTTTTGTTTTGTTTTCTTGAGGCAAGGTCTCACTCTGTAGTCTAGGTTGGTCCTGAGCTCACTATATAGGCAGGGCTGGCCCTGAACTCACAGCAATTCCCCTGCCTCAGCCTCCTGGGTACAGAGATTACAGGCATGCACCACCACACCAGCTTTTATGATGCTGGGGAATCTAACCGAAGGCCTTGTGCTGGCCAGGCAAGTCCTCCAACCTCTGTGCTATTCCTCCAGCCCTAGTTTTTCATAGTTTTTGAAGTTGAGTAATGATATGAGAAAAAAATAGGAAATCACTAATTCAAAGTACATATGAAGTCACCATACATAGAAAATATTAAACCTTTGGGACACCCCGTATTCATAAATAATACCTAAACAGTATATGAATACTTTTTGTATTTTCCATTTTTCACTGGTTTGAAAATTTAAAATTAAAAATCTGAGGGGAAAATGATCATTAATAGTAGAAAAGAAAGTCTGTGTGTTTCCTAGGAATCCTTTCTTGATACTGAAATAGTCAGTGAAAGTAACACCGTGTTCCACAGGTGTCTAATTCGCACAGAACAGCAGTGCCCTGGCCATCAGCAGGAGGTCCGTGCTTGACAGCATCCAAAGCAGACCGTGCCTGTCTCCAGAGGACAGAGTCTGAAAGGCGATTCTCCCCACCACTGCTGGTGCAGAACATCGAGGGGAGGAATTTAGTTTTCCAGGCTGAGGCCTTAATCGTGCACCACTCGGGGCACGCTCCACTGTATTTGTGTTAACAGAACAATTTTCTGGTCTGCAGGCTTTCATTGACTTGCATGTGATTTCTGGGGAAACAAACGCTTCCCTAGCTTGATGGTATTTCCAGCCTGAGAAAACCAGCCAATGTGCTTGATTTCAGGGAGGCCAAGGATACCAAGGATGTGAATCTGATGGCAAGAGAACTCCAGAGAGTGGAAAAAGTGATGGCCTCTCTCTACCGCCCCTTGTTCTACAAACAACTCGGCTGCCCCATATATGATTATGCCATATGGGGGCAAAATACTCAAAAGATACTTTTGTCTTCATGTAATACTAGGCTCAAGGCCGATTTATTTTTTTCCTTGGGGAGATCAAGATCATTAATGGACCACAAAAGTTTCTTCATTTTTTTTTTCTTTTGAGACAGGTCTCACTTTGTAGTCCAAGCTGATCCTGAACTCACTGTGGAGCCCAGGCTGACCTCAAACTCAGGCAATCCTTCTGTCTCAGCCTCCTGAGTGCTGGGATTAGAGGCATATGCCACTATACCCAGTTTATGTGATGCTAGGGAATTAAACCCATGGCTTTGAGCTTGTTGAGCAAGCGCTTTAACCACTGAGCTATTCCTCCAGACCCTCCTCCATCTTTAAAGGAATTGGATTGCCAGACATTTGTTTCCCATATACTGGTACCCTGGAGAGACGCAGCTGGAAGGAAGAGAGAACAGAGCTGGTCATCCTACCTACTGCAGCAGCCGTCTTGGAGGTGGGGAGGTTGGTGCAGTCTCCGATCCCAAACACATTTGGGTATTTCTTGTGCTGCAGGGTTTCTTTATCCACATCCACCCATCCAGCAGCATCTGCCACAGGACTCTTCTTGAGGACATCTGGTGAGCTCATTGGTGGTGTGACATGAAGCATTTCATACTGCACAGAAGGAGAACATCCAGATGTTTACCTTTCCCAGCCCATGGGCACTCCCCACACTATCCTTCCTTCACTGTTGAGTAATTACATAATTTTATGCCACCAGTGCATAGAGCAACCCACACCCTCTCTAAGATCTTGCGTGTTCCCACAGATGATGGTAACACGCTAAGTAACTGTCCTCTTGGTTGAGATGATCTTCCCATACTGATCCCACATGATCCCTTCAGACGGGCTCAGATTCATAAGGAACCCAAGATCTTGGAGTAACACCAATATTCTCCAAGAACCACTGATGCTTCTCTCGTTATTAAAATTAATGGGTGATACATTTTGGTTCCTCCCTCCATGGCCCTTGGCTGTCAGCCTGCAATGATTGATACTACAGGTTTATTCTGGAAGGAGATGTTCAGATTCACAGAAACCTGTAAAGCTCAAATTAGGAGCTGATAAGTCAGCATCATCCCCAAATATGGGTCAAGTCTTAAGATAAATAAAGGAAAGGGTCAAAACACCAATTTAAGATGGAAAGGGGAGTGATAAGAAAATTGGCACTTTGGAGAAGGAGAGGGGTCTGACTAGTACTAGTTTTACTGAGCAGATCAACTTTTCCTTTTGTCTGTAGCAAAGCTTCCTTGGTAACTGTGTCCTGACCCAGCTGGAAGACTTTTGATGGGATATGTAACCTTTCTGGTTCTTTATACAGTATTCTTCTACCTTTATAACTCATTCCTTTTATTAAGTTTTTAACCCCATCTAGCAAATTTAATATGCTAGCGGGGCCATTTGAGACATATTAACTCAAATACTCCAATTACATTTCAATTGGGTAGGGACTGGAGGAATGGCTCAGTGGTTAAAGCGCTTGCCTAGCAGGCACTAAGTCAAGTGCTAAGTACCCAAGTTTGGTTCCCCAGCACCACATAAGCCAGGTGTGGTGGCATATGCCTGTAATCCCAGCACTTGGGAGGCTGAGGCAGGAGGATTGCTGTGAGTCCAAGGCTAGCCTGGGCTCCACAGTCAGTTTAGGACCAGCCTGGGCTATAGAGTGAGACCATCTCAAAAATTTTTTTCAGTAGGATGAAAACTTTAATGTTTTAAGAGAATTCCAACCCCATGATTGCCAACAGCTTGTTGCCACGAGGAAGCCCAGGACCTCACTGGGGCTCAGCAGTCACTCAGTGGGAATCAGAAACCAACTGGTACGTAACCAATTCTCAGGAAAAGATAAGTTAAATAAGTTAAATTTACCTGAAGGAAAGAGTGTGGCCAGCAGTTGGTGCTCTTCTACAGGATAACCTAGGGTGGTTCTTGGGGCATAAGGCCTTGAAGCCAAGTCTATTAAAGTGACTCCTAGTCACTTTTCCATCACTGGGACAAAACACCCACAACTTAATGAAAGGTTTGTTTTAGTTCATGTTTTTTAGAGGATCCAGTCCATAGTTTGCTGGTTCCAAGGCAGAGAGTTGTGCATCCCATGGCGGCCAGGAAGCAGAGAGAGAAGGGAGGAGCCAAATCAGGAAAACCAAGTGACCCTTTCAGGCCCCTCCCCTAGTGACCCACCTCCAGCCAGGCCCCGCCTTCTAAGAGCACATTTAGCTACTGAGCTCTTCCATAGATGGATCCAGTGACAAGCAAAGTCCCACCATGATCCAGTCACCTTCCAAACATTAGAGACTTCTGGGGAACACTTAAGATCCAAACCATAACAATGAACATGAATACTGACTTTGTTTCTGCAGGATAATAAATGAAATGGTCAACAATCACCATCTGCCAAGTTATAAAGGCCAAATCTGTATTCCTAAAGCCCACTACAGTGACTCCCTGAACTCACCTCTATTTAATCGAGTTAAAGAGCAAATTTTGCAAGTATACATGAATTCCAGATACCTTTTCTAGAGGAGGAGTTAAATATTACCCCAATCATCATCATCATCATAATTAAGGCACGGATTCTTATGTGGACTAAGAACTTACACAAAATGTAAATGCTACATTCTACTTTATGGATGTTTTAAAATTACTACATTACAGCTTATTCTTTATGCATTATTTCCACAAACTGTGATAAGACTCTTTGCTAGGTTGTCATTCATTAATGGAAATAATCTATTCAGAACAATGGTTTTCATATTTTAGTGTTTGTTAGCAGCATTTGAGGGACTTGTAAGAAATCCATGTTCCTACAAGCAAGCTCTCAACCTAAAAGTTCTCAGTAAAGCACAGAAATCCACATTGTCACAAAATCTGCTAGTGATTCTAACACCTGAGTCCTCTGGAACACATTCTTAGAAGCTCTGGCTTGAAGACTAGTTCATTTACCATGAAAAACAGGACACTTGTACTAGACAAGTCGTTTTACTTGACAGGTCTTCAATTTGCTAACTCATAATGCCATGTGTAATGGGAAATGGAGGTACCTTGAAACCATATAATGCTAAGGGAAGTAAGTCACACACAGAAGGGTAAACATTGTGTGGTTTCTCTTATGAGACATCCAAAGTACACATAAGTAAAAGAGATATTACAGGGAATATGGAGGTAGATTTTGTGGAGATGGGAAGGGGATCTGGGCATAGGAGGAGACAGTACAGGGAGGGGAAGTAAAAATTACTAAGATGTGTTTATGTACCAGTTCCCCAAGTAATTGAATATAATCACTATATATTGTAAACATATACTAAAATATTAAGTTTTTTTAAAAAAAAAAGAAATGTGTTAGGCTATAGAATTTTTAAAGTCTCTTTTAGTTCTAGAACTCACTGACATAAAACAGATTTAGAATTTGAAGACCTTGGTAAAGCTGGATCCATTTTCTCTATTAAAGATCCAAAATCAAGGGCTGGGGATGGTTAAAATTTAAGGGCTCCATGGTTAAAGTATTCACCAAGCAAACACAGGGCCTTGGATTGGAGTGGTGGTGCATGCCTGTAATCCTAGCATTCAGGAGGCTGAGGTAGAAGGACTGCCATGAGTTCAAGGCTAGCCTGGACTAAATAGTGAGTTCAGGACTAGCCTAGACTACAGAGTGAGACAATGTCTCAAAAAAAAATCCAAAATTATTAGACTTCAGGGTACACTTAATTCCATATAAGGTCGTTCTCAGTCCTGGTTAAACATTAAAATAATTAAGAGACTTTCTGAACCCTCAATCCACACTCCAGACCAATTACTCAAATGGCCACTGGAAAAATCCAGGCATCAGCGTATTTTAAAAGCTCCCCAGAGACCAGTGCTGCCACCGTGGAGAGCCACTGCCTGAAAGCCTTCAGTGGATTTTTCCAAATTCAGATTTTAAGAGGCAAATGAAAGAATATTTGACGTGAAATCCTATATTTCAAAAGGAATGCAAATTTCTACACTTTTTACAAAGCTTGTAGGGGAACAAGAACCATTCATTTGTGAAGTCCCTCCCTGCAACCTCAACCACCCAGAGCACCACCTAGACCCTAGTGAGACCACCCCAGGACCACCCTAAGCACCTTCACTCAAACCCACCCCCTCTGTTCACATAGCCATCCTCAGGCCCTCACAGGCTCCCCGTTTCACTTTACATAAAATTTAGCAAGTTTTGCTCTCTTGTCTTCCAGCCAATAATTAGGAGCAGCAAGTCCAAAGAGCCGAAGGTAGAAAGACCTTCCAAAGTCACAACTTTCTCATAGCCAAAACAATAGAATGCTACAAAAATGTCACACATAGAAATAAAAAAAGATTAAAATTATATTTGTTACAGTTTGGGTCTCAAATGTCCTCCAAAATTCTCATGTGTTTGGAAGGTGACCAGATCGTGGGGGTGCTACTCTCACCAGTGAACTCCTCGATCGATGGGTTGAGCAGTAGTTGAACGTGCTGTTTAGCAGGTGGGTCTCTGGGGGTAGAGCCTGGAGGGGTATGTTCTTGTCCTTGGCTTTTCTCCCCACCCTGCTTTCTGGGTGACCTGTAGTATAAACAGCTTGCATCCACCATGCACTTTTTTCATGCTGCTTTTGCCTTAAAGACAGCTGACCCTGGACTAAGACCTCCGAAACCATGAACCAAAATAAACCTTTCCTCCTCAAAGGTGGAGGAGTCCGGTATTTTGTCTCAGTGGTGGACAGTGACAAAGACACTATCCCTAAATGACTTGGCAAGCCTCAGGAGCAAAACAATGACCCCGTGCAGGGAGAAGACAACTGATGAGCCAGGGACCATCCTATGACAGAAGAAAGTACAGGCATACTGAAACACATGACAGGCGTGTCACCGAGGCCCAAGAGCCAAGTGGAAGCTGCTGCTGCTGACCAAATCTGGACCAAAGTAAGCACCCACATAATTAAGGGCATTAATGAATGATAAAGAACTGAGAGAAGAATTAAAATTCATGAGTTCATACAAGTAATTAATTAAGAGGGGAAAAAAGGCTCCCCAGACAGAATGCCAAGACACTCCTGGGAAATACGGGTGGAATTCTAGCGTTGGAAAATCCCATCATTCTGTAACCACTAGGATAAAAATCAGAGTAGGCTGGCATCATGAATGGATGCTGGATCCAGGTGACATTTTTAATGAGTAGAGTATTTACACAGTCTGAAAAAGTATCTCTCCACAGTCTTTCTTATTAGCATGGGGGGAAAGAACGTAATTAATTTACCAGTGATCAAAATAAGCATCACCAGTAAAAAGCAAATGACACTATGTATTTGCAAATACTATTTCATTCAAGGACACAATATTCACATAATGGTCCATCCCAGAAAGCCTAAAACTAATCATGTGGAAACATAGACACACTTAAAAGGAGGAAGATTCTTTTTTTTTAAGTCATGGGAGGAGGGCTGCACTGTTCCAAAATGTCAGTGTCACAGACGACAATAAAAAAGCAGTGCAAATGTCCCAGATTAAAGCAGAAGAAAGGCACATTACAATTAAATGCAACACGTGACCACAGACGCACTCCTACGCCAAGAGGAAGAAATACTGTAAATGTTATTGGGTGAGTAGGCAGGAGTGGATACACATAATAGATTAAAGAAAGTACTGTACTCATCTACATGGGCGATATTGACAACTACTGTAGTTATGTAAGAAAATCCCCAAAATGTTAGCAAATTTACACCACAGCATATGGGGTAAAGGGACATAATGCTTGATGCACATAACTTATCTTTGGGAAAATTGATAGCATACAAGTGAAGAGGGAAAGATCAGAGGATAAGGCAAAAGCAGGTGGCAAAAAAATCTGTGTGAATCTAGGCAGCCCATATCTGGTTTTATTTCGGCAACTTCCCTGACCTCGAAGTTATTTCCAAACAAAGGTTTTATAAAATTATGACTCTGAGTTGTCAGTAACATTTTCAATGACGCTCAACACGCTCCATTTGAGAAAGGAGATGCGTGTAGTAGATTTTAAGAAGAGCTCAAATGGTGAAGTCTTGATGCTTAGAAGATTCATCTTAGGTTTACTTCAAAATTGCTTTTCATGACCTCATTTGCTCCTTCAACACCGAATACATAAAATACAACCAGGAGAAGCCCTGTCATTGCTAGCAGCTGCTCCCAGAATGCTGCCAACTAGCATCCTTCCCCACGTGCCCTCACCTCCAGGTCTTGGTCTGCGCAATGCCTCTAGAAAAACACGATCCCCACTTCACAGAAGAAAAAACCGAGACCCATAAAGACCAATCCCACACTCCAAAAGCTAGATCTTCCTACAAAAGAACCTCTGGCAGGCCCTTTCCGAGTGACTTGTAAGCACTTTTATGCGCAGATAGAAAGTGTTTGAAGGCAACAGGCCTGTTATTCTTGAAGTGGCCACCCACAGCGGTGCTTCCTGTTCACATATAAAGCTGTTTCTCATGCACCACAAGTGGACACAATCATCAAATGCCCAGCATCTGAGGAAGCCCTCCTTAACTCTCACGGGTCCCAGCCACACAGCAGGAGGGGAGAGGCGGGCCAGTGAGGGAACCTCCGCATGCATTTACAGCCAACCCCATCCCTCACAGGGCCGCCTGAGCTCCACTTCCGGTCAGGTCAGCGGTGACCTCAGGTTCTCATAGGAGCATGCACTGTGAATAGGAGAGACCTAAGTTGCACTCCCTATGATACTCTAGTGCCTGAGGACCTGAGGCGGAGGTGCTGGCACTGGACAGCAGCTCCAAATGCAGAACAACATTAACAAATTAACCATCTCCTGCCAGCCCAGATGGGACTGGCTATTTGTGGGAAAACCAACTCAGGGCCCCCACAGATTCTGCTCTATGGTGAACTGCACACTTATTTCATTACATGTTACAACATAATATTAACAGAAATAAAGTTTACCAAAAAGGTAAAGTGCTTGAATCACACCCAAGCACCTCCCTTTCCCACCCCAGTCAAGTCCGTGGGAAAATTACCTCCCACTAAACCGGCCTCTGGGGGCAAACACGCTGGGGACTACGGCTCCAGCCTGGGGCTCTAGTCAATAACTGAAGTTGTGAAATATCATTGGCTACTTCGAGTGACTTGGTGCCAGGACGAGAGTCACAGGAAGGGACAAAGGTCCCGGGCTCCTACCTGCACACCCTCCTCACCTCTTCCCTCTTGCCTTGCCCCGACCTGGCTCCACATGGCCGGCCCGCCCAGCGCACAGTGCCCAGGGGTGATGGTGTCGGTGACAAGCCCAGGGTCGCGAACACTCACCGGAAACACGTGGGTCTCGCCGGGTTTGTCCAGGTTCTCAAAAACGGCCTCCTGCCTGTCGGCTCGGACTTCGATGAGGTTGTGCCTGTAGTTTACTGTGAGGTCCCTCTCCCGGATGATGTCCTGCAGGGCATCTGCATACTTCTTCACCCCGAAAATGGCCCCAAGCGAAGTGTTGAAGATGATATTGGCCTGGGATCGCTTTCCAGTCTGAGGAAAAGAAAAGAGGACACACAGCCAACACCAGGGAATTAGTCCAGCCTGTGGCATCTTGTGCCCTGCCAGGGTGGGGCCCTGGGATGGACCCAAGGCCGCCTTCTTATTTCCTGCCCATGGCAGGTGCGGTGGTTTGGATCCGCAGGGTCCTCCAAATGCCTGACATCGTTGCGGATGCTGAGAACTGTTGGGAGGCCAGGCCTGGCTGGAGGGCCGATGCTGGGGCTTGACCCGGAGGGGCAGCTCTGCCTTCCTCTCACACTTAGCTCTGGTCTGTCTTGAGTGAGGGTAAGGACTTCAGTCTCTGGCACTCTGGCTCCAGCTGTGGGCCTGCCATGTGATTCCACCATTACCCAGTCACCAACCCAGGATGGACTGGATCTTCTAAAACTGTGAGCTAAAATAAATCTTTCCTCCTGAAAGTTGTGGACGCGGGGTGTTCTTTCCCAGCAATGACTAAATAACCAAGACAGGACAGTGAAGCCTGCACATGCGAAGGAGAAGGGAGTGGGGACAGACCAACTGAAGATTAGGGGTGAAGGCCAGGTCCAGGGAAAGACAGAAAAGGGCTGAACCGTGCCTTCATGCATTCGCATAGTCATTCACTTGCTAAATGTTTAACGAAGTCCTACAGTTAAGCAGGTGCTGTCTAGGTACCAGGAAACAGCAGTGAACAAAACACAGTTCTTGATATTGCCCGCAAGTTTCCAAAAGGCTAGTATTCTCCCACATGCTAAGATCTTAAGGCACCTGAGAGAGTCTGCATCTGAGGCCACCTGCAACCTGGAAGAAAGGAACAAAGCAAAGGGAATTTCTGGGGTGGAAGAGCAGCTGGTCTGCTGCCCCTCCCTTCATTCCCTCCACTAGTGGGCAAGAGCATGAGAAGGTCTGCCAACCCCTTATGGCCCAGAATGAACTTTCCCAGAGCCAGCAATGGCTACTGGGACTGCACCCACCTCTCCACCTGCCAGGCTGTCGCAGGCGACAGAATTCCGGTGGACCCTTGTTCAGCGCCAGGTCCCACGAGCACATTCAACAAATGCAGTCCCACTGTCTCATCCCTTCCCCCCACAGGTCCCCGCACAGAACCCCAGGCTGCTTCTCTGAGTCCACAGTGCCTCTAGTCAGACCAGACCTTGGTAAACCGAAGGTCACACCCACCCCCAGACAAGGGCGGAGCGGGTGAGGACAGCACCTCACAGCCTCGCCCCAGGTGTGTCCAAGCCAGACAACTGCCCTTAAGCAGAAGGTCTTTGGAGAAGCCTCCGTACTCCAAATCTTTCTACATAAATCTAAAGTTCCATGTGAACCTCTTTTTGCCTTTTTAAAATTGGCACTTGGTTTATTATATTTGCTATATATCAAGAGCCAGAAAATAATTCATAAACTTGAACTTTATCAGAAGAAGTTAAGATTAGTATCATATACAGAGATGAATAATTTGCAATGTGGAACTACAGACATGAAGTGTTTAGGCAATACCTAACCTAGCTCCTCGGTGCACTTTTTTCCATGTGTGGTACTGAAGCCTTCACACTAAGCTACATCCCAACCTGTTTTTATTTTGAATTTTGAGACAGGACCTTGCTATGCTGCTAAGCTGCCCAGGCTGGGTTCAAACCTAAGATCCTCCTGCTTCAGCCTCCCAGGGTACTAGGATTATAGGCCTATGTCACCATCCCCAACCTGCACCCCAGGCCTTTTTATTTTTTGTGGAGTTTTAGACACATATTAAAAAGCATAAGAACCATTTAAAGCAGTAACCCACTCAGGAGTTCTTCCCAGATAGCAGGAGTTTTCACCCCTGTATCCTTTTGTTTTTAAATAAAGACCTGTTACTCTACAGAAAAACAAGAACCACTTAAGTAATATGTAGTACATCTAAACTTTTGCGTGTCTTTTTAGCCATA
This sequence comes from Ctenodactylus gundi, assembly GCA_004027205.1. Taxonomy (NCBI): domain Eukaryota; kingdom Metazoa; phylum Chordata; class Mammalia; order Rodentia; family Ctenodactylidae; genus Ctenodactylus; species Ctenodactylus gundi. Next base: position 742,810 of record PVKB01000438.1, read on the forward strand.
TTCTTTAAGTTCATAGAATAAAGCCCTGGAAAGGCATGCCAAGTTGGCAACAGCAGTGTTTTGAAAGCAACTGATGTGAAATTATGTCTTCCTTTTTTCTATTACACAAAATTCTAATTGTATCACTGCATTCACATGTCATAAAAATTTAGAAACAAAGGCAGTTCTACAGTAGAGATAAAGCCAGACTTGTAGTGATAGCTGCTGGTGCCGCCCAGCCCACCCCTCTGCCCAGAAGAGAAGGCTCACCTTCCGGAAGTAGGCTTCAGATAAGTACATGATCTTCTGGGGTGCACCTGCACACTTCACTGGAGTGTTGGGGAAGGTGAAGATGGCATTGCCCTCCTTGAAGTCCTGCAGAGCCTTCCATGTCTTCTCCACGGTCCTAACGGAATAATTGGACCCTATTTTGGGATGGTCAAAACCTTCTGGCAGGCCTTTAATCTGCAACCAAGTACCAAGGAAATGCTTCAAATAAGAGTGTGAAAGCCTTTGGAGGCCTAGTTCTTTGCTATTTCTGCAGCCTTTTGAATGTTCCAGCATTCTCATTCCTCCCCCCAACACACACACACACAGAGAGTGTGTGTGTGTGTGAGAGAGAGAGAGAGAGAACAGGAAGGAGAGAGAGGTTCTCAGACCTCAGCTGCAGCACCAGAGGTCAACTGTCAAACCACAGAAGGAGCCCAGTCCATGGAAACCCTCCCCCTCCCCAGCTGTGACACTATTACTTGAGTGCAGCCCCTCTCTCCAAGGCACCTGGATCATGGCCACGCAATACTCATCAGGGATGAGTTCTTGCCTGAATATGCTGTTAGGAGGTAGATCCTGGTTAGAGGACGTGGATCACTGAGGGACACGCCTTTGGAAGACATCGCTGTCAGTCTGGCTCCTCCCTTCTCTCACTCTCTGCTTCCCGGCCATCATGCTGTGCGCACCTTTCCTTCACTGGGCCCTTCCACTGTGTCCCTCCTGCCTTGGAGCCAGCCAACTATGGACTAAACCCTCTGAAGCCATGAGCCTCTACTCTTTCAAGATAAAGGCACTGAGTATTGTGCCCAGCAATGAGAAAGTATGCAAGATGGGCTCTCAGCCCCCCTTTCTGGGCACTGAGGTCTGCTGGGGAGATAGTACTGTGGAGACAGGCAACATGTGGAGGTTTGGGGAGGAGAATTGGAGCTCCCAAAACACTTGCAATGGGAACCTTCCTCCATACGGTCTACTCCATAGCTTGTCTGTCATTATATGGACCTCATGACAAGTAGCATCAAGCTGTAAGAATATCAACATTCATGCCTATGCACAGCGTCCCCACGCCTTGACATATGGTACATTCCAAGACATTCTCACTACCCTCACTGTGAACATGTCAGGATTCAGGATTTTTACACAGAAATGACCTCAAAACTAAGGAAGGACTGGGCCACCTCAGATGAGGCCCTCGTTGGGATCCCAGCCCTGCAGCCTAACACTCAGTCAGCACTATGGTTCATGGGCTTCAACTCTTTAACCACAAGCCCCAGCAAACTGCTAGAGATCATAAAGATTACTGAACTCTTCCCTTAAGTTTTAGAAAAATAAGCCTGAATCTCACAACAGTCAGCATCGGACTCCCTAGCTCACTGAGAAGAGATCTAAGAGCCTTCTAGGGTAGTACTTATGCCATGTCAGTCCCTTCATACCAAAACTTCAGCCTCTACCAGGGATCCTCATTTTGGGCCACAGGCCAGGATTTGCCTGTATTGTTAAAAACCATCTGTGGAAAAATTGTCTCCCACTGATCCCTGGTGTCAAAGAGGCTGAAGACCACTGCTGTACACAACAAAACCCAGATGTCCTTCCAGCTTCTGATGATTGGTATGCTACGGTCAGAGTCTACTTAAGGACACATAACCCAAATCTTACTAGCAAAGGAAAATTTAATCTTTAATACAGCCAACTGAGTCCCACACAGACAGGCTTTTATAAGTGTAAAAACCAGCTGCTGTTGTACATGAATTATTATTAGGGCACAGACATGCAAGCCTTGGCTAAAGCTTAAAGCTAAACCACACTGTTAATATCAACAGAATCTTGGAGAAGGCATTTTTACACCATAAAAGGACTGCTGAGAAATAAAAGTAGGAAGAGATTACTTAAGGCCTCTTTCTTGTCAAATGAATATAAAACAACCAACAGCAGTGTTTGGTCTTGGCACAAATAGGCCAACGTAAGAAAGGAATAATTTAAAACAGTACCTTTTCATAGTCCAGCTGGATTCCAAGAGCAATAATAAGGTATTTATAGGAGATCTGCAAAACATACACACAAAAAAAATTTTTTTCACCACTTCTCAAAAAGCAGCAGCCCAAGGATCAGCTCTGGCCCAGACATGCATGACTGGCACACGTTAACGTTTTTCAGTGGGAATGTCTTGGGGTCAAAGGTGGAGGGTGGGTGGTAGAGAGCAGGGTGCACACTCCAGGCCTTCCTAACACCTCTGTCTATGGCTTCACACGTCCTGGCTTCACAAACACTGCACAGCTCACCTGGCCCTGCAAAGTTTGAGATGCCTCAGGTTTTGCACCATGAAGAATCAAAAGGCAGCCATAACTGTCCCTGCAGTGCTTGTGTTAATACTTTCCCACACTGAGGGGTATGAGAATGGATTCCTTACCTTAAAAGACAAGCAATATTTTTTAATCTACGGATGTTACGGTTGAGATGTGGAATAACCCCCCAAAACCTCATATATTTGGATGTGTGGATTATCTACGGATTTCCAATGCTGTTAAAAGATGGGGCCTGGTCAGTAGAGATGATCCCTGAGGGTGTGGCAGGTGACTGAGGGTGTGGCCTGGAAGATACATTCGTGCCTCAGCTCCTCCCCAGGCCTGGATCCTCCCTACTGCAATGCCCAGAGTGCAGTTCTTGGCCACATTCTTCCACCATTGCCAGCGGCCATGAACAGACTGAGACCTCGGAAATGTGAGCTAACACCAACTCTCCTCCCTTAGGCTGGGGTATCAGGTATTGTGTCCAGCAACAGAAAAGTAACAAACACAAGCAGTGATATGTGAATCTGACCTGTCCCATTCACGGGACCAATATCCAATCAGGAAACCAGGGTCGCAAGAGTCTTGGAAAAGGATGTGACAGCGTGACATCTGCTCTCACGCCAGGACCATCCACATGGGGTGAAAAAGTCCGCTCCAGGTGTGGGGACTGGGACTGCTCATGTTGAGGACAGTATCTCTTATGGCTTGGATCTGGAATGTCCCCTAAAACCTCGTGTATTAGAAGGTGATTGGATGGTGGGAGTTCATTGGATCACATGGACTAACCTAATGATTTCACACGTTGTTGACAGGTAGGGCCTGACTGGGAGGGGCAGACCACTGAGAGCGTGGCCTGGAAGGACATATTCCTGCCCGACTTCTCCCCAGTCTCTCTGCTTCCTTTCCCACCTTCCCATGAGCAGCCTTACTCCACGCCAGGCCCTTTCATCATTGTTAATCAACTATGCATGAACTGAGACCTACCAAAACTGCAAGCTAAAATAAATCTTTCTTGAATTTGGGGCCATATCTTAGTGGTTAGAGTGCTTGCCTGGCAAGCTCAAGGTCCTGGGTTCATTTCCCCAGCATCATAGAAAATGAACATGGAGATTCATGCCTGTAATTCCAGCACTCAGGAGGCTGAGGCAGGAGGATTGCTGTGAATTCAAGGCTAGCCTGGGCTACACAGTAAGATGAGGACCAACCTGGACTAGAGTGAGACTCTGTCTCAGAAAAATAAAATAAAATAAACCTTTCCTCCCTTAAATTGTGGGTGTTGCATACTGTGTCCCAGCAATGAGAAAGTGACTAAAATGATCCCCATCAGCACTAGGATGGACATGCAGGATTGGCATCAGAGGAAGTGTGAGCAGCAGGGTGTGCAGGACAAGAACAGGCCTAGAGGACAAGACAGAGACCAGCTGGGGACTCGGGAGCCCAGCAAGGGGACCGAGGGAGTAGTTCCCTTGATCTTGCACCAAATGGAGACACACAGGAGGGCAGCTGAGCAAATCCCAGCTGAAGAGAGAAGATTCCAGGCTTCAGCATGCCCGGCTGGGGCCAGGGAGCTGAGGGGAGCAAGTTGCTGAGGAGATCCAGCCCTGGGGTCCACAAGACTCTGCCCAAAATGACCGGGGCTTTCTTGGAACTCAGTGGCCCTCCCCGCAGGTCCCCTGGGAGCTCCCATGGCACAGTATGCACGACGCTTTATATCCCTTGTTGCGCCGTGTAGGAGCCATTTCTCCACCAAGGATGGAGGAAGCATCTGGCACCACCACTAAATTAAAGTGAGCAACTCAGTAGTAAACATTGGACAAATGGACAGATGGGTGGTTGTTTTCAGTTGCTCGCAAAAATAAAACTGATCAAAGTGGGTAGATAACATCAGCATCTTCGTCTGCATGCACGGCCTACTGTAGGCCACTACGGCCCTGAAATGATCCATCCTGTAGGGAAGTGACCCACTGAATGGCTGAGTGACCGCATGGGGCCAGCAGAGCGTGTGAGGTAAGAGGCAGCCAGGGACCTGGGGTGACAATCTGCAGGTGAAACCCAAAGCACTGCCAGCGAAGGAGCTTCGGATATGTGCATACCTCGGTGGTCTTATTAAGAGTAGAAACATCTAGAAACAGGCAAGCTTACCATAATGGTGCAGGTCCCCGAGGTGGAATAAAGCCTCCACAGCAGAGAGCAAAAAGAAGCCGCAAGGCTTTGAAATGAGTCCAAGTTTCTGAGCCAGTTCAGCTAAGCCCTGAGGAACTACAAGAGCTTGTAGGAGAGACTTTTCAGCAATTTCAGAGACAGCCACAGACCCTGGCAGAGGGCCACATGTGGGTCTGGGTTGGGCTGGGCTGGTAAAGTCTAACACTAACAACTCAGTAAGGAGCTGTGAATCCCTTCGAATCTCTAGGCTCTCCTACTAAATCTCACAGTGATGCCCAACAGCAAGACTTGAAGGAACCGGCTGGCACATACTGCACACCTTTATCAGGCTTTTTCATGTGTTCTTTTCAAAAAATAATACCATTTCTCAAGCATCGCCTTCCCCATGCGTGCAAGGCACTGGTGTAGAGGGTTTACATATTCCCGTTCACTGACTGTGATTCACATATTTATTTCCATTCATTTACTAGGTGCAACTGAAATACATAGCAAATGTTTAAATTTTAAAAATGAATTATAATAAAAGACACATTATCATCAGTGCCCTCAAAATACTCCCCGCCCTAGCTTGGAACACACACTTGCTGCGTGTGAGGTGAGAGGCGGCCAGGGACCTGGGGTCCTCCGGAGGTCCTCTTCCACAAACATCTAGGAGGCGTGATCAGAAGCACAACGCACGCTCCTGCTGAGTGCCACCTAGCAGGACTGGGGTGCGAAACATGACAGCGGGTGCTGACTCAGTGCATCTGGCCCTGGTGGCGCCTGGCGCAGTGTCCAGACCATCCTGCCAGTTCATGTTTTGAATCGATTCCAGACAGACATCAAGGCAGCCATGCAGCACAACTGAAAACACTCACGAGAGAGGACTGCCGGAACTGCTCCGGAAAGAGGCGGAAGCAAGGGGATTGGGGTGTTTAACGTGAGGAGGAGGATTTGGGGAGGGATTCAGGGTAATGTGTCTTTAAATGTAGGAAAAAATGTTCAATTTAAGCATTCACTGTATGTTTTGTCACACCATGTAATGCTCAAAATAACTCAAAAAGGCAGATCTTATTATTTTCACTTTATGAATGAAGAAACGGTGTCACAGTTTGCTCACAAGTATCTACTGAGCACTAATTCTGGGCTGGGCCCTGAGCATATGGGGACCAACAAGACAGGCATACACCCTGCCCTCCGGCAACCCAGGCTAGTAGGAGAGATAAGATCATTAGCAATCACACAAGTCATTACTAAATCACAGAACCTGTGATAGAATGGCAGGGGAGATCTCCATAGAGCCCGACAGGTCAAGGAAAGCCAGCCTCAAAGTGTCATGGGTAAACTAAAGATGAGTAAGTGAAAGCTAGCAGTAGAGATGGAGCTGTGTGTGCAAATGTCCCAAGGCAAGCAGGGAGCAGAGGCACTGGATAAAATAACAGGCCCACAGAGCAGGAGCAAGAATAAGGAGAGAATAAACCAGGTTAAGTACATAAAAGGAGTAAGGGTCACATACACACAGGACGTGTAGAACACGATCCAGACAGTCAAACCCTGGGCTGGGGAAGGGTCAGGGACACATGGAGCCCAGGCGTCAGCGGGGACTGCAACTTGGTCTTTCACCCACCAAATCAGATTTTTAAGAAAAGAAAGTGTCAACTAAGAATGGAATATTTTGGCGAATGAATAATTTGCTAAAGAATGTTGGTTAAATTATGCTATCTAAAATCTCTTGGGACACGTTACAGAATTTGCTATGTGAAATAAGCCAGACACTGAAGGTTAAATGCCACATGGTGTCTCATGAGAATCCCAAAACGGGTAACGTGAGAGAGAGATGGGGGAACAAGGAGGTCGGCTTGGCGGAGCTGGAAACGAGGATCTAAGAATGGAAGGAGATGAAAGAGGAGCCGAAGAGGTCAAGGCACAGTGTGGGTGCAGTCCTGTTCCCAAGTCCACGGTGTTTATTACGAGTCACAAACAGGTAAATATGAACACTCACTGTGGGGCAGAATTAAAACCTTGAACCACCTGAGAAATGAAGCCACCTGTGGGTAACAGCTAGGAAAAGGTGGCTCGTAAATCCCGAAGATCCTGACAGGCCAGAAGAGGAAGCCAGCAAGCTGCCTTCTCGCCTGGGGGAGGGCGCTGACTTTTAATGCCCTCTGTGGGGCACTTTTGCCCAGTGACATCCTGGAAAAAAGTCCCACCAGACTGGGCCAACTTCATCCCCAACTTTAAACACAAGGCTGTCTAGCTTTTTTAAGTGCCTGAGCCTTAGGCATAACACATGGCGAACAGAGAACAGAGCGCCTCTTAGTCTCAAGAAACTTAACAGGTTGCCAGGCGTGGTAGTGCCCACTTGGCATCCCAGCACTCTGAGAGGCTGAGGCAGGAGGATCATCAGGTCAAGCCCAGACTGGGCAACTGGTGAGAATCTGTCTGAAATTTTTCATTTTTTCTAAAGGACTGGTGATGCAGCTCAGTTGTAAAGGATTTGGGTTCAATCTCCAGTATCATACAAAGAAACAAATTTATGGTCCTTAAGACAAGCAGGCTCCTAACCACAGAAGATACTCAAAAGGGTCGGATCAATAAGGCAGGCCTCCATGAACCAGGAGGAGGGCGCCATCTTGTGAAACAAGAACTATGTACCAGGACTTCAGGAGTAGCACAGCTGCAAGCACAAGGCCCCGAGTTTGATTCTCCCACACCACATAAACTGGGTACAGTGGTGCACACCTTTAATCCCAGCACTTGGGAGGATAAAGCCGGAGGACTGCCATGAGTTCTAGGCCAACCTGAGCTACACAGTGAGTTCAGGACCAGCCTGGACTACAGAGCAAGACCCTGTCTTAGAAAAAAAAAAAAAGAATAACTATGTGTCACTCAGTTTGATTTCCCAGCATATCCCAAAAGTCACTATATATATATATATATATATATATATATATATATATATATATGTTCACTCAGAATTAATTTGTTATAACACTTAAAGTCAAACTAACGCTGCAATAAAAATTATGCTAGCACTGAATTCCATGTGCAGGTTGTCCTCAAAGTCGCCATGCATAGGAAAAAAGAACTAGCTTTTGAGTCATTCTGTAAATTTACATGCTTCCTGCTGTTAACAAGTAATAGCTGCCCTCTCAGAGAACGGAGAAGCCTGACCTGGCAGCCTGCTGTGTGGGAACCGACCAGGGTCGGCCGACTCAGCACAGTGGTGACTGTCACCCAAAAGGCAAACACGGCTTGGCAGCGCTGAGCTGACCGCGGGAGAGGTCAGCCCCGCTGTTCTGGGCTGTTCTGCCTGTCAGCTCAGTCGTGAGGGCATTAACAAGCCTGCTGGTGTCCCGGGCAGCTAACGGGGGGACTGAGAAGGATGAAGCGTGGGGGAGACATGAGGGGTGTAGGGACAGGGGTCGCGTGTACCTGAAGAGAAAACCCACTCAGAATAGAGGTGCCATCTTCAAAGAGCTTCTCCCCAGAAAGCGCAGAAGATCTTCTCTCACGCCACAGGGCAGAACAAGAATGACAAAGGAGTAAGAAGGCACAAGAAAGGACAGAAGTCACGGTGCGCCAGGGAATGAGATGCATGAGCACAGCCCTCATGTGTTCATGAGCCTGCCGTTGTGTGTGTGTGTGGAGGGGGGGGAGACAAAATTCGCTGTGTTTTTGATCACACCTCACAAACCTTCTCAGAAAAGAGGGCTTCCAGAACTGCTTCGGCAAGTGGCAAGAGCGATGGGAGGGAGGGTTTGGAGGCGGACCCGAGCTTATGCATCTTTGAATGACTTTTTTCATTTAAAGATTCACTTGAAAACCTTTCATGGTTGCCCACAATCTCTCAGATTCCACAAGTCCATGGGAAAGCCAGAACCCGAGAGTCTGAGGGTCAGTGACACCCTAGGGGCCAGGAACAAGGCCGAGCACAGGGCCAGATGCCTGCCTCACTGCCCCGGCTCTTACAGACGCGTGTCCAGAAGCCGCAGAGGGGTGCTGAGCCTGCGGCCTCACCCTCCTACTTCCGGCCCCTCAGTCAGGGTTGGGCGGGGGCCGCAGTGGCTGGCAAGCTTTGGCCCCCGGGCAGCTATGACCGTTCATTCGCCAGGCTTTCACTACTTGAATGGATTAAGAAACGCCTAGCAGATCCTTAAGGCATAGTAGTGGGTGCGCCTACGGATGACTGACATGTAGCCCAGCCAACTGAGGGAAGAAACCCACCCATGTGGGTGGCACCAACCAATAGGGTTATAGCTTAGACAGATGAAGAAAAAGGCCTCTTCTGGGAGAGCTCCGATGTCCATAACCTGCGGTCATCAGTCTCTAGTATAGGCTTGCACTGGCCATTCTCCAGAGCCCCCGGGGTCTCCGTCTCGGGCGGGTGTGACCTCCTCGATCCCCTGTACTGCGGCTTCCGTCTTCCCGCCGGAGCAGCCGCCGGATGCCCCAGCTGGCCCACGTGTGCGCAGCCATTCTGGACTCCCCCACTTCCGACTCTGGAGGCCTGCCTAAGCCATCTCCTTACACAATTTTATATTTTTCCCTTTAATTTTGTTTTTCTGGAAAACCCTAACAAGTTGGGGTAGGAGGAGACTCCTACGTGGTGCTAAGCAAGTGCAAACCACCAGCTCCGGCGCTCAGGAGTTCCGGCTCAGGCCTGGAGCACAAAATCCCCCTCCAGCTGACAGGAGGCTTCCCAGGAAGCGGCAGGAAGGAGAGGCCTGCTATCCTGGCAGCCGCAGCGCCCTTCAATAAGCAATCAGACGCGAGGCACTGCACTAATCAGATGGGTCCGCAGCAGGAGGCTCAGCAAATATTTGTCTTCGTTGTTTATTAATGATCGCTCGGGGCTTCCACCCGGCCCGCCCGTGCCGCGCCCCCTTGCCACCTCCCGCCACATGCCATACAGTCACGTCCACGCACAGACGTGTGTACGTCACTCTTCCACCAGGAATGGGCATTGTTTCACCAGCCAGCGCATTAATACAAGCGGAAGCACACACCGCCCACGTGGTTACCTCCTTGCCGCCGTCGGTCCGGATACGGTTCTTGTCCGGGTTCAGCTCCACTACTCGAGCTTGGATCCATTCTACACCCGCCGGGATCACCCTGGCTGTGGGACGACCGGATGAGGCCAGCTGCTTGGCGCCAGCCCCCACCAGCGTCCAGATTGGCTGGTAGAAATGTCTCTGAGGAACAGAACACAGCGGTGGGAGGATTCCACCTTCAGCCAGCAACCAGACATAGAGGGTCTCAGGCAAGTGAACAAGATTCCCTCAGGTCCTCTCTCTGGGCATCACCCAGAAGAGGCTCCAGCAGATGATCTCCTTCCTAAGGGTGTCTATTACTAAGCTGAATTCTGAAGGACAGTCACCACCCGCGCAAGAGCTCTTCCAAGATCATTGTTTTTTATCTTTTATGGTACTAGGAATTGAGCCCAGGGCTTTTACATGGGCTATGTCCCCAGACTGTTGTTGTTTTTTTTTTTTTTGGGGGGGGCGAGGGGGGTTGTTTTGGTTTGGCTTTTGATTTTTGCTTTTTTGAGGCAGAGTCTCAATAAGTTACAAAGTCACCCAAGCTGGGCTCAAACTCATGATCCTCCTGCATCAGGCTTTCAGAATGCTAGGGTTATGTGCTATTATTTGTTGCTATAAGTTGATTTAATGCTTAGTGTGAATATGTTATATATGTGTACTTTATACACTTCATTTCTAGATGAGTACACATATGCACTGCACACACGAGTACAATTATGTTCTCAGATATAAAGAAAAACTGAGCTTGAAGCATTCTGCTTCTGTTGAGAACAGGCCAGAACAGCCCAAACCCACAGGAAGGCCAAGAAGCTGCAACCTCCAGGAGACCCATCCTCATCCTCCCTGTCCTCACCCATCCTCACTTCCCCCTCCCTCCACGGTGGGCTGCTTCCAGGAGCAGAGCACAAACCTCACAGACACAAGACCACTCGTGACAGCCATGCCACTTGCCAACACACGGGCACACACACACACACACACACACACCCTCACACATACTTGCGCACATAGGCATACACACATGCATGCATGTGTGTACACCTGTGTGTATATGCACACCTTCCTGCACACATGTACACATTCCCGCTCACATGCATGCACACTGATGCACACACGTGTGTATACATGCAAGTGTTTACACATACACATTTGCATGTACACACATGAGCACATATGCACACATATGCCCATGCACACTCGAAAGGGAGCCCTACCTCGCTCGGCTCCACAATGGCCACGTTCTCTGCCCCCACTCTCCTCTTCATGCGGGTGGCCATGGTGATTCCACCACTTCCTCCGCCCAGCACCAGCACCTCATAGTGGTTCCTGGCTGCACAGCTGAGCCCCGTGTGCAGCTGGAGGGGCGCTGTCTGGGGAGCGCACAGGCGCAGGAGGCGGGCAAAGGGCCGGGCATGGGGACTGCACACCACAGAGGCCAGCGGGGCCAACATCAGGCTGGGTCAGGCTGGATCAGGCTGGGTCAGGCTGGAAGGGAACAGACAAGGCTCTGAGTACCGGGAGCAGAAGAAGGGGAGGCGAGCATTTGGGCACTCCAGCTGGCACCCACTACTTCCTCTCAAGACCTCTCCCCCCTGGCTAGACTCCCCAGCTCCCCAAAGCTTTCCATGTCCCCTTTCCTCTCACCCCAGAGCCATCTAGGTCAGCGTTCGGACAAGGAACCTCTCCCCTCTAAGATCTTCCTAATGACCTACCTACCCACCTCTAAGCCCAGAGCACAGCTGGTTGTGTCCAGTTTTCCCCTGGGAGTCTCGGCCACACCTCGCAACTCTTTCTGTGGCTTGTTAGCCCACTAAGACAGAGGTACTAGCCAGGCATGGTGGCACATCTCCATAAATTGTAGAACTGTGAGAGACTGAAGCTGGCAGATTCAAAGTTTGAGCCTAGCCTGGGCAACTTTGCAACCCAAGACCTTGTCTCAAAATCAAAAAATAAAAGGGCAGAGATGCACCTCACTGTCCAGCACTGAAAGAAAGGAGGTACACCTCCACAGATTATAACACTGCCGACCACGAGGGCAGCTGCAGCCCTGCTGAAATGGCCCAGCAGGACACCCTCCTGCCACCCTCCTGAGCCGGCGCACAGTAGCCCGGGCCCCACACCACGCAGAGATCTCCCTGCCCAGCTGCCCAGGACATGCAATTTAATGGTCAGCAGAGGTCCCCACACCTCCGGCAATTCCAGTCAGATGACAAAAAGAGCCATAAATAAGCCCTGCCTCGTATCATAAAGTCATATTTTATGCAAGGAGTCAGCACACGCTGCCAACGAGCCTTTCATTATCTGCAAACCAGTGAACAGTTTCTCCGTGATAGCTCCTCCCGGCACCAAGCCACACTCTCCATGCAGGAAGCGCTCTGAGCCCCAGCGCCTTGGCGGGGCAACCACAAAGCCTGCTCAGA